>NEWO01000021.1:3351479-3362762 GCA_003013225.1 Phalaenopsis aphrodite | reverse complement strand
AGACAACAAGGATAAGATCTTTATAAGCAGAGAGATTATTCCAAATCCTCATAATTTTTCAGACAACAAGGATAAGATCTTTATAAGCAGAGAGATTATTCCAAATCCTCATAATTTTTCATTGTTAATGCTAGATTAAAATTCAACTCAAGTAGCATTGATAACTACAAATTTACATGCCCAAACTATGATCAAATGAAAGAAATGTGATAAAAAGAGAGAGATGGTAAAATGAAGAATAAAAAAGAAAAATAGATCAAGTGGAAGAAAATTCTACCAATCCTTCAAACTTCATATATAAAAATATCTTTTGAGAAACCACAATAAAAAATAACCAGTGGGGCATGCTGTTTAAAACCATTTTAACTTCTCAACAATTCCCTCATAAAGTATCCTATTGAAATCATGTACTTACGTAGGACCATTTAACATGATTAATTTTGCTAAAAATAAAAATTTACTCCAAAATCCAATAGTTCCCAAACTTGTGAGTATGATGAATCAATACCGTCCATGATCCTATAATCAATTTTTTATCAAATGCAAGCTCATGACTTACGAAACCAATTTAGAATTACAAGAAAGATGACAATCGTTGTTCTATCCTAAAGCAATCCTATCATACTCCCCCCCTTGGCAGCCTACCTAGATGTGCTGCCATGGATTGTCATCACTCTACAATTTGGCATAAGACAACTTTGCATGACCAACTATTCTAAGAGGTCAGACTAATGGAAAAGGAATAAATAAGACTTTATAACCAAAGGTTCATCTGCCCCAAGTTATTAGGTGCTTAACAATGGTTTAATGCAGGTCCATGACTCGATCACCCACCTTGGACTATAAGAAACATGGAAAATGTCATCTTGTCCTCTTGACAATCATCTATCATGTAATCCTCTATACCATCTTCACATGTAACACAAAAAATTTGACTTAACATGCATAATTAAAAAGAAAACATCTTCAGGAAAAAATCACACGGTTATCGATATCAATGCAAATGTAGTTCATAACTACTACTTGATATATGAAATTTCTGCAATGGGAGAGTGAAAAATCCCAGCACTAGCAGCTATATGATCAAAATAGAAACCAAATTTAATCCACATGATAAAGAAAATAATAAATATTACTGTGGAAATCACCTTTCATTTTCCTGTATTAACTTGATTGACTAGGTAATGTTTCGTACGTGATCAAGAGCATAAAGGGAAGAAATTATCATCATGATGAGGGAATCTCAAGTTCTGACACTAATAGGAATTATGCTACTTCTTCAACTCTATTACAATCCTTTTTAAAATTTTCATGACAACTTTCTTTTCCCTGATATCAAACATGTAAATGGTCTGCCTGTCTCAATCAAGCATCTCTTCTACATAGATTAGTCATCTAAATATGACGTATCACAAACTATGGAATAACTGTGGCATTTAAAAAAAGGGCAGTTTAAATTTTCATAAGAAAATTCAATTACAACTTAAATGAATGAAGAAAAGTAAATCTAAATAATTTTTTTCAAACATCGAGAGCAGTATAAATAGAAGATAAAGTTTTAACTAACTTTGATGCAATATTTGCAAGATTTTACTAGATAGATCAGAACGAAAAATAAAATGATTTGCAAATAAAAATCTTAATTTTAATTGATTTTGACTCAAAACTATGCTAACCATTTTGAAAAAATGAGATCCTAATAGGGAGGATTATAGAAGAAGGGAAAATGTAAAATACAAATAAAATTGAAACATGTAGAAGATTATTGTTATGAGCAGTCACTAGTCGTATTAGATTTCTTTGAAGTCTTGGAAGCCCTCGATTCAAAAAAGAAACCAAACAAGCACAAGAAAAAGTGGAAAAACTAAAACTTTCATTTCATATTAATATCTTCATCGATAAAAGTGTACAAGTGACTTGTATACATAAAAAGTGGAAAAACTAAAACTTTCATTTCATCATTAATCTTTTCATCTATAAAAGCGTACAAGCGACTTATATAACATAAGGACATAAGCGCCATCACAATTTATAGCCAAGGAAATGAAGTTAAAGGTAGGTAACCAGGTCCAAAAAAATGAAGTAAAAAAACAGTTGTGAGGAAGTCCAAAAAGTTGTGTAAGTCAAGAAATGATATAAGTTTCACATACAACTATCAACCATCCTCATTATAAGCATAGTGGATTAATAAGAGCTCAACAAAGCACAAGGGCCACAACATAAATGGGCCTAGAACAAAAAAATGGTTAAGGAAACTAAATGGTCCAAAGTAAATCATGACATAATCTCCTAGCAAAATAAGAGCCAAACCCCACTCCCAACACCCACCCCCACCACCCCCAACCCTTAAAAGAAGCAAAGTCACACTTGTACCTAAAATCTCCTAGGCACACGATATAAACTTTATGGCGGTGACTATGATGAATGATGATGATGATCGGAATAATTTGCATCAAAATGTTATTTATACTAGTATTTAATTAAGCAGATGATGAAAAGTTTGGGAAATTAAGAATAATTAAAATCTTAAGAATTATTTTGTTGAATTGTTTGATAAACTTATGGACGAGGGTGGGCATGAAGGTTAAGTTGCCTCGAGTATATCTTGGAGGTTCTACATTCTGAGTCATAGAAATAACCTCTCTACAAATACATACATTAACCACTCAATAGACTCAGTCTTAGCAAGCCTGCATTAGTGACAGCTTGATGCCTTAGGTATGTTTTTTTTTTTCTCTAGTACTATGCATATAGAAATACAAAGAGACGGCTGATTACCAGGTGCAAATGCATCATTCAGACTCCAAAATGCTGCCAACTTTAAGGATATATTTATTACTACTATTTGGAGGAAGGAGTTCATACAATTCATTGGAAGTGAACCTATTTTCAGATGGCAAACCTCGCAAAGTAGACGACATAATGAGAAAACTGTAGCATTCTTGAAAATCCAAACAATAGGAAGCTCAAGCTAAAAGAACAAATATATGAATTACATCAGCATATTGCAAGTCCTATTGAAAAACATTCACATATCAGTTTTCAATCAGCAATCTCCCATAAAACATACATGAAAATGCATGATAACATACTGTATTTTCTGTCTTCCTATCCTGCTATTGCTTCCATTAACTTCTCCTTGAAAGAGAAAAAAAAAAAATACTGTGCCATACCTTAGGAAACAGAAGTCCAGGACCACTTTGTGAATTGATCATAAGAACTTCAATAGCTTTCACAGGCTTCCCACTAACAGCATCATAAGATTTTTTATATCTAAATGGTATACAACTGCCAGAGAAAAATAAAAAATAAAAATCTGTCAAAAATCTAATAGAAACTAAAAAATATTGTAGAAAAATAATAACTTTTTTATTTTATTTAGCTACTCTAGGTAAGTTTATGAATCCTCATCTTCCATTCATTAATGTTGATTTATAACCTTTTTTTTTTATTTTGCATTTCTTTTTGCACAAAGCCTAACATGATTACTTACTTCCGTTGATATTTCGATGTAATCCTTTCAAATTAATTTTGTATGGCTTATTGCTAATTCATCTTGAACCCTCCAATGCGCATGCTCAAATCAGAATTGATGAGATGTTTGATAATGTACAAATTAAGACAAAATAATGAGATATAAAATATTTTTCATGCAAAAAAAAAAAAAGATTCAAAGTTGCAAGAAAGTATTCATTGAATGAATCTATTACACTTGTTAAGAAAGGAATGACATAAAAAATGACCATAAAAGGTTTGATGTAGTTTAAAAATAATGATAGAACGACATCTCAAAATATTGTTATCAAAATTAAGCAAGGTACTAAGCTAGGTGCCTGAGCAAGGCGAGGAGATACTCCAACTCCTCAACACCTCCCAAGCAGGCATCACACTAAGACGCCCCCTAGGTAAGTGCCTTGGTGTAAAGTGCTAGATGTCAAGGCACTTACCTTTATGATGCAAATTTCTTTATTAATTCTTAAAGCAAACACAGCCATATTATGACATGCAGGGCTATAAATCTAATAAATGAGCAATGAAGAAGATGAAATACATAGTGTCAAAAATTACATTAACCATGCAATATAAAAGCAACCAGCTTAGATTTTTATATGCTTTGTTTAATCTTGAAATATAATTTTTTGAACATTATGAGCACTTTGTTGTAGGCAATCTATCTAGTAAGTTCTTGTCATGTTGCATTTGGAATGACAAAAAAACTATCTATTTTAACCTAATATATTTTTATATTTTATTATAATGATTATCATATTGTACTCTGCAACAATGTTTCTCATAATGAAAATAAATTAAATTATTTAGCACCTCACTTCGCTCAGGTAAGCAAAGAGCTTGGCGTCTATTGCCTTTAATAAAATTGATCCTAATTTTCAAAGGAGAAAAAAAAAAAAGAAGTTTACCATATGCATTACCATAAAATGACTTTGAAATAAATTGAATACTGAATACACACATTTTTTAAAGTTGCAAATTAGGAAAAAACTAATGTGAATGGCAAAGAAAAAAAGAATGATTAAGTGGTTCTTCATCGTAGCAAAATGATTGGCGATATATGGCTCCACCATCATCAAGATTGAATGATGGTAAGTGACATGTTCACATGTTTGCCATTAGCGTGCTGTGATTTGCTAATGAAATTTTAAGAGTCCTTCGAAATTTTCCTAATAAATGTCGAATTATGATCCATCTCATTGCATGTGTTCTATTATAAATCCTCCTCTTAAGACAATGCTGTCTTTTTGCCAAATCTGAGTGAGAAAGTGGTGTCCCTTCTCAGAATAATTTTCATTATTCTAGTGCATGAAACCACAAACTGAACACCATCACAAAAACCATGAATTCACCTTGAATCCTTTATATCCTTCAATTGCAATTGGATTAATTAGTAATGTTGGCATAGTTTCAATGAGGCCCATTGATGCCAATCCCAAGCATGAGCTTAAACAAATCAAGAGAGGGTTTTGATGGAACTTCCATAATTTGGTGTTTTGCATGAAGTACAACAAGGTGTACTTGATTGTTGTCATTCATTCCAAATAATCAATAAGCGGACTTTGTATGTTCTAAATTAAACTATGCCATGCTTACAAATACATAAAGAACAATGAGTTCCTTCATCCTACATCCTCTCTGTTACCGCGTGTTCCACCCCCGCATAGATCCTAGGTTGTAAGGCTTGGCATTAACTAGGTGAGCACCAAAAGGGTAGAGTTCCTTCTTCCTTCTTTCCCTTTCTTACCATGATATCCTCCCATGCAGAATGTTAGAAGTGAAGGACGCATCTGTCTTAAGGGTACCAAAAGAATGGAGTTTCTTCTTCCTTTCCTCTTTGCTTTACGATGCTCTACTTTTATATATAAAGGTGAGGTAGCAAAGGATAGCATCTGTTGGATGGGCACAGAGGGGTGGAGGAGATAACAACTATAACTACCTTCAAATTCAACATATTTTGGTTCTTTCAAGTCCAACATCTGTTGCAAACTCTGAGCTCTGCCAACATTATCACCTTTAAACCTAGTCTAAGGAATTCAATCCTAGCCAGCACCACTGCTGCTGAGTTTGGTCCACCTATTATCATAAGCCATAAGTTAGAATATAAGATGGTGTCAGCCTACACATCCAATCCATAAATAGGCACTGAAAAACACAACGAAAACAAAGACACGTAATGCTGAGAAGGATCAACTCAAAATTTCAAAGTTGCCACTTATGTTGCCAGATGGACTATCCCTATATTAGAATGTCTAAATGATCTATGAAGCTCTATTACCCCATGTTGCTCAAATTGCAACACGAAGAGAGAGCAAAAATTTATCAAGTACGAGAGGGAGTACACAACTTTGTACACATAGGAATCTATATATATGTAGATGTATGCATGTAAGTACGAAGCCTATTAGACCCTGGATCCAGTATAGCTAAAGATTATAGGTTTTCCAAAGATGGTGGTATGTTTCCATGTAAGTTATTAGAATTTCGAGCAATTCTTTCAACATTGATTTGATGCCCTTAAGAAGAGGGAATATGCCCTGTTAGATTGATTTGACTCGAATGTAGTGAATTGAGAGAGGAGGTTTCCAGGCATGGAGGAATGCCACCTTCAAGGTTGTTTGTACCTATGTAGAGCTCAGAAAGAAATGAGAGGCTACAAAATGAAGGTGGAATTGCTTCAGTAAATTGATTATGGACCAAAGTCAATAATTCTAACATAAGTAACTCTCCAGTTAATGGGGGAATAATACCAATGAGAAGATTGTAGTTCAAGTAGAGTGTTTGTAGATTCACCAATTTTACAACACCAAGAGGAATACATCCATAAATTCGGTTGTTATCCATTCTTAAATATTTAAAAAATTAAGAAAAAAACATTCACTAAATAGTAATTTGGTAGTTTCATAACACCTTTATGTGTCCAGGATATGCGCTGCTTTAGCGACTTTATGCCCTTAACACTTACATTTTATTTCATCCCACAAACTTGAATCCCAGTTCATCACTCTCTTGTCTCCCTATCCAAGCTCCCTAGCTTAAGTGTTTTATTGATCTCCACTCACCCTCCCTTACGCACACATTCTCTCTCCTTAATTCCCCCTCTTCTTAGAAACACATTGTGCACAGAGTATACCAGCAGCCTCACCACCTTACATAAGTGCGATAAGGGTCTTTCTTGACACGTGGAGAGTGAACTTTATTAATAGTCTCTCTTTTTTTTTTAATACTCACGAAACTTCTCAGGATGCCCATGCCCATGCTAATACAAAGGCCAATCATTTAGGTGGTCCATGCACGCACCACTCATATTCATCATACTTGATGAGGAAGAACCAAATCTCGATTGAGGTGCCTCGTACACTACATATGCATGCCTCTACATGGTGCAAAGACCTAACATGATTCTCGATACCTCCTTCGCAAAGGGTGATAAAAGTACAATCAAAATTCACTTAAAATCCACATAAATGTGTTTAATAAAATTGATTTTGGGATAAAATTATGGCGTTAAAATTTAAAAAATTAGTGAAAAGAATAAAAATAAGATGAGATAAACACCCCAAAAATGAGCATAAGCTCAGAGAAAATATAAACCTCACTTTTTGGTCCAATCATTCACATGTCGGGGAGGAATTGATAATGCTTGTGTCACAACAATTGCCTATATCAAAATAGAATGATCATAAAGTCTTCGCTTCTAATCTAATCTAATCTAATCTAACAAGTCCATTTCATCACAAATCAGGGATAAAAATTTCAACATCAAAGCTTGCAAAACATTTAACATAGCATTTAGATAAGGCCTTTAAGATACCTTATAAGAAAAATTGATTAAAAAAAAAATTAAGTGTTCAACTTACCTAAAGGGTAGGGATGCAAATCCAAATCTTCAAACACAACGCTTTACCTATAAGGATAAAGTTCATAGGAGCCCTACCCCAATAATTATTCAAGGGCTATACGATAACACAGTGGGGAAATCCCAAATATTGACAATTGTCCAAATGATAAAATAATAACCACAAACATGAGGTTTAATAAAATCTTATTCAATACAATTGAATAAGGCTTACCAGCATTTTAACAAAAAATCATTTTAAAGAAAAACTCAATGGTCACCTTGCCTATAGAGTAGAAATGCAAAATCCCAACTATATAGATCATCCTCAGACCTTTAAAATATAAGTCCTAGCCCTAATGAAATGTATATTCATTAGAAAATCAAAATCCAAATGACTAATATATATATATTTGCTTGGACCTAATTCCTTCTATGTGAATAGGCAAAGAAGACTCGATTCATAACCTAACAATATTTTGAGCCAAATCCTCTACACGAATAAATAATATAATTGACAAGGTTCATGGCATAATAATCTTCTTATAAAATAAGAGAAAGTGCGCCTCTACTTTTATATGCAAGTTGATATTATAAATGTTTGATACTATCAAAAGATCAAAAAATTATCAACCTAAAAGGTCCTACAAGCTCTTTGAGGCACCAATTATTCCTAATGATAACTTCATTATCAAAATATCATAGGTAGATGGGATCGCCATCCTAAAATGCCCTGTCATACTCCAATGTACAATGGCCATTACATAACATGTGTCTAAAACATTGATGCACTGGCCGAGAGCTTATATTTGCTACCAATGTGCCCTAGTTTGCTCATAAAAGTTCAAGAAGCCTTTGAATTCTATGAATTATTATAAAGCCTAGGATTCACTTCAATCTGCGCTATTTATTTTTACATGCTTCTTATTATACAATAAAAAATTTATATTTTTTCTTTGAGGGTAATGGTTTTAGTTTTCACTAGATTTGAGCGAGAAAGTATAGACTCTCAAACTTTTTCATATTGATCTAATATAATTCACATTAAGTTATCATCACTGCAAGGATATGTGCATGATTGATATACTTCATTAGAAGGAATCAATTGCTTTGATATTCTAGAATGGAGCATACCATGCTTTTCGTCCATGTACAAGGGGTAGGAGTAAAAGCAACATATGTTGAATGCACCAAGGTAATGGAGGGCCTTCTTCCTCCTTTCATCCATTAAGTAAAATTTCCTACGCTATAAGAAGATCATGAATGTGTGCCAAAGGAACAGAGGAGATTGTATTTATCGCTGACTGTGAGCCTCACATTGGTTGATGCCTCCAAATTTGGTGTCTAGCATTGCATATGATCTACAAAACATCTCTAATCCTTTGTCATCAACTCCTAACCCAATCTATTTCACTGCCTCCAAGCCTGCTAGGTTATTGCCTTTGAGCGCTACCAATATAGACACCTCTAAGCCTGACCTCGCTTCCTATCACAAGCAAACTCCCAAAGCACTAGATAGTTTTTAATATTCCAATAGTCACAAAACTGTTATAGCACTTTAGTTAATGTAACTTCGCCCAAGTCAACCCTTCCAAATATGGTTTTTGAAGGAGAAGTTGATGTATGTTTGCTTAATCTTTCAAAGAAATGCTGTTGTATCTAGAGTTGTGGGATCTTATCATTGCATCAAGAATAATCCTCTAACTGCTCAAGGAGGATGGTAATTAAAATTTTTTAAAATGTCTTGATGTATTGAATTACTGGAACAATGATTTCTCATTGTTACAAGTTATCAGCTTCTAAGAAATAAGATTCAGGCATCACATTTTCTTGGTATGCATTATTTCTGAGAAAGAGAATAGTCAAGAGACGAAGGAAGACTGTAGCTAAATAAAACCCCCAAGGAAATCAAATTTCTATTGTCTACGAGAGTCTTATAAATAGTTTTTTGGTTGAAATTCTAAGGTTGAGCAGCACACAAAGATGAAACTCTAATTTAGAAAGAGATAACAAATATCACAGTTTAAAGTGATGTACAGAGACTGTTGTTGGTGCAGCCAGAATGAAATTAGGATCATGTTCTTAACAGCTATGGATGAATGGTACAAAACTTGTTGAAATTCAACAAACTGGATAGTTCCTATCACACAAAAAGATTCTAGCAATTTTAAGAAAGAAATTATAAGAAATGACTCAGCCTTGGTTAAAACAACAATATGGAAAGTTTATACGAATTGCATAATAAATACATCCAATTACAGGAGCACAATCACACTTAAGGTAAAATAAACCCATCACAGTCAACATTCATTCTGCTTGTTAAACAAAAAAAAATAAAAGAAAAGGCTAAGACAAATTACAAAAGTTAAGATTAATCATGCACATCTATCTTATAGTATAGACCCAAATAGTCCAATGATCATCACTTGATCTTCTTACTCAATTTGTGTAGCAGCGAAGGATAAATAAATGTTTCTCATGCAAACATATAATTATGGTCTTTTCAACATGAAAGCTGTTTGAATATTCACTCCAAATTCTTAAGCAGGCTTCAAGGATCATTTTCCTGAATCAATCATTGGAACATTGTTATCTGTACAAGAAAATTGAAACCTATGTAGATCCAGTTTCATGGAACAAAATTTTTTTAGACCCAGTTTCACAAAATAGTCTCTTCAATATATTAAAGTTGTAAATCTAGACGCACCAATCCTTCCTGCTTGCAAGATAAGATAAAGGGCACCATGTTTACAATTTCAATGATTAGCTTCACCAAAACCTACAATATTAACCTTCACCAAAAGTCTGCTGACTAATATTTTCAACAAATTGATTAATTATATTGTGTAACAGCACAAAAACCTTTTGTTGCTGTAATCCGACTCCTAATTTTTAATGCTGTTCAGGCATCCATCATTCCAACAGCCATTGAATCTACCTTCTTTAATCACATTTACCCAATCTTGTCAATTTTCCAAACCATAACCACTATGTTACATCTTTGAACCAAAATCTTCATAAAACCATGCTAGATTCAGCACATGTACGAGCAAGGTATATGACATCCACCATGACATCTTTGAAAAAGACAGAAAAATAAAGAATATAATGGTACCCACAGTTAACCTAAACAATTAACATACCGTACATCGGGATGAAAAGAAAGCAAGAAACAGAAACAATCAAAATTAAAAGGTAAGAAAAAAAAAAATTAACACAAAAAAATTTTACGGTAATCAAACCTGCGAAGCACCGTGGCAGAAAATAAGAAAGAATCCACAAACAGTGAATATGAATCGAATCAATTCAATAGTGCATCAGACAAAAAATATTAAAAGCACCCTCATGACCTAAGCAAGCAGCTCTCTTTCCAGATGAATAAGAAATGAATGAAAGCAAAGTTCGAAGAATTATTTTATGGCGATGATGTAACAGGTAGAAAGAGAGAGATGGACCCAGCAATAAGGCGACACCCGTCTTCGTATCGCTGCTGATGTCGACCTGTGCGGGCCACCAACTCACTCATGTTCTTCCTCCTTTTCTTTCTCCCTTCTCAGCTTCCTTCCCCTCGATCTCTGTTTTCTCCAACAACGACTGCGGTCGCTATCCTACACCAAAACCCGCTGGCTTTAACCCCATCGATCTGATCAGTAGGACCAATACATCTGCGCCGATCACCGCTATTAGGATTGGAAGAAAGCCACCCCCAAATACAATTGCGGAAAAGAAATAGCAGAAATGGACCTGTTGAAGAAGGTGGGATGCAGACGGCGAGGGCAAGAAGGAGGAGGAAGGAGATCTAGAAGCAATAATAATTTGCTTTTTTAATTAATATTTATTAAATTACAGATCGATGATTCAATAACGAACTAACGAACGCCTCGTTAGATAAGTAAATAAGGCGGATCTAAACAAATTTTTTTACTTCGATTAAC
>NEWO01000021.1:3304308-3319987 GCA_003013225.1 Phalaenopsis aphrodite | reverse complement strand
GGGGTACTTGAGAATAATTCATTCCCATTTGATCAATCTTTTTAGAAATAGTAGCAATTTGAGATGCCAAAAATGACATTGCATCAGAATCATGAATACTAGCTGCTCTCTTAGGATTTACCCTTTCAGATGACCATTGAAAATTATTAGTAGTCATTTCTTCAATTAAAGAATATGTTTTATCAAAAGGTTTTGACATTAATGAATTACCCACAACAACATCTATAACAGATCTTAGTGATCCTACTAATCCATTATAAAATGTTTGAATTATTAACCAATCTGGTAAAACATGATGTGGACATTTCTTAAGAAGATCTTTAAATCTTTCCCAGACTTCATATATCTATTCCCCTTCAAACTGACAAAAAGATGTAATATCATTTCTAAGCTTAGCAATTTTCGAGGGTGAAAAATATTTAGCCAAGAATTATTGTGATAGTTCTCCCCAAGTTCTAATAGATCCATGTGCTAACGAATTTAACCAAGCATTGACTTTATCCCTTAATGAAAAAGGAAAAAGTCTAAACCTAACAATATCATTAGACACTCTGTCATATTTAAATGTAGCACAAATTTTAAGAAAACTAGCAAGATGTAAGTTAGAATCTTCAGTAGGTGATCCTCCAAACTGATTATTTTGTATCATTTGAATAATAACAGATTTAAGCTCAAATGAATTAGCAGCAACATCAGGATTTTGAATAGTCAAGTGAAGTTCATCTGCTGTCGGATTCGCATAATCTTTTAGAGGTCATTGTCGATTTTCATTTATTGGATTATCTAAGTTATCCGTCATTTCTTGTAAATTTTTAATTTCTCTTTGTTGTTTTCGAATTTTTTTAATATTACGTTCTAATTTTGAATCATAAGGTACTAAACATTCAAATCCAATATTTCGCATAAACAAATAAATCAAGCAAAGTAAAACACTCTAATAAAAATATTTCTTTGGATTTTAGATTTTTTAATTTACATATATATATATATATATATATTAATAATAATTTTTATGGTATATATATTATCTCTAAATTTCCTAATTTATCAAAACTATTTAATTCAACCATTACCTTCCCTGACAACGACACCAAAAACATGATCTGACTTTTTTGTTGCGATAGATTGTATAGAATTTAATTAAATATAATCAATTAATATTCAGATTCTACGCAAGTATACATATCGTTATCAAGTAATAATGAACTTTCGATTTAAGCTCCAAATATCAATCATATGGAGAAGGTGTAAATTGGAAATAACAAATTTGCTTGGAAATTCACAGAAAGTCAATTGAAATCACTGTCACTAATTTCAATCGTTGAGATGTAATCAAAATTAAATTTCTAAACTATTATCAAATCAAATATACAAATTTTAAAACAGTAAATACTAATCTATTAACTATATTTATGTAACAGAGATTCTTATGTGAAAAAAACATTCTTCTCCTACAAGGAGGCTATGGTAAAATGTGATGATATAAATGTTTATAATATGTATTGTGCCAAATATGAGCAATTTTAATTATCTACTCTGATACAATGCATAGAAAATCATTGGTTAATCTCAATGTTTAGTCCATAAATCTGTGGTCAGACTAAGAGAATGTTGACTCCCACTCCAGAGCTCCCACTTACCTTCACCTGAAGACTAGTTCTCGCTTCAGTTTTTAAACAATAAGACTGAATTGAAGATTTTAGTCTGTCACCCTAAAGGTTCTCCAATTCTAAACCCAACAAAGAATATTTCCCTATTTATTTGAACTTAATTCCATAAACGATGCTCTCCTTCATAAAATCAAATGTGATCCCTACTCTGTTGTAGAACTTATACTTCATTTCCCGGATCATATGTTTCACAACACATTTTAACAATTCAATTGGTCAGATAAAAAAGTAAATTAAGTTCGGAGTTAAAAAATAATCACAATTTATTTTATAATTTAATATTGGCACATTCATATTATCTCTTCATTTCATCATATCTCAGAGTAGGGAGAAAGATAGAGACAACTACTCAGACTTCATGAGAAAGAAATAACAAAACACAAATTTCATATATAAAAGAATGTTCATACAACACAAATAAACAAACAATACTTATCTGAAAACTCTTTCTCAAAGCAAATCATTTGTAGCCTTTTCTTAGAAATGCAGAAAGAAGATATCTCTCACGTTTCTCCTTCTCTAACACTCTTACAGAAAGTTTCACACTAAATCACATCACAAAAACTCTAAACTATGAAAACAAAATCACTAATTGACTCGAATATGGAAGTGGAATGGAATGATGTGGTGCGGAAAAAACACATTTTCTGATGAAATTCGGCCCTAAATAGAGCCCAAGGTCGGTTCTCCAAGAGGTGCCTCCAAAAACTCTTCAAAAAGTCATCCAAATACATCGAACCTTCTAGAAATGGGGTCTGCACCCCCTTTGGCGCCATCGGTGTTGAGTAAAAAATCACTACGTTAATTTGTTCTACGCCATTGTCGCTGCCCTCAACGCTGCCGACACTGAGCATTTCTTCAAAAACGTCATTTTGACTCCAAATTTCATCATTTTTTGTTTTCTTTTTGCTTTAAGCCCTAAAAATCAACAACCTGCAAGAAAACATCAAAATACCTTCTATTAAAGTGCAATATCATCAAAAATATGTATAAAATATGGGTCTAAAATTGCATTTATTTTTGGTGTATCATAACTCCATCATTGCTATCCACCCGAGATTGTACTATGAGAAAAAGAAATCACTTCTCTATTTCATCAAGGCAACACACCAAAAAGTTGGCATACACATGATGCCCCCAGGTGCCACCTCCACCACAACCATGCCAGAAGGAATTTAGACGCACATGCTCCTGCCTTCGCCTGAGGGAGGATTGTCACCTATCCTCAATGCCAAAACATTCGCCTCCACGGTGTCCTGCTCCACGGTCCCCTGTTCCAAAGTAACCCGCTCCTTAGTATTCGCTCCCCTCTCCCCAACCTAATCAACAAAGGCCACATTTCCCTCAGGATCGACGTCAGTGTCTGAGGAAGTAGAAATGATCCTCAGAGCTCTTGAAACAGCAAAAAGAATACAAAAAGCATGATCCAAACTACATACCCAAAACTTGACACCATTAAGAAGTGGTGTAACAGAAGAATTCCTCACTGGCCTCCTCCATTTATCCACTCATGGAGGAAAAGCCACCCTTTTGAGACTAAGGCTGAGTCCCTGCTTCAATTGACATTTTCTCACCCCCTTGGAGAGTCATGGTCTTCGCGACAATCAAAACGAAAATTCCTCCTTTTTGGATAGGAGTATCCACCTCCAATGGTTGTCCCGAAAAACGGTCACCAGTTTGCCTTCGAACCTCCTCCGCACCCCTCCCTTGTGATGGACCTACAGAAAAACCCAAATACCCAGATCAATCTTCGTTTCCCCTCACTCGCGACCCCAGCACAATTTGCTTCTTACTAAAATCTCTCTTGGAAGTCTTGTCTGTTGGTTTTTGCTTCGCGTCAGGTTTATAAGCCCTGACCCACATGACACTTATTGCTTTGAGAAGGGCACCCTTGTTGGTTGATGAGCCTCCCTCACCAGACATCGTGGATACCTCGTGATTCAATAATTAGGAAATATTTTTGTATTCATATATATATTTTTTTATAAATCTTTTATTTACAAAAACATGAAAATCATTAAAAAAAAATTAAACGTTTACAAAAATCTATAATGAGTTGGCTGCTTTTGTCGAGTTGTCAAATCACACTTAATTTTTATGTCCGTATCTGCATATTAACGTAAGCTAGAGCCATCCAATTATCTCACAGATTCATATACATATTACAATCTCTAATTATAATGCTTTATTTTCCGGCACGTCAAATTTTTAAAAATAGTCTTTTTTTATAATTTTATTATTTTAAATAAATATTTAGAAAATGAGGTATTTTAAATACATAAAATTGTCAGGTGGTGATTTTTTAAAATATTTTTTTAAAATTATAAATTTTAAAAAAATATTATTTCTAAAATTTTGCCTTTACTACTTAAATTTATTTATTTATTTTTTTTTTTGCTTCTTTATAAATATATGTAAGTTTATTTCTTTTATAATTATCTAAATAGAAAAAAAAATTACTTATAATGTTCTTATATCTGAAGAAAAATATCATCTATAATAGGAAGATGACTCGGATGCAGCCACACGTCGGACTTTTAGAACTGTTATTCGGACGTGCGTTCACCACGTATAATATTTTTTGAATCCATGAATAACCATAATATAGGGTCTGCTTGGGGCAGCTTATAAATGTGGGCGGCGTTTTTGAAAAGCCGTCATACCGTTTGGTTCACGCGTTTCGCCAATTTATCTGAAACTGCGTTTGAATTTTTACACCAAACGCAGGCTGCGGGTCCTGAAACGCATAAACTGCCCAAACAGACCCATAATCTCAATTTACTAGTGTCCAATTCATCATCCCCACATACAAATAATCATATATTTTATCCATCAACTTGCCATTTCCTTTTCCTTACATATACTCCCCAAAAATACTAGAAAATGCACATAAATATCCTCAAAAATAAATAAATCCCCACAACTCAGCCAGCATTAGGAAGTTACAAACCCCTCATCTTCTCCAAATCTCTCCAGCCTTCAAATCTCCATCAAATCCCTAACCGTAACCATGGAAGAGCACCCATTGCCAAAAACCAAGCAAATCAAACAAATGCTCCAAACCGTCGTTCAGAAGCTCGGATGGACTTACAGTCTCTTCTGGAAGCTCTGCTCGCATCAAGGGTTAGTTCTGTTCAATTCAATCTGAGACATAATAGCTTCTGTATTTATGAGGGACTGATGCAGATGAATGTATGAATTGAAAAAGGTTGTTGGTGTGGGGGGATGGGTGCTATAACGGGACAATAAAGACGAGGAAGACGGTCCAGGCGACGGGCGGGGAGAGTTCGGAGTTGATGGAGATTGGGAGGAGTGAGGAATTGAGGGAGCTGTTCGAGTTTCTGTCCGCCGGCGAGGAGTGTGGAGAGCGCCGCCGGCCGGGGCTTGCTCTGTTGCCGGAGGATTTGACCGAGTGCGAATGGTTCTATCTGCTCTGCATGTCCTTTACCTTTTCTCCTGGTTGCGGGTATGCCTCTCTCTCTCTCTCTCTCTCTCTCTCTCTCTATCTCTATATGTCGATTTACCTATGCGTGAAAAGAAATATTTAATTTTTTTTAACTTTAAAATAGTGGTATTTTTATGTAATATAAAAGATTTAGGTGGGAGAAAATTAAAATTTAAAATTTAGGTGTGATGCCTTGTCAATAATTCTCGTTATGTGAAATGAAACTCAAATAAATAATATGATTTTCGAGATAATCTTTTGAACAAGAAATATTCAAACTTCAATTAAAAATCATCTGAAACTTTAGTTTCGACAAACTTATATTCAAGTTTATTAGCTTGATGAGACAGACCTAACATTACTTAAATTGGTTTAATCCGAGTCAACTCAAGACCAGATGAAGCCATCAACTCACTTATAGAAGTTTTGGCGTACATACTTGGAAGATCAACATATTTCAAATTTGACAAGTTTATAATTAAATCGGGTGACCTTGTGAGACATCCAACGAACCCAAGATCACTCAATTCTAATATCATTAAGACGCTTAAATGTTCATCGAACATCGTGCGATTGGGGAACCTTCAAAGGATATATGATTAGAGTGATACGAATTTTTTTCCTTATTTACAACCTGAACCATATAAATAAAGCCCAACCCCCCTCTTAAGAGAAGACCTAGACCCTGAGCTAGACGAAGACCAGAGCCTAGAGAAGAAAGGACTAAAGTCCAGTAATTTGTATCGACGATCTGACAAACATTGTCTGCTTTTTCAACCTCCAAACACCGTCGACCACCGCTCGCTAGTCGCCACCAACTACCATTAGCTGCCATATCTCCTTATGACGAAGTCTCTTGTGGAGTCACAATATGCATTGTAGAATCCCAATGTAAGTTGCAGAATTAATAGTGAAGCATCTGATGAAGCAATACGTCATCCAACATGACGTGCAAAAGACACTCTCTGATGATGGTGTAAGAACATACCCTATATACAGTGTAATGATGCCTCCTGAAGGCATTGTGATAATGCACTATGAAGTTGTTATAGCAATATATCCCGAAGATAGTGTAACATTAACTCAATTCAAATATGAGGAAATGACATTCTGGTGATGGTGTAACAACACACTCCACATAAGATACAATAATACATCTCCAAGATGGTGTAACAATGCACCCCGAATACTACGCAACGACACACCCCAATGACGGTATAACAACACACTCCACATGCAATGCAACGATGCCTTCAGAAGACAATGTAAGAATATATCATGAATGTGGTGCAATGACACACTATAATGATGATATGACAATACGCCCCACATATGGTGCAATGAGGCCTCTTGTAGATGGTCCTCGAAGACAGCGACTTTCTCCATACTCTTAAAGATCTCTCCTTGCAGCCCACTAGTATGGCCTACATTATCAACTACGACCAACATAGTCTATAACTTTTGTAGCCCCCAACTCTAACCATTGTGGCCTAGAAACACCTTCACAACTCATCATTATGGCTTATTTGACTAACTACGACCTACTCGGTTCACAGCTCGTACTGCTCTTGAATTCATTCCCTAGTGTCTATGATTGTTGTTGTAACTTACTATTACGACCCGTGTGACCAACTACGACCTAGGTGGCTCACAACTCATGCAATTTCTTATTCTGACCTCTGCGGCCTAAGGACGTCATCACAGCTCACCACTTTGGCCTATGTGACCAACTACGCCAATGTGACTCACAAGTTGTGTAACTCTTGACTCTGGCTACTGCGACCTACATATATGTCATCGTAGCTCACTGCTATGACTTACGTGACTAGCTACGATCTGTGTAACTTACAACTCCTATTGTTTCCTTCTACGACCGTTGTGGTCAACCGGTGTTTTTGAAACAATCATCTACAACCCACACCACCAACTACTACCACACGACTTTCAACTACAACCTATAAGATAAGTTGACACTACACTCGTTTACAATATTGTCGATGGGTTACTGCCTTCATAGCAATCGAATTTGGCCCTTGCAGTCTGCTAACATCATTAGCTACATTCATTATAACTAGACTATGATTATTATCGATGAACTGTTGTCGTAAATTTACAATAATCAACTTTGTAAGTAAGTCCATCTTACATAACTCAGAAGAAGAATGAAATTACGTACTCACCATTCATAGTAGATTGTTTTAATTGAGTTAGACCTTATAGTTTTTTCTATTCTAAGGATTTCTCCCTTGAAAATTGAGGTATTTTCTCCTGCTTACTTCTCTTTAATTTTCCAAGTGTATGTTAGATTTTCGTGCAATGCTAAGACGATAATAAATTACTCTACTGCTAGTGCAGACCTTCCAACACGCATCAATGTGTATGGTATATAAATAAATAGGAATTAGATGGTATGTATATACATGCAAATGCCTCTATTATTTTAGAACAAGTGCAATGTAAATCTCAAATTAAATTAAACAATAATTTAAAATTGTAAATTGATCAAACTAAATCGGAACATTCTAATATATTTTTTCCATTTATGAAATAAGATTTTCCTATTTGCTTACTGATTTTTTATGCAAATATCAAAATTAATAGCATGCATACATACATACATGCATATATATATATATATATATATATATATATATATATATATTAATTGATTGTGTAAACGTAGGAATTATTAATTTAAAATTGGGTAATATGAGTATAAATAATTTATTTCTTTTTAGTTATATTCAACTTGCTTAACAGAAGCTAAGCAATGTATTTAACGTACCAAAATAATAAAATGAAAAAAAAAACTCTTCGTATAATAATCGTGCACTAGTTATGATGATTGGTAGTTACATTTATTTTATAAATAAAAGTTGTCTTAAGATTCCAAGCATCCATGGGAATTTTAATATACATTAATAGAGGTGTAACCGAGTGGAAACACGAGCGAGCCCAGGCTCAACCAATGTTCGGCTCGTTTTTTTTTTTTAGCTCAAAAAATGTGCTCGTGTGCGGCTCATTTGTTTTGCGAGCCGAACATGAGTCGTTCACGAACAGAGAGTCATTTTGACAACTCTAATAATGTAGCCATAAGATGTTACGAATTGGGGCAAGATTTAAAACATCATTTGAATCTAATTTAATAATTTTTATTTTATTTTCTTAATTAATACTTTTAATTGATTATAAATCTTTGTAGCCTTGTAGTCAATTAAATTTTTAAAAGAGAATACTATATATAATTGATTAGTAGTATTTTGAGCCAAAACGAGCCGAACACGAACGAATAAATATTTGTTCTTGTTGTTTGTGTTCGGCTCGTTAACTTAGCGAACGAGCCGAACACAAGCTTCTTAACAAATGGAACACGAGCTGTTCACGAACAACGAGCCATTTTGACAGCCCTACATACAAAATCAATGGTCGTTGCTATGAAAATTTAGACTATATTTACTCATTTTTCAACATATATAACATATCAGATCTCCGACAATTCTTCTGCACATATGTCCGTCCTAATAATAAAATTTTAGCTAGATAACCCTAAGCCTTAATTAATAATAAAAATTAGATAAAGAATATTCTTCCAAATATTCTCATGCGATTCCCTTAATATTTTTCTCTTATTTTTTAAATCATATTAGCGTGGTTCATTTTTTTTAATATTTTTATTTTTTACTTTTAAAAACAAATTAACTTATTTTGGAAAACATTCAAAATAACATTTATCGTAAAATAAAAATTATTAAATTAGATTCAAATGATATTTTAATATAAAAAATAATTTTTAAATCTTGTCCTAATCTTTAACATATTATGGTTGTGTGATTATGATTGTCAAAATGACTCTTTGTTCATGAATGACCTGTGTTCGACTCGCTAAGCAAACGAGCCGAACATGAACACACTTTTTGAGTTTTAAATATAAATGAGTAGAACACAAGTTGAGCTTGGGCTCGCTCGTGGGCTTGTTTACACCCCTAGTTTTGAGTGTTTTATGTTGGGTAATGTGGAGACTCGGTCCACCGAATTTAATTAGCTTCTTAATTAAGTATCACACCTACCGCCACCTACCACACCCACATGTCGCTCACCTACCTCCCACATACCACCCTCATGGTTTCTATAAATAGTCTTCTTTGGTTTAAAGGAAATCCAAGCCAAGGAAAGCCAAGCAAGGCCAAATCAAGTCATCTTGAGAGCTAAGAGAAAGAGAGGAAGAGAGAGAGAGAGAGGAAGGGAGAGAAGAAAATAGAGATTTTCTTTTAAACGTCAAGGCGTTCGACGGTGTAATTCCTCGAAGTAGTAAAATCCTCTGCAGCTCCGTGGACGTAGGCAAATTTGTCGAACCATGTAAATTTATGTGTCACTTTGGTGTTTTTTTCTGAGTGCAATTTTTCTCGTTTCATTTTTCGCTTTATTGCCGTCGTTTTTTACAACAACTGGTATCAGAGATTTGGTTCAGATCGAAGGAAGAACGATGGGCGGAGACGAAGTGATGACATCGGGGATCGAGAAGTTCAATGGTACAGATTTTGCTTACTGGAGGATGCAGATAGAAGACTACTTCTATGTGAAGAAATTTCATCTTCCGTTACTGGGAAAGTATTCATAAAAGATGGACGAGGCGGAATGAAATCTGTTGGATCGATAGGTTCTGGGGGTATACGATTAACCCTGTCGAGATTGGTTGCCCACAACGTCATCAAGGAGAGGACTACTGTAGATCTCATGACGGCTTTATCAGGTATGTATGAAAAGCCACCGACGAATAATAAGATGAATTTGATGAAAAAGTTATTCAACTTGAAGATGGTGGAAGGTATCTATGTTGCTTAACACTTGAATGATTTCAATAATATCACAAATCAATTGTCGTCTGTTGAAATTGATTTTGATGATAAGATACGTGCACTGATATTGTTAGCTTCATTGTCAAATAGCTGGGAAGTCATGAGGATGACAGTTATCAGTTCTGCAGGTAAATTCAAGATGAAATATGATGATATTCGTGATTTGATTTTGGCTGAGGAGGTGCGCATGAAGGATTTTGACGAGGCCTCGTGTTCAAGTTCGACACTGAATGTTGATTCCAGAGGGAGATCACATAACATGAACTCAAACAAAGGAAGATCAAAATTAAAGTATGGTCAGCAGACAACCTGTTGGAATTGTGGGAAGGTTGACCACATAAAAAAGAACTGCAGGAATCCTAAGAAGAAAGAGAATGATGGCGCTAATGTTGTAACTGTAAAAATACATGATGCATTATTGCTGGCATTTCACAGTTCTATTGATGAATGGATACTGAATTCATGGGCTTTCTTCCATACATCTTCCCGCTGAGAGTTAATGCGAAATTATGTTGCAAGGTAACTTTGGGGAGGTACATCTGGCTGATGGAAAAACTCTAGACGTGATGAGGATGGGAGACATTAATATTGCACTCCCTAATAAGTGCAAATGGACATTGCAAAAGGTCAGACACTTTCCTGAGTTGAAGAAAAACCTCATATATGTTGGGCTGCTCAATGAGGGTGGTCATTCAGTGGTGTTCTCAGATAGCATTTGGAAGATTACCAAAGGAGCATTAGTAATGGCTCGGGGTAAGAAAACTGACACACTATATATGACTACAGGTTTACTCAAACGTGGACACATGAGTCAGAGGTGCATTATAAGAAAGAAAACTAAGGTCCATTTCCTGAAAAGTGGCAGAGCGCCAAAGGCAGGAAAACCGGACTTTGTACAGACAAATGGTGGAGAACAACAGAGTTATGAAAAAATCTTGCAATATAAGAATTCAAGCAAGTCGGAGCTGACTAAGAAGGAGGAGACAGATTCTCTACCAGGGAATCAGACTAAGGAGCTGGCAGAACTTCTATCAAGGAAGAAGGCATTGCACAACAAGTGGGTGTACCAAGTGAAGACTGCGCTTGGTGACAGTAAGAGGTACAAGGCTGAACTTGTTGAAAACGGCCTTCAGCAGGGGCAGGATATTGCTCATGCGGTGCGAGTTGTAAGCAGATACAAGAGTAACCCAGGAAAGAGTTTGGTGGTACGAGGCTACGTTGACGGTGATATGTCAACTGAGGGTGTTACTCGTGAGAAGTTGAAGTTGTGCTCAACTTCAGCTGGTCTTCTGGCATGAAGACAGGGGCTTCGAGTTGCAGATGTGGAGGATATCATGTTTGAGGAAAAAGTCGGTACAACTAGTAGATGATGCAGCTAGTAGGTAATGCATTCAGTGTCCCCAGTCTCCAAGTGAGAGAATTGTTGGGTAATGTGGAGACCCGGTCCACCGAATTTAATTAGCTTTTTAATTAAGTATCCCACCTACCACTCACCTATCACACCCACCTATCGTTCACCTACCACATCTCATCTACCGCTCACCTACCTCTCACCTACCGCTCTTATGGTTTCTATAAATAGTCTCTTTTGGTTTGAAGGAAATGCAAGTCAAGCAAAACCAAGCAAGGCCAAACCAAGTCATCTTGAGAGCTAAGAGAAAGAGAGTAAAAGAGAGAGAGAGGGAAGAAGGGAGAGAAAAAAAAATAGAGATTTTCTTGTAAACGTCGAGGCATTCGATGGTGTAATTTCTCGAAGTAGTAAAATCCTCTGTATCTCCGTGGACGTAGGCAAATTTGTCGAACCACGTATATCTATGTCGCTCTGGTGTTTTTTCTGAAAGCAATTTTTCTCGTTCCATTTTTTTATTTATTGCCGTCGTTTTTCACAACATTCTAAAAATAAAATGAATAAATAAATAAATAAATAATAAATAAACAAAGAATAATGATAAATCAAGAAAATACTTGAAATACTATTATTGAATAAAATGCCTCTTTCCTAAACAAGATATCTGTTGTGCAATTATAATAATTGAGAAGCCTTCAATGAAAGCTAACAAAAAATATTATTCTTATACAAGAAAGGAAAATCAATTAAAATTAGTATCGTTAACTAAATACTTGTATATGTGGCTAATATTTAAAGCTGAAAAATATAGTATTTATTTAGCACTCCCCAATCATTATAACAGCATTTTTCATTATTTACAATATTTTTATATATTCAGTTATCCTTTATTACTCTCTTTTATTAAGTGTCCTTATACACATTTATACAAACATATTATTGCATTCAATGAAGGCATTATAGTTCTCCATCTTTCTAACAACCAAACAATATATTAGTTTGTTAGGCCCAATAAATCTGTATACTCAAAATGGTCCCATAGATCTCGAGGCAATCTAATAGTGGTCCACCTCGTTTCAGTCGACCAATCTAGCTCTCTTCCTCGGCTATCTCACTTTAGTAGACAGATCAAGCTCTCTACTTTGGCCACCTCACTTCAATCGGGGACAAACTTAGACATAAAAGTCTGCATCGATCTCGAGATGATTTAACGGTTGAAATAAAAAAGACTAAGATGTCATTTGCCTCTCTCTTCAAAAGCATGATCAAATATATATTTTTTGTACATTTTACCCTTCCTATCTTCTATAAATAGGAGAACTTCATGATGTAAATGAGGGACCTTTTTGGTGAGACGATTTCATTATTTTTCACTTATAATCAACCACCACTAATTTATGGCATCCATTGGGGTCTTTTATGTTACTCTTCATTTAAAACTTTATCATAACATTTATCTATGAATTTTTATGACCATAATTTAAAATTGTCAATATCTTTGTAGCATCCTTGGAATAGAATCATTATTTCAATAAATGATTGTCCGATTGGTGGCTCCCGACGCCTCCACTTATGGTC
Source organism: Phalaenopsis aphrodite (assembly GCA_003013225.1). Classification (NCBI taxonomy): domain Eukaryota; kingdom Viridiplantae; phylum Streptophyta; class Magnoliopsida; order Asparagales; family Orchidaceae; genus Phalaenopsis; species Phalaenopsis aphrodite. The sequence goes on along the minus strand of NEWO01000021.1, from coordinate 3,307,090 downwards.
AGCCATTTCCAAAAAGGGAGGATTTACGTAAGACTCAATTCTTACATATTTTCATATACCACTCTCTACACACTTATATACTTATCTGCATACATCTCAATTCATTTGTTATCAGCACTCTGGGAACTCGAGCCCGGGTGGAAAAACTGAAAACAACGCCAAGAGCGTTCAATCAGACAGAAACATGAAAAACAACTGACAACGACGCTAGAAAAGTCTGATCTGTAAAAGACATAACAAAACACGACAATGATGCCAAGAACATCTGATCGGCAATAGAGACCCATGGGACGTATCCACACTCAATAGTAAAAAGCTCCATGAGGAGTGCATATACAATCATCCTGCGCCCAAATTATAAAGTTAGCCCCTGACAATGACAAGCTTCGCGAGGGGTGTCTAACGATGGCCAGAGGCCTACGGGATGTATCGACACTCAACAACGTGTAGTTCGGCGAGGAGTGCATAAGCGATCGGTCTGCCCCCAAATTATAAAGTGAACACCTGCCAGCGACAACCTCTGCGAGGGGCATTTAATGATCGATGGAGGCTTATAGGACGTATCAGGACTCGACAACGACAAACTCCATGAGGGGTACGCAAACGATCATCTGCAACCAAATTATAAAGATAGCACCCGACAGTGACGAGCTCCTAAAAGGGTGCCTAACGATCGTCAGAGGCCCATGGGTTGTATCGGCAACTGGCAATTATAAGCTTCGCGAGGGGTGCGTAAACGATCATCCTGCTCCCAAATTATACAGTTTACACCCGACAACGACAAGCTCTACAAGTGATCTCAAGCGATCGCCAGAGGCCTATGAGATGTATCGACACCCGCAGTGACAAGCTACGCGAGAAGTGCGTAAATGACCGTCATGCGCTCAAATCATAAATTTAACACCCAACGACGACAAACTCCATGAGGGGTATCTAACGATCACTAGAGGCCTATGGGATGTATCGACACCGAACAACGACAAGCTCTGCAAGGGGTGTGTAAATGACTGTCCTACACCCAAATTAAAAATTTAGCACCCGATGGTGACAAGCTCCGCAAGGGGTCTAACGATCGCTAGAAACCTACGGGATGTATCAGCACTCGACAACGACAAGCTCCTCAAGGGGTGCATTTATGATCGTCCTACACCCAAATTATAAGTTAGCACCCAACAAGGATAAACTCCATGAGGGGTGTCTAACGATCGCCAAAGGCCTGCAAAAACGTATCGGTACCTGAAAACGACGAATTCAGTGAGGTGCACGTAAACGATCGTCCTTCACCCAAATCATAAAGTTAATACTCGGTAGCGACAAGCTCCACTAAGGGTATACAACTCTAAGACTCCCATCTAGGGTGAGCAATTCTCGAATTTTTTCTCCGACGGCCGACCTTTCCTCCTACGGCCAACTTTTCCTCTGATTGGCCATCGGAGTCAGACAACTTCCTTTCGACAGAAAAAAAACATTAGAATGACAAACTCAATAGTGACAACAAATATTTCAAAATCAAGCACGAATAACACCTAACAAGGAATATCATTAGCAAAATTATGTATTCAATGCTTATTTGATTTATAAATTCTCGTCCTTATTGTAGTTTTCATTATCAATGAGCAAGAAAATTGAGAAACTTAACAAATATACTAAAAAATGGTCTACATGGATCTCGAGGCAATCCAGTAATCGATCACCCCGTTTCAATCGACCGACCAAGCTCTCTCCATCGGTTCGTCACTTCAGTCAACCGATCAAGCTCTCTCCCTCAACCACCTCACTTTTGTCTGCCTACAAACTTGGACATGAAAATAAACATCGAACTCGAGACGATCCAACTGTCAAAATAAGGACTAAAATGCCATTCGTTTCTCTCTCCAAAAGCATAACCAAATATGTACTTTTTATACCTTATACCCCCTTCTATTTTTTATAAATAGGAGAGCTTCATGATGTAAAAGGGGGAGAGGAAGACCTTTTTGGAGGAACCCTTCATTTGTAATCTCTAATTTTATGGAATAAAATGGGTCCACAAGCTCGGGAACACCCCATTTTCCTTTGACTAGGAGAAGTCTTCCTCTTCTCTCTCTACTCCCTCCCATTTCTCCCTCTCTCTCAATCACCTCTTCTCGCTCCAACACCCATTACTCGGGCACGATCCACCTGACAAATTTGGATTCATCAAAATCTATTGAGACAAACAAAGAATTTAAAGATAATAATTACTCAACTATAAATATACAAAACATAGATTTGCTGCTATTAAAATTATCAAAAATTTTAGATTAATCTTCTCCCATAATTTGTAACGGAAATTAGCATTTTTTATTGTTCAACTAAAGGTTATATTTTATTATTGGACTTCAAATCCTCTACATTTGTAACCATAACTATAGCTGTGGAGCACTTACCACCACATAGCCATAAACAGTCCAAAGCTTCCCCCCACCACCCATTCCATATCATGAAACTAGCCTTGGAGCTCGATAAATAGATCCTTCCAAAAATCATGTGCTCCAATTCCCCATTTCATAATTGAACTAGTCAGGCTTTGTTATTTATTCACTTAGCCCGTCTTGGGACCACTAGCTAATCACGCACACACACACACCGTCTGAACGTGCAGTTGCCGCACTTAACTAGTGAGCCTACTTGGAATCATCATGATAAATAGCTTGATGATCTACTAAGCTTATCAACTTGTGTACTCTATTTTTTTAATATATATATATATATATATATATATATATATATATATATATATATATATATATATATATATATA
>NEWO01000021.1:3294136-3304268 GCA_003013225.1 Phalaenopsis aphrodite | reverse complement strand
TTTTTATATTATTTTATTACAAGCACTATTTGAATTAGAATTTTCTTCTCTTTTTCATAATAGTTAAATCAATTTGTACACTTATTTAAACTCCTAGAATCAAGCTTAATCTTAAACTAAAATTTGAGTATAACTAGTTAAGCTTAATGTCACGGACAAATAGTCCCACATCGGCTAGGTGTAGGGCCGAAAAGCAGTATTTAAGTCATGGGCTGGCCAACTCTCTCATGGGCTCATTTGTAAGGTGACAAGTGGTATCAGAGCAGATTATTGCATGTCAGGTGTGTGGACTGTCCATGGTCCAGTAGGACACTCGTGGAGCTGATCCATGACGAGAGTGTCACGTGATTGGGTAGAGGAGAATGTCACAGACAAATAGTCCCACATCCGCTAGGTGTAGGGCCGAAAAACAGTATTTAAGTCCTGTATTGCCCACCTCTTTTAAAGGCTCCTTTGGGAGGTGACATTAAGCTCAAGCTTAAGTGGATGTGGCTTGTGGCACGACCCGACCTTAAATGTTATAACAAAGCAGTTTGTATCATGTCAAAGTCGCAATAAATTAATTAAATTTCAAGATATACTTAAAAGAAAATTTATTTTCTAACAATTTTTCATAAACAAGGAGTCATTAATATCATGATCAAAATATCATAAAATAGAAGTAGCTAGTCAACATTCATTCAAACGATATTGCAAACTATACAATAAAATAGTTTATATAACAATCACGATTCAGGTGTGGTCACGCCGCTACCTTTGATACCATGGCGTGGTCACGCCAATTTTGGTAGCTCAAATCTTGGTTTTTCTCACTTTTAAATGCGTGCTTGATCTTTCATTATCAATAAAAACCTTCCACAAGTGTAAATTCATGATAATTAAAGCAAAATAGCGGGTAAAAAAAGGGTTAGATGCAGTAAAAATTGCATAATATACTCATGTCACATGGAAAGCAACCTAAGCAAACTTCCATAGTATTTATCTGATCAACCAATGGTTGTTGGAACCCGTTTTTTAGAGCTTCTATTATAATTTGCTTTATATTTGGCAAAATAAACAACTATGCTTTGAGTCGCCCTCACATGAATCTTCATGTCATTGCTCTTGATTGTTATCATCTTGTTAATCAAGAGGAAGAAATTATAGTGTGACCCTTGAGAGGATGTTAATTACATCAAGGAGGCATTGTAATGATTTTGCCTAGCTATCATGCATTGTGTTATGACCACCCTCAGGGTGGATATGGATGTGTAGTCACCACCATTATTCATATATATTGAATTGTGGCAAGTCATGCAAACTGATCATTGGCAATAACAATTGCATAATTTTTATGGCTACATTTGCATCGCCGTCACCCTTACAAAGTAATGGGTGGATAAGATGGTTCCATCTCCTATTATTATCTTGCCTTGATTCAGATTATTGCTTATATCGATTGTGTATGGTGTGATATATTTCTCATTTATCATGGAAGTCAATTATGTTATATTAGGTGGGTCTTGATTATACATAAACACCACACACTTTGGATGATCCATTAATTTGAATGTCATATGCTTTGAAAGAAAAAAAACATATTGCAAACTATTTTATATACCAATGGTCCGGAGACAATTAAAAGGAATTAACATCTTGAAGATGATCTTATACCCAAAAATTAGGTTAGTCCAACTATTTAGCCTCCTTGTAAAATCTAGGTTTATTTTATGGCTAGGGTTTTAACTTCCATCTAGAAATCCTTCTAGCTAATCTTATCTCTTCGTCTAGGTTTATTTTATGGCTAGGGTTTTAACTTCCATCTAGAAATCCTTCTAGCCAATCTTATCTCTTCGTTTACGATTCAACTTCAATCAAATCTTCAACTTTAAGCAAATATTTTCAACTCAAATCAATGTTCTCAAGTCAAATCCTATTCAAACTCTTTTCAGCTCAAGTCAAAGTCTATTCAAACCCAACCAACCTTAACTAAAACTTCTCAACTCAAATTAATTAGATAAATTTTATAAACTCAATTCAAACCCAATAAATTCAAATCAAGCTTTTCAAATCAAATCTAACTCTCTTAAAAAACTTAAAATTCCAATCCCCGGGCACGCTTTATTCCACGCAACATCCATTTCACAAAACCATTGAATTCTAAGAAAAAATCGTTTCAAACCCTAAATTTATCAATTTGAAGTTTAAAATATTAATCTTAAAGACACCAACCTTGTAATCTCACATAAAATAATCTGATACTTTAATCGAGTGTATTCTTAAAAGCAATAATTAATGGGACGCCATTAATTATGAGGTATTTCCCTTTTTAGGAATACTAGACACCATAATAAAATAAACCTTATCTTAATCCTATAAGGTAGGGGAGAAATCATTGGTAATGCAAACCTATAAATTTTAAATGATTAGAGTAATTAAAATTAATATTCATATCTCTCAAGCTAGCATATTATTTCTAAAATGATCTCTCTGGTCATTTACATAGAACTCTTTCAAACTCTATAGTAGACACAACAAAACCCTAATAACAAATTAAAAAGATCTTCATTTTCCTCTGAGGGCTAAAAATAGAGGTTTTAAAGACACTCTATCTAGTCAAAATGTCAAAGAGGATGTTAGGACGGATAAAACTTAATACTTTCTCTTACATCATCTTCAATCTCATTCTCTAACATAAAACCCTATGGGCTCTTTGAAGGGGAAATGCACAAAGAAGAAGACAATCTCACCTACATGATGGTCCCTTGAGTATAATACTCCAAGCTCATTCTGCATATGCTTTAAAACTTGAAAAGCTCTATGGCCATGATCGAAACATGCCACCAAGTTCTTATGTATTTAAATATCTAAAAGCTAACTTTCAATTTTTGCAAAATTTAAACCAAATTAAAAACACAAATTTCTTTCATTTACATACATATCATCCAATTTCTATAGATTTTTTATTAAAAACAAGAAGTCATCAAGGCCTTGACATTATCACCACTCAAAAAAATTCACATAACTCTAAACCTAAACGACAAAAATTGGCGATGAAAAATGAAATGATACAATAAAATGCAGAGAAGATCGGAGAAACGAGGTTTCCCCTTAAATTGAAATGAATCCTTGGAGTCCAATCACTAGCCGCAAGGTCACCAGTGTTGAAGGACGTCGTGAGCGTCGTCGGAGAGGAAGAAGCATCGGTAGCCCTAATTTCACGAGAGCTAATGGAACATAGAAGAGTAGTGCAAATTATTGACTGGCTTGCTCGGGATTAGGTTTAAAGAAGTATGCGTCTGATTAGCGTTAAAAATTTTCAACGCTAGAGCTTTGCGGTGGCAAGAACTACCAATAATCCGATTCAATTAAGTGAACAACATTGTAACAAAAATTTTAGCCACCATTTCCAATGTAAAACTTTTTGCATTGGAAATATCTGACACAATTTCATATGCTAGTTTCATCTAAGTGAATTTCAGCCACAAAGAAGAGACAAATCTGCAGGTCTGAAGTATTCAGACACTAATTCTGAGGTGAATTAATTGTATGCATATTGTTGTACTTCAATTAAAAACTTATAAAAACTTGCTTATGTTTTAAATATAAGACTCTAAAAATTTTGAAAAAAAAAAGTTCATAAATATTTTTGATACACCATTAAAATTTTTTTATCATTCGACATGAATATTGAGGCATGACATAAATCTCAGGATAATTTTTTTGAGCAAAAATGCTCAAGCATTAATTAAAAGTCATGCATAACTATGATTTCAACAAACTTATAGTCAAACTGACTTACTTAATGAGACAACGACAATAAAATTGGTCAAGTATGAGTAAAATCAAGTTCAAATCAAGTTGTTAGATTATTTTCATAAGTTTTAGGTGACTATTTAGAAGGTCAAACATATTCCAAATTTGGCAAACTTACTGTCAAGCATCTCGATGGGGCAAATCCAAGAAGCCAATGATCATTCAATTCTGACATGGTTAAAGCACTCAAATGTCTACATAACGCCATCTAATCAATGGGATTTCTCTAGGTCGTCTGATGGAGTGGTTCAGATTCTTTCCTTATTTGTTTGCAGACCTCTCATTGACTCTATAAATAGAGTCCTGCCCCCTTCATGAAAGGGAAGGGACGACCTGAACTTGGAGGAGGATTGGGAATAAAGGGACCTAAAGTCCAGTGTTTTGTACCAAAGATCTAATGAACGCTTCTCGCTCATGTTGTCATCGACCACCGTCAACCTTCCCCTGCACCTTGTGGAGTAATGAAACACTTTACTGAAAAATGACCAATAATGCAGAGTATCGAAGTACCTTATTTAACAACGACCAATGCTGCAGAGTAATGAAGCATCTTTCTAAACAACAGCCAACACTGAAGAGTAACGATACACCTTGTTGAACAATGGCCAAGGCTGCGGAGTAGTGACCAATGTTTTGGAGCGAAGAAGCATTGTGTGGAGTAGCGGCCAATGTTGCAGAGCATCAAAGAATTCTAAAAAGTTGTGTGTTATCACAAACATCGTGTAGCAACATACTTCAAAAACGATTTACCAAAGTTCTGGCAACTGCAGCCACTCCGACTGTTGTGCACCGAGTCCTCCTACATACGACACTATAAGTGTGTGACCCTTTCTCGTCTATGGTACAAGAGCCTACACCAGTTCTCATCAAATTACAGTGGATTATTTTTGACTAGGCTGGGCCCCGTGGTTTTTTCTCTTTTCAGGTTTTTCACATAAAACTTCTTGTGTCTCTACCTATCACCTTTATTCTATGAGTGTGTGATGAACTTTCATGCAATGCTAAGGCACTAAATAATCATTCTATCGTTGTAAATCTTCTAGCACATAATAGTTTGACATCATTTATGATAATTTCATCCCACCACCGAAGGTCAAGCAAAACTTGCTAAATGACAGCCATAAGTAACACTTGCAACAACAGAGCTTGTCGTTCCAACACCCATCATTATAGGGGATAGTCATGAAGCCACAGATGTCAAGCATCTAACGCTTCCCCTCTGAAAGATGTTATCTTATTATCAAAGGTGACTCGGGTTCCTCTCTATAGGATTGGATGCGCAGGATGGAGACATTGCAACATAAGATCCTTCAGCTCAAACATAAGGCTTAGCAGCGGATGCTCACATAGCCAGTTCAATAGTTGACGAATTCCCTGTTTGAACTCACGCTTACCGAGATTTCTTCCTGCAATAGAAACCTTCCTCTATAGGACGTTGATCTCATTGATACTGAGAGTTCCACTAATCAGTTACACACAACTTGACCGACCGGTAACCCTCTGGTGCTAACAGGAAACTTGGCTCAGTCGCATCTTGTTGTCGCTTCTAAAGATTTCATCCATGATGAGTTATGACACCTAGTTCAAGAAGATTTCCCTCTAAGGATAGACATTTCCTTCCCACTCATTAAAACTTTCAGTTTTTTACCCTTGACCGAGGTGGTTCTCTAACACTCTATCCTAACGAGTTTCAAGCTCCCAAACATTAATTCTTATGAAGGGGAAGCTGATCCCTACGAGCACGTTGATCACTATCAAACAATCATGCACATTCAATATGTCTCTAATGTGCTTCTCTATCAAGTGTTCCCTGCCACTCTCAAGGGTCAAGATTGCATCTGGTTGTACTATCTCTGAGGGAGCACCATCCACTCCTTTAACGAGCTTGCAAACTGTCAAGTAATTTGTAGAGCAGTTCAAACGAATAAGAGGATAATCAAAGATTCATCTGATTTATCATAAATTATCCAAAATGGGGGGAATTTTCTCAAGAAATAGTTTCGTAGGTTCTCTATTGAAGCTCCTCAGATCCCAAGGGTGGATTCTGAATTACCAAGGGGAGTCTTTCTTAGAGGGCTCCACCCAGGATCTTTTTACTCATAATTAGAAATTTATATGCTAATATGAAAGCGAAAAGTCTTTGACTTAAATAAAAAAATTTATAGTTGTACTTCCATTTGATAATCCCAACATTTTTTAGTCTCCTCACCTCATTCTTGTAAGTAGCCGCTCAAGTGACCTTGATGTATCGAAAATTAATTTCTTCCTTTAAGTGAAAATATCTTTATGTTGAATGACCCTTTGCAATGTGAAAGGGACCATATTAAGACTGGTCTCCATGATTTATATTTTTTATGGTCTTGGTCACTTGACGATCTCTTTATTTTTTATGGTTACTAGGACCTTAACACGTGATGTGTTGAGCATCGTGTACTCTTTTTGATCGAGCTTCACATCATTAGTTTGCATGTCAAAAAGGAAAATCACGGTTCCTCAATGGTTCATACTTCTTTTGTTGTGAGGTTTGATCGGCATCTCGATGTTATTCTTACACTTGTCCCTGAATCTTTCGAATTTTTTCTTGTGTGCATTGATGGCTTCATCTCTGAAGATTTTTGGTTCAACATTATGGACAAAATCAACATAAGAGCGGATCCATCTCTTCCATCAATTTATTTCTAGCAAGAATTTCTCTGTTGCTTTGACGAATTCTTGTTCAATAAATTTTATTTATAGTCAATGAAGCTTTATTTATTCCCTCACAAAAAATTGTGTAGAAAGACCCCTTGAGTGGTAGAAATTTGTCTCCAATTGTACTCCTGGATGACGAGTCAAAGACTCGATGGAAAGCTAATAATGGATATATTTCTCACTAGAAAGACCCCTTGAGGGCATGTAACAGACAAAATATTCACCCCTACACATGGAAGATGAGCCCATGAGGCTAGTTCTGATGAGAAGCTAGTCATGGACAGGATCCTCACTAGAAAGACTTCATGAGAACAAGTGATTAACGTTTCTATTAAAATATCTAAGAAGACAACAAGTCTCAGAAGACACATGTACATTAAAAATCTCAGAAGATTATGTGTCTTAGAAGACATATGCACATTAAAAATCTAAAAAGGCTACGATCCTTAGAGATGCAGGTACATTAAAAATTTCAGAAGAATATGAGCCTCAAAATGTACATGTACATTAAAAACTTCAAAGGTGTAGGTATGTTAAAACCCTCGAAAGGATATAAGCCTTAGAAGATACAAGTATATTAAAAACTCAAGAGGCTATAAGCCTCAAAAGGTGCAAGTATATTAAAACATCTCAAAAAGCTATAAGCCTCAGAATGCACAATTACGTCAAAAAATTACAAGAAGCTATAAGCCTCATATGGTTTTAATTAATTAAGAAGCCTAAGAATTTTAAAATGTATGAACCTCAGAAAAGCTCAATGTTACTAAGTTCCTACTATGGGGCCAATACTCCATTTAGAGTCGAGAAATTTAACATTTATTCTCTTATGGAGGGGAGGGTCATAAACCAATGCACTGTCGCCACATACAAATGTCATATCAAGCAACTGAGAAGCTACAAAGTTCATTACATATTGATTCAAAGGTTAAAACAAGTCAGTAGAAGAAAAGTTAACGATCCACCATAACATCTTCATCATCAGAAGGTCCTCAACTTCATGTTATCTTCTTCAGGAACCAACATCCTCACTAGAAAAGCTTATAAATTCTATGCATTCTGTTCGAGAAAATTTTCACCTTCTTATGCTCGTCAAGGATTTGGTCGATCTTTGCAGGCCCGATCTTCCATGTCCTCAAAGAAAGGATCAGTTCATCTCCTAATTAATTTGATAATGCCTTCTCAACTTAGTATTTACACTAATTTTCATAAGGGTGGGATTCTCAAGATTTTGGTATCTCAACAATGTAGAAGATATTCTCCAAAAAGCACAACAACCACACACAAATCTCCTTTGAAAAGCTTGATAGCAATGTGAGAAATATCATCTAGAAAGCGCAACAATAGTGTAAAAAATCTCCTCCAGAAAGAGAAAAAATAATGAGGAAAATCTCCTCCGGAAAGCTTTATAGCTATGCGAAAAAAATCTCCTTAAAAAAAACTTAACAATAATGCAGAAAATTTCATAAAAAAAAACAAGACAACAACGCGAAAAATCACCTCTAAAAGCATAAAAATAATGCAAAAAATTTTCTCCAAAAAATGTGACAACAGTGCATAAAATCTCCTCCTGAAAATGTGATAACAATGCGGAACATCCCTTTCATAAAGCATGACAACAACGCAAAAAATCTCCCCTAGAAAGTGCAATAGCGACACAAAAAGGAGCTATATTGATTGCACAAAAAAGCTACGAGACTTCGAGATGGGAAGCAACAATGTCAAAGGGGTGTTTCGTTGATCAAACAAAGAGGAAGGGATATTTGAATCAACAGGTCAAGAGAGCTCCGTTAAATATACAAATAGGCTAAGAGACTCCAATTGGCAAGTTGAGGGGAGCTCCATTGATTGTATAAAGATAGGCTGAGGAGAGATCCTTTGATCACACAATTTTCGAACTATTTATACATGTGATCTGCAACGTGGGATCATCTTCACGTGTGATCTAGCTCAGGAAAATAATTGACATCCAATTCACGACCCCGCAATCCACATCTGCCACCTTTTGATCCGCGTCTCACAAATTGTAACACATGGCTCGACGCTACAACCCACTATGCTCCATCATCCAATCCAACTACCACCTACTATCTGATGCCACACCACAGATTGCTAATGTGCTAGTTATCGATGACCCGCCTGACCCGGTGACCTACGACATGACCTCGATCCATGACAAAACAACGGCCCGACAAACCAATGACTTGCGACACAACAGTGACTCGTCAACCGTCGCCACCGCAACAAAATACTACTATATATATAGAGGCAACGCTCGAATGCGGGGTGCAGTGGAAAGGAGAAAGGACACACACACACAACATACATACATATATACCATCAACAAAGTACACACACACACATACATGCATATATACCATCAACAAAGCGAGGATTTAATTAAAAATTATACAAATCTTTGATTTTAGCAAATTTATAGTCAAACTGACCGATAAAATAAGACAAACTCAATGGAACCAAAGTTGGTTCAATTCGAGTCAAATTAATCATAGATCGAGCAATTACGTCAAACATATTCCAAATTTGAAAAACATACTGTCAAGTTGAGCATCTTAATGAAACAAATCCAATGAGCCCAAGAACATTCAATTCAAACATTGTTAAGACACTCAAATGTCCACAAAATATCATCCAAGCAAAGGAATTTCTCTGAGTCATCAGATGAAGTGGAATGAATTCTTTTCTTATTTATCGGAAGACCTATCACAGACTTTAAAATAGAGCCCTACCTCCTTCATAAAAGAGAAGGGAAGCTCTCAACTTAGAGGAGGATCGGGAAGAGAATAAGTTAAAGTCCAGTATTATGCACTGAAAATTCGGTGAACTCTTCCCGCTTTTGTAGCCATCCACCATCTCCAGCTACCCCTTACACGTTACAGAGTAGCGAAGCACTTTGCTAGACAACAAGCAATGTTGCAGAGTAACGAATCATCTTACTGAACAACAACCAACGCTACAGAGTAAGAAAGGACCTTGTTGAACAATGATTAACGCTGCAAAATAACAAAGCACTTTGTTGAACAATAACCAATATTATAGAGTAATGAAATGTTGTGTGGAGTAGCGAGCAACATTCTGGAGCGAAAAAACATTGTGCTGAGTAGCAGCCAACGCGTGAAACAGTGTGTCTTCCTGAACACCACACAATAATGCACTTTAATGATACTATACAGAAGTTTCGACAACTACAACCACTCCCAGTTGTTGCACGGTGAGTCATCTTATATACGAACACTGTAATTTTGTGATCCTTGCTTGCTTGTAGGACAAGGGTATGTGTTTGTACTCATCAAGCTATAGTGGATTATTTATGACAGGGCTGAGCCTCATGGTTTTTTTCCTTCTCTTGGTTTTCCATATAAAACTTATGGTACTTTTATCTGTCACATTTATTCTCTGAGTATGTGCTAGATTTTCATGCAATGCTAAAATGTGAAAAGATTAGTACCAACATGAATCTTCTAGCACGTATCAACTATATTGTGACTATAATTTATTAGTTAAAATGATTCATAACACAGACAAACATATGATTCTAGAAAACTAGCTTTTATAAAGATTTATAGATTATTTAAGGAAATCAATATATATATATATATATATATATATATATATATATATATATATA
>NEWO01000021.1:3241611-3287744 GCA_003013225.1 Phalaenopsis aphrodite | reverse complement strand
TATATATATATATATGTGTATGTATGTATATATATCTGTGTGTGTGTATAAAACATACAGTGGCTAATAGCCTTGAGCCATTCCTTTTTTTAAAAAAAAAAAAGATATACATGCATAAATATAATTCTATAAGCTAATACTTCAAACAGGTAAAAGAAGACATACATCTCACACAGAAAGCAAGAGATATTTTTGTTGATATCCACACCAACTCGCCTTCACCAGCACTCTCAGAGCACTCTACGTCCAGCCCAGCATTGGAATTTGAAACCTCGCCCTTGATTCATGGCATGGATGGACTCTGCCAGGACACTGAAGAAGAAATTTATAATGAAAATGAAGATTGGAACAATGGAAACAGCACTGAATCTGAAATTAAGAAAGCATTGTCCGAATCAGAGCTTGAGATTGGAAGAAATGTTTCAGAGCAGACAAATTTTCCTAGAATGGTTGAGATAGAAAGCATGGAACTTGGTTTTGCAAACAATGGTGCTGGCGATTTGGAGAGGTCTCAGATAGAAGTTCTGGAAGTGGATCAGAGATACAGAAGAGTCCATTCTTTTGACCAAGATGATACGGAGTCATACTTAGCTTGGAACTTTCTGCATGATGGTCCGTGTAATGATCTTCAATGTTCATCAGGTAAGTTTAGTTTACCATTCCAAGGATTTCAAAATGAAGAAATTTAGCAAATAAATAGAACAAATATTCATGCATATATTATTGACTTTCCAGAGAGTATTCCTAATCATCCGAAGTAAACTATAATTGAAGTCACAGCTACATAGTGGTCAAATTCTGCCAAATAGAACAAAAACCTGACGCAGTCCTAGTACAGATTTACGTCGAACAAATGTCGGACACAGATACGTGGGTCGCAAGGCAATTAGCATTGGGAACCGACGGCGCAAATGCTTGCATTGGATTTGCATCCAAAATATGCGCTATTAGAATGTCACAATGAGATTTTTGTAGATGCAAAATCTAACAACGAAACAAGCGTCCAATTTTGTTGGACGCAAACTTAACGTCGAAATACATCGGGTTTTGGCGATGTTAACTTGCGTCGATAAGAGGTGGATGCAAGTCTGACGCAAACCAATAGTAAATTAATAATATATTTATAAAATAACAATAATATTTTGTACACATGCTAAAAACAAATTGCACAAACATAATTTAAGTGTTCATCCAACATTGATTCATCACAAATACATAATAGATTGCATAATAATAAAAATAAAAAGAATTATCATACATTACAAAAAACTTATTAAGTTGTCAATCCAACAAAATTAATAAAATGTAAACAGAACATATATATGTAATGTACAAGTCTAAATGCCAAACATGAAAAAAAAACCACATAAACCCCTACAGGGCATCATCATCTTCATCCTCTTCCTCTTTCTCATGAACTGAACCCAGAGATTGATTGCCACAAAAATCTACAACCTGCTCAAGTTGCTCTACAGTAGCCTCGACTCTTTACTACCTCTCACATATTAGACGGAGCTCCTCAGTCATAACAATGATACGCCTGACAAGTTCATCATGGTCCGACGACAATGACCTCAGACCCTGAGCAGATCGGGAGTGCTCAATCTCAAAGGCAATACCTTTTGTGCCCAAGTTGTATACCCTTTCATTCTTAAAGCAACCTGCCTAAAGATCTTGCAGTCAGACTGCTCTGGAGCAGACTGACAACTACTAGTGATAGTTAGGCTCTGTGTCTGGTTCTGGCTCTGTGTGTTTCGAATGTGCTTGTATTCATTCTACCAAAATAAAACCAATAAATAATTAGCATTTTATATTAAAAATATAACTAAATTGTAGAAATTTATATTTGTTTACTTACATAGACACGCTGAGATATGTCAGAGACTACTATTGCATCCCTAGGCGCCGATGCGTCTAGAGTTGTAACTTTGCAGTAGTGAGCGGCCAACCAAGCTCTTGAGCTTGTAGACATGAAAAAATAGTATATATTGAGTGTTGTGTGGATCTTACGAACTTCCTCCCCTGCCCCCCTTGGTCCTCTGGTTTTGTTAGTTTGTATCCCTTTTCCTTTGATATTTGAGAGTGACTCATAATCTAGTCAACTAAGCCCATATGACCTCCCACCTAGATTTACAATTCTCCCTTCTTATGGGTCATTATGAACATATCACCCAGCTGATGCCTAACACGATCCTCAAAATTAAGTCAGACAACTAGTAGAACCTCTGCAAAATAAATATTATGTGATATTTTATAGTATAACAAATAAATATAAAATTATAGTTCTAATTCAAAGCAATTGATTTTATCTTCAACTCCCTAAATCACATGTCATGAATCTGGATCGAGTTCTTCTTCCAAGAGAGATATGGAGCATCATATATACTCCTAATGATCTAAATAATAAACGTAACAAATAGCTTGGAGGGTTAGAAACTGAAATAAAAAATTAATTATACAATATAGCAAATTCAATTTATTCTAAATTTAAGTAACTCGTGAATCTCTCTCTAGCTTAATATATACCTGGTCGAAGGTGTCCTACCTCAACGCAATGGGAGCAGCGGGGCCTCAGTCATCTAAAAAGGGCGGTGGTGGCTGACTGCTCGATAGTGTAGGAGGGGCTGGAATGGTAGGAGCAACAAGCCTAGTATTAGAAAGAGGCCTTATCGAAGCAGGGACAAAAAATACAAACCCCACAGGCATCGATGTAGTGATGGAGGTGTTGACCAACACATAGCTAGTGCTCTGAGAGGAACAGCGGGAAACTAACTTCACCATCCTCTTGTAAGGAATGGGGGACTAACGAAGAAGTCAATGAGGTGGCTACTCTTCGCTCCAACCTTAAGTCATCTGTTACATGAAAGAAATAAGAAAAACATTGTGAGTGAAAGTATGACATATTAGCAGTAAAATCACCAAAAGTGAAAGCAGGAACATGCAATATGCCCCTGTGATATCCTCAAGGGTTTTTTCGATAAAATCAAGTTGAATACAAAAATCTGATATTTCTTACACTTGATGAATATGTTCAATAATAGTTTGTATTTTAATAGTTCAAGATTTACTCTTTATAATCACAGTCCAATCAATTTAATCCCTTGTAGCTCTACTAGGGTATCTAAGATATTAAATTTGACTAGTTTGATGTGCTAGAAAAAATAGATCAAATTTCATATACATTCTGTTTATTTTAACTTCAGTGATATCATATGAGTTTAGTGTTCTTGTTCTTTGATAAGAAATATGATCAAATAACTCACAATTGACTAGATATACATTGCGCTCAATACAACCCAAATAGTGCGATTACATTACTTGAAGAATATCATAATATCTGATCTCATTATCTGAGTAGATGTTTCCTCTAATATATTGATCCCGACTGTTTATATGAAACAGTATAACAATGTATGCAATTATATTCTTCACTTATCTTTCCTACTTTGCAACAACACCAAAAACTTGATACGAAGAAAATAAGAATTTAACTTTTTAATTTATATATATATATATATATATATATATATAGATACTACACAAGTATACGTATCGTTATCAAGTAATATAGGACT
Organism: Phalaenopsis aphrodite; assembly: GCA_003013225.1. Taxonomy (NCBI): domain Eukaryota; kingdom Viridiplantae; phylum Streptophyta; class Magnoliopsida; order Asparagales; family Orchidaceae; genus Phalaenopsis; species Phalaenopsis aphrodite. Next base: position 3,284,169 of record NEWO01000021.1, on the reverse strand, counting down.
TTTTTATTAAACTCTGAATATCGAACCCACAGGGTATGCACTTCTAAATAACAAACTTTCTATTTCAAAAAAAACAATTAATTAAACTATACATATTTTTAAAATAATTAAAATTCAATTTTTTTTGTGTTTTTGATATTTTGACAAAATAGAAACAACTTCTAAATATAATTTGAATTTATGTAAAAGAAAATCATTGAATATGAAATATTCTTCTCCTTATCATGAATCAGTAATAAGTATAGGAATTCTGTTGTGGAAGTATTCAAATTGTGTTGTGTCAAATAGGAGCAATATTACTTTTTATCCTTACTAGAGATGCTATAAAGAACATTGGTTAATTTAAAGTTTAAATAGTTCTGAAGACCGGCTAGGCAGAGAAGATAGATATCAGCTCTCACTCTAAAGTTCACTCGACTCCCTCCACTTAGGGGCTAACATTTCGTATCAAAACCTAAAACAATAAACCAAGTTGGGACATTTAGTCTGTCACTCTAAAATCTTCTAACTCTACACACTTCAAAGATTATTTTCATATTTATTTGCACTAAATCATATGAATTACATTCTCATTCATACAATCTCATGTGATTCTTTCTAATTGTTGGTTGGGACAATATCATCCCGGTTCTTACATATTCTCACAACAAATTTTAACATCTATATGGGTCAGATCAAGAAGTAAATGAAATTAAATCATCACAACTTCTTTCAAAATTAAAGATAAATACTTTCCACAACTTCCATTCAACACTTTAATTACTTATTATTTTAAAAAGAAAGATAAAGAAAACAACTCAGAATCCATGGAGAAGACAAAACCACACTTTAGTTTAAAAGTATAAATCATTGTCAAACCAACAAGAATTCTCGATTAAAACCAAAAGTAGTTTAAAAACAAAGATAAAAACTTTTCTCAAATCCTCCACCAAACTCTTGAAGTTCATTTGAATCTCTTCTCCCTTATAACACTCTTAACTCTCACAATAAAACTAAAAACAAAAAGAATAAAGTAAATTTGTGGTGCCTGAAAAATCTCTCTAAAAGTTTCTCCACAAACTATTTCAAGAACTTCTCAGGACTTCCTCCATTTTTCTCTCAATTTTCTTCTGTTATAATTTTTCAAGAGGTGTCTTGGTATCTCTTCAAAATGTCTCTTGATTCGATGTATTTTCCAAGAGACGTCTTCTTTCATAAGTATTTTAACCATATTTTCGTTTTTAGTGGTCATAACCACCATTTTTAGTCAATAGGTGCCTCAAATATCCTTTCAAAATTCGGCAAAATGAATTAACCCGTCAAATAACTGCCTCTGGCGCTTAAGCGCGGGGCCTCGACCGCGGTTTAGGCGCGGTCTTCTCTGTTTCACCCGCGCGTAAGCGCCAGATCTGGCACTTAGGCGTCAAAACACTTTTGCACTATTTTTACATTTTTATTCCAAATTTGATCATTTTTCACTCCTTTTAGTATTTTTCACATTTTTACTAGTACCTGAAAGAAAAATGCACAAATATATTCCATTAAAGCGCAATATCTCAAAAATAGGCATAAAAATATATATAAAAACACTATATATTTTAGGTGTATCACATATGCACCACAATTATATATTATCTTCTCTTCACACTAAGAACTTGTGTGAAATCTATGTACATTCACATCAAATATTTGCTACATAATGATATTATGATTATGCCCATTGAGCAAGAGCTAATAAGCCTTTATCTGTAATTTTGTTGCTCTGATTATGAACATATTACAAATTGAAAATATAATTATTCTTAATTTAAGCGTGCAACTTATAAGTTCTTGAAGAATGCACATATTTCAGTCATTGGACTATGCACTGGATTTGGCAGATCAATCAATACAATTGACAGTAAGTACATAAAAAATATGACAGTCATGACTTTTCATGTCGAATACTTTTCATGCTCTCACGTCAACACAATGACTCAAGTTGACACATATCCACTAAAAAAATTCAGAGGATGCATCCATTCACATAATGTTCTTTGATGATTCAAAATCAGATAGTACTTAGTTATAAGATTTATTAGTTTATCTACATTTTTTTTGTTGAATTACTGACTCTCTCGTCTAATAATACTCTTTCAAGTCCAATCCCACTTTGATATTGTCTTTAGTTTTTCCCTTAATATCTATCAGAATATTGAAGATACTATTTAAAAAAAAATCAATATGCATGACATCGAGTTTATGTCTAATCAAATTGGTTATCTCGTATGGAAAATCCAAAAACAATACATTGATTTGTCCAATTAATGTAACACCAAAATCAAGAAGATGATTTGAAGTTAGTTCTAAACTTTTAGTGATCATTACTATTTCATTAATCATCTGTCATAAATAATCCCCAATTATCCTTAGGGAAAGACATGATTTTTTAACCATATTTTAAGAAGACATCTCTATTTCTTTTGAATGACTGATTGTAAGCTAGAAACTTGTGGTGACTGTCAAATCAGATATTTTTTCTTCCATGATTTAAATTATATTCCTTGGACAGATTCAAACGATAAGGAAAAACTAATTTTCCTGCAATGCTCCAACCATATAGCATTACACAAGTCAAAAAAATATTAATCATCCACATCATGGTAGCTTTAAGCTAAAAATTTTATTTTGTAACAATATTGTAAGTAAGCATGTCTATTTTGCACAATATTTGGATATCATCTATTAGAGGTCGTAACTAGACATTAATTTTTCTTTTTGGCCTATATGGACATGATATGATTAACGTCAGAAATAAAAATTATGTGATCATGCACATATCAGGGGGTAAGTTATATAGTATAATAATTACTGGCTAATATGATTAAGGAGTTGTTGCTTGATTGTATGATGTGAACGAATCTGCACATAACTCAAGCATAAGGTTGTGGTTCAACAATAAAAACTACATAAGTAAAATCGAAATATTTTTAGGCTTTCCCATTCGAAGGATGACTCAAAGGGTTGGTATCAATGGATTTGTTGTTTTGTCATGCATGAAAGGAGTCGTATGCATATAGGCAAATAAGTTTTGAAGTTGGGGAATGAGAGGGAAGTAGAAGAGACGCTTGTATGAAATATTTTTAAATTTTTTTTTCTTTTTTGACTTCTTATTTTGAATTTATTAGCATCGCAAAATCTGCATTGTGTATTTATCTTATTTGCCATATAATATAATATGCAACCATTAACACAATAAATGATCTTTTATAATAACAACCCTAACTTTAAAATCAATTATTTTGCTTTGCAGAGATCTTGAATTAAATTTTTCTTAGGATTTGTCTCTTTCAGTAGTACTACAACTTAATTAAAGTATTCCGCAGGTAAATTCTTATTTAATAATCAACATTCTCAGCATTAATAGTAAAACTAAATGCATGGTGCAACTTTTTCATAAAGGATGTTGTGCAACATTCAATAAGTTGTAGAATTTTTGTGCTTCACTGTTCACTATTTGATCATCCTTAGGAGCACTCTTAACGAGTTGTGATGTGCTTGCATCAAAAATCAATTTTTTGTATATGCTAGGATCATATTTTGTTGGAGGGGCATAGCTAGTTGAACCATCAACACGATCATATTGAACATATGATTCATACTCATCATGTGTAGTCTAATACTAATAATTAGGCTGAAAAACCTGATGACATAAATCCAAATTGACTTCATAAAGTGTTGTATGCTTGCTTTTTGTGTTTCGCACATGTGCATCAAAACTTACCTTTTGAAAGAAAAATAAGCAGCTGTAACAAATTCCTCCATAACTTTTAAGAACTCATCGATGAGTCCATTTTTTCTTGGATACAATCTATTGTACATCTTTGATCTCAAATATTGCATAAATCAACGACCTATATGTAAATTTAAAGGTGAAGACATTTAAATCATCCGTTATACAAAAATTTATTTCGTACACAATTATGTATATATATCCGAACCTAGAAGTTTAGCATATACACATACACACAAATATATACACAAACACAATTAAATATATACAGACACATAAATATTTACCTTCACACTCAAACACACAGACTGTGTGTGTGTGTGTGTGTGTATTAAAAGATGGTTGATGGGCGGAACTGCCAACCACCCCCGGCTCGCATCCCGTCAAGTCTGGGTTGGACCCATGCGCTCAATCACTCAAGTACCACCCCCATATAGCATCAGTCATCTGGAGGGGGATTTGAACCCCAATCCAGAGGGGACTTACACAGCAGAAACGGATGCTCTACCAATTGAGTAGGAACGCAGCGCGATATATATATATATATATATATATATATATATATAGAGAGAGAGAGAGAGAGAGAGAGAGAGAGAGAGAGAGAGATGCTCAAACATATATATACAAACAAAACAACACAAACACACATAAATACACATAGAAACAAGCACATTTACTCACAAATTAATGCACAAGCACACACAGACACATACACATATATACATACATACAAATGGATTTACCCAACACTTCTTTACCAAACACAAAAATACAAGAGTTCTATAGATTTACAAATTTTGGGATTTAAAGGCCGAAATTTTTCCTTCGATTTGGCTTAAATCTGGCTTCACTAACTCCACAGGGAGGGTGGATTTAATAGATTTAAATTTTTCAAATTTACTAAATCCTACTTGTAGCCAAACACCACTTAAGGCATGGCTAAACGCTAATACCTAAACCTAAAGTAAAATGGAATAATTCAGTAAAGAAAAAACAAAGGTTTCGACAAAATGCGGGAAAAAAAATACCTCGGAGAAATGCTCAGATATGAGGATTAGTCGGAGTCATGATGATGTCGGGCGATCACCAGAGAGAAGCGGTCACAGGATCGTTGGACGATTGCGGGTATCTAGGGTTTCTCTCGAGAATATAATAAAACAGTAGAGAGCATGAATGAGTCTCGCAAGCGCGGGTTTAGATTTTAAGGGTTAGGCATCATATTTGCATCGACCTTTTCAACGTTGTCATTTGAGTTGACTTCAGCGTTTCCAATTCCTCCACTATTAAGTGACAGAGAACGATGAATAATCCCACCGCTAATGTTGACGCAAAGTTGTTGCGACGACATACAACAACCCAAACTTCGTCATTAATAATGCTCGCCGCAAATTAAACGTAAAACTTAGGCAAATATTTGTGTCAAACAAGTTCTGATATAAGTGTAGATAGTATTTAGTTATTTCCCCATAGTAGTAGCACTTTTTCCATCTATATTAAAGTAAATGGGACATTTACATACATACCACCCAATTCATATGTATTTACATATCAAACTAATAACTAAATTTTGCTTTTTAAATTTATACCACCCAAATCTTTCATATAATATAAAAATTGAAGTTCGTGTGTTAGGTATGTAAATACCTAAGAATTGAGTGGTATGTAGGTTATTGATACTTATCGGATTCTTTTTACTAGCTCAACAATAAAGTGCCGAGAAATACTTGATCTTAAATTTGATCAATGTAGTTATTAGGTATGAATTTGTGTTTTACTATAGAAAAACAAGTGATTTATCCCGAAATTTAAAAAAATAATAATATAGTTCATCAGATAAAAAAAAATGGTGAAATCAGTTGCAGAACACTCCTAAATGATTGAACTGGTAATTAACCAGCTTCTTTTCTTTCCAGTTAGCATGCAGGTAACTGAGTTACCTCCAGAAGATTTTCATTACTCAGAGGAGAGCTTTATTAGTCAACTTAGCTTGTCGGATTCATCATCATTCTCCAAATGGTTTAATGAAAATCAAATAATTACAGAGACAAGAACCTCCCAGAGGATGCTGAAAGACATTTTATTCGTTCTCCCAAATATACACGACAAAACATATGTAAATTCAGCTCACATGAGAGGTAAAAAGAGTGGAAGCTGGAAGGGAATTCTTCAAGATGAAACAAATGGAAACCATGTGGTTGCAGAACGTAGAAGAAGAGAGAAGTTGAACAAGAGATTCATGGTTCTTCGTGCCTTAGTTCCATGTGTGACAAAGGTATGTTTTTGCTCAAATTAATTTAGACCTCTATTTAGTGGAAGAATTAAGTTGTGTGACGACGATCATATGACCTTTGTTAAGTTGTGGAGCATAATTTTGATCCTATGAATAAGACCAAAAACATGGATTTGGTTACTTCTCTACAGATGTTTTGATAATTTTTTTTAGTAAAGCGCCAACACAGTCCTTTGACTATTTATATGGGGCATTTTAGTCCCAGATAAAATGATAAATTCGTCCTTAGACTCTTTCAATATGTGTTGAAATAGTTTCTAGTGAGGACTATTTCAGCCCCTATTAAAAGAGTATAAGGATTAAGTTGCACTTTTATAGATTCTAGAACTAAAATGGATCCTTGCAAAGAGCTAGGGGATTGTTTTGATTTAAAATTTTCTAAATAGAGGAAGTAAGGAGAGGGCACCTTATGTCGTACAAGAATGATTGAAATTATATTTTCTCAATAATCACAAATCATAGTAAAACCTACAAAGATGGCAACAAGACAGCCATTAGCTAAGCTAACCTGCATAAAATTTTGTGGGTCCTTTGTGCATTGTTCTTCTTTTTAGATTTTGTTATTTTATTACTCTTTTTATCAAAAATCTTTCACTTATTACATAGCAATTTTGACAAAAGAACTTTCAAGATCTTTATCAACTAAACTAGTTGGAACCCATAGCAGGCCTTTTTCTTAGCAAACTGCCTTAGACCAAGCTTATAAATAAAACCCATACCAATCAGGATCATTTAGGAACACCTTGGAGGTTTCTCAACCAAACAAAATTGAATGATAAATTTTACGAAAATTTAATGAAATCCTTGAATTCATAAGTTGCAAACAACCCTAAAGTTCAAATTGCTAGTAAAATAACTAATTATTATCTGATTGATCCAGTTGGACAAGGCTTCAATCTTAGCTGATACGATCGAACATGTCAGACAACTAAGACAACATATACACGATCTCGAATCACAAAACAAGAAAACATCAAATTTGTTGGCTGCGAAAGTATCAGATTCCCACAATCAAATTAACTCACCAGAAAAAGCAACAAAAGTATGGGGTGATTCCAGCTTAGGAATACAAGTTTCCATAACTGAGTCCAATGCTGTAATAAGATTGCAGTGTCATTACAAGGATGGAATACTTCTAAAAATTATGCAGAAACTTGATGAGCTCAATTTGGAGACCACTTTTGTCAACTCCACAATGGCTAATGGCAAGTTTATGGCAGAATTTAAGACAAAGGTATTTTCATGGTACACTTTAATTTTCCATTTATTATGTCATAATCAAACGTCAAATTGATTTGCTATATACTCTGAGAATCAGAAAGACATAAATAACACATTTTTTTTTTTATGGAAGATCTACATGCACAGCACTCAATTCTTATGTAACCTAAAGTTTAATATTAACACATTGTCTATGTATGAAAAAGTATATTTTACTTTTAAAAAGTGAATAATAGTTGTATTTTTTTTTTTTTTAAATGTAAAGTTAAGGATTTGAGTGTTATACCTGTAAATATTAAAGTTTACATGTTATATATGTAAATTTCTAAGAATTATGTGGCATGTGTATATGCCTCTTTTTATTTATAAATATCTTTACTGTCTTCTTTTATCAACAACAATGTAGTTCAGTCAAATAACAATAAAAAACAAGCTTGCAGCCTTAGTACCGTAAAAATGCAGTTTTTACTCTTCTCACCTTGCTTCCATACAAATTTTTACAGGTCAAAGAACCCTGTGGAATGAGAGCCAGCATTCGTGAAATAAAATGGGCAATTCATCAACTCTTATCTCATTAATATGTCTTAGTACATGAGATCTAATATAATATGGTCATTTAGAAACCTATTTCTGCTGGCTTCCTTTTTGTAGACGATGTTCTCAGACATTTGTTATAAGGAAGATTTACATACCGTTGAGATTTGTATCCAATGTAGGCTGCTATTGTAAATAGAGGAAGACAGCCCTTACCCTAACAGCTGTTCTTGTGCTCGCTAGGTCGCAAGCGAAGGCTTCAGTGACTTGAGGTGACGACGGTGTGCGAAGGAACGACGACGGCTTGGGGCAAGGAAGAGAGGAGGAGAAGGAACGGTGCGATTCTTCTATGTGCTGCATTCCCTTCTTCGGTCACCAGTGGACTGGCGAGGAAGAAGGGGCTGTGGGCTAGGGCAGAGCATGGGTCGCGCGTGAATAGGGAAGGAGGAGGCAACGGCTTCTGTGCAGGGTGGCTCGAGCGGCTCGGGCGTGACTTCACTGCAAGAGGCGCGACGGTACAGAGAGACAGGTACGGTGCGCGACAGGCTCGGTCATGCGGAACGGAATCGAGCTGAAGGTTACAGTTGCAATTAGAGTTAACTGAGAAGGCAACGAGGGGTTTGCTGCATAAGATATGATGGAATTGAGGCTAGTGTAGTGGGGTTTGGTTTTTGGAGTTCTACTTAGGAGTCTTATTTATGTACGTCATATTCAGGCAATTCTGTGTGGGTATGACCCCGAATAATTTTTCAATGACTCAGTTATTGGGAGTATTAATCTCAATAACCTACCAATACATTATGGGGTTTGGCGCTCTTATTTTTTCCTGTCATTCGAGAGTTTTGTGAAATTATTGAGGGTATTAACCTCAATAACTGCTCCAATACCCTCCAAATAACCCTCATACGTACGCAATTATGTGTGTACGACGTACGTAAATATTTTTCCTACTCGAGGCAGGGAGGCGAAGGATTGAAGCATCTGTGGTTTTGCATGTGAGACAAAAGAGATAAAAGAGGTTGTGGCTTTGTGTGGGTTAAGGTAAAGTGAATCACATGAATTTACAAATGTACTGGAAGTCCCTTGTGTTATGCATACTTTAATTTATTCTTATTATTGAGGATGTTAGGAGACGAAGATAGTGCGAGAGGTAAAGGATTAGAACTTTTGAGGAAGATAGGACTTGAAGTTCTGAAATTCTTAGTTGTGCGTATATAAGGAGCTAGCGTCTCGACGTAAGCCACTACCTCGGCACATGCTCTGACACAAGTGAAACTAGATCTCTCTCCTTTGGATCTGATGCTCGATAGACCAACCACATATCTTAGTCGGTCGCATCGAATAAAAGCTACTTCAGTAGGGAAGAGACTAGAATGATAACTGACGGGGGTCCAGCCAAAGTGTGGTAGTGTTGATGGGTATGAGTGGAGGACTACAAATGCATTGATTTGCACTTGGCTATTCAACTCGATAGTGTCATTGACTTTCTCATTAGTGGATAGCATTTGAAAGGTGAGCGACATATGAGCAAAGCAGAAGAAGATCTATACTGGAGCTGAGAATCACATGATGGTGTTCCAGATTCAGCGTGAGATAAAGACAGTGGTTCAGGATGACAGATCAATTCAAGAGTACTCTATAGATTTGGAGCGGGTGTAGTAAGATCTTGATCACTTCTCATCTATGTTAAGCTGTGGTGATCTGAGGTGCAAGAAGGGGAAGATATTTGCACAGAAGAGGACTGCAGTTTCTAGCTCACCTGAACCTGGCCTTTGATTAGTGGAGATCATTTATCCTAGCCCAGGCAACAATTCTTAAACTAGATGATGCCATTGTCGTGATGATTAAGGAGAGTCGTATGAGGCTATCCTCTGAGCCGAGTGGACTACAAAGTACACAATCAACTTTGGCTGCTTTGAGCTCATGTATGACAGATACCTAAGGGTGGACCCACTGGTGCTACAACTGTGGAGAAGTGGGACACCCGAGCAAAGCTTGTCCAAAGTCACCCAAAGAGAGAGAAATAGGTGGATGTGGACAGTCTAGAGGTCGTGGTCGTAGGCGTGGAGGCCAAAGAGGTGGAAGAGGTGGTTATCAGGCAAATTTGATGGCGGTCGAGGATGAGAGAGAGAGAGAGAGAGGGTAATCTTTATGAGAAGGATCTGGAGTTTATGGAGTTGTTGAAGAAGAAGCAGAAAGTAGCAGGAGATGGAGTTGAGCATGTTTCAAATCCATCAACATCAGGGGGTAAAATTGCCACTTATGCTCACTTCAACAAAGGCATCGGTGATACACTTGTCCTTTCCTCTATTTCCATCACATGACTATCAAAATAGATCATAGATCTAGTGCTTCTTGTCACATAAAATTTACTATTTGAGAGTTCTTTTTATGTACTCATCTAGTAGTACTAAAGAGTATACAGATTAATGATGGTACAACACAGCCAGTAGTTAGTAAGGATACAATGAGATGTATCAATCGTATGACTTTGTCCAACATTTTGCATGCTCCTTTTTTAGTAAACCTCTTATTCATTAGTGTCATTATTATTCAATTAAAATGTATTATTTTTTTCTATTCCTCTAGTTATCTTCCAAGAGAAAGGGACGTGTCAAACACTTGGTACTGGAACGTGGCATAACAGACTTTGGTACTTGGACTGAGATTGGAAAGTACTAGAACGTCGAGGATGTGTTACCACTATATCGCATATTTATGGGATATTCTAGTCTTATTTTACTAAGTCGGTGGTATCCATCCATGTATAAAAAGACAAATAAGGAGAAACTGGTGTGTAATGCTCGTGACTTTGGCAAGCTCGCTAAGAAGACTTATGTCAGTTATGGAAATAGGAGCTCTAGTGTGTTTGATTTGATATATTCTGATTTATGGGGACCTTGTCCTACTATTTTTATGAATGGTTATCATTATTTTATTATGTTTATTATTTTTTTTTATCGTGTTGTCTCGATCTGATAATGAGACAATATATCAACAAAGCATTTGGGACTACCTGTCAGCTCAGGGGATACAACACTTAACCATATATCCATACACACCAACACAAAATGGAGTAGCGAGAAGAAGAATCGACATGTTCTAGAGTTAGCCTGGAGCATGATGTTAGCAATGAATGCCCCACAAACACTTATAGGGGCAAGCAGTTTTGACAACCACTCAATTGCTTAACAGGATGCCCTTCAGAGTACTAAAGTGGAAGTTTCCTTGTCAGATGTTGAAATGAGACGATAATGGGATCCTTCCATAGATGGTATTTGGATGTGTATGCTTTGTGAAAGACAACAAGTCATTTGTAGAGAAGTTGGATTGAAGAGCTGTGAAATGTGCGCTTGTGGGTTATTATGCTACTCATAAGGGTTATGTCTGTTGGAGGTTGAATGAGAAGAGGCTCTTTGTGAGTATGACTATGTCATTTAGAGAGTTTAAACCATACTACACTTTGGAGGTGAATTCACTCTTTTCCTGATTCAATAGCCACTAGAGATATGAGGCAAGAGAGAGTAAGTAGTGGTGGTGACGAAGTGGTGCAAGTGGGAGCAATGCCATGTCTTGTGATGTGGGATGAATCAACTGAGAAGAAAGAAATCGAGGAGAGTGACCCCTAAGGTGGTGCGGTTCAGGCTGAAGGTGAGTTGAGGTGTATACACTGAGAAAAAAGAAAATTGAGGGAATAGAGTGCAGTGCCAACAAGTTCATTGTCTCGGTCATTCCCAACTCTCGAGACACCTACACCGTCCATATTTGATTTAAAACTCCCAAGTGATATTATTCCTCCTTCGCTACTTCTAACCTCCCAACGTTAAGGAGGCCTCCAACAATAATGAGAGACATCCTCCTGATCGTTTTAGGCGGGAACTTTAAACTACGTACTTTATTTCTTATTATAACATCTCGCTTTTTCATGGAACATCCATTGCATCATTGGAAATTGTCTTTATACTCAAGTGTTGGTAGGTTGCTAAAGAGGATCCCAAGTGGAAAGCGGTGAGATTGAAGCTCTTAATGAAATTTGAACATGAGATATTATACCACTATCAGCAGAGAAGAAGACAATTAAATGCATGTGGATCTTTAAGATAAAACAAACTCCAGAAGGGAAGATGGAGAGGTACAAATCATGCACGACTAATGCCAAAAGGGTACAATCAAGCGTATAGTATTGACTATGATGAAACCTTACACCAGTAGCGAAGATGAGCACGGTGAGGGCACTGGCTTTGCTAACATTGAATGGTGAATAGAGACTCCACCAACTGGATTTGAAGAATGTTTGTCTTCATGGGGAGCTGCTAGATGAGGATATATGAAGATATCACCAGGATTCAATATATCCCAAACAGTAGACAAGGTGTGTAGATTCAAGAAGTCATTATATGGCTTGAAGCAGTCTCCTCGAGACTAGTTTGGAAAGTTTATAATGACAATGGTTGTCATGGGATATCAGCAAATCAATGCAGATCACATTGTGTTCTTTCAATAACATGAAGGTCACACTATCATACCCGTTGTGTATGTGGATGACATAACTATCACTGGTGATAATGAGGCAGGGATTACTCAACTGAAGAGAAGACCGGGGAAGCAATTTAAGGCGAAGGATTTGAGGCAGTTCAGTACCATATTTGGATTAAAGTAGGCCATTGACTTGAGGGGATGGTCTTATCCTAGAGAAATTATGTACTAGATCTTCTCACTGAGACAGGTATGCGGGGGTGTAAAACTGCAGTCTCTTCAATTGAACAAAAGGTCAAACTTAGTACAAAGGTGGGTGAGTCGGTTGATCGCAAGAGGTATGAGAGGCTAGTGGGCTGCCTAATCTATCTATGCCACACCCGACCCAATATTTCTTTTATAGTAAGTGTGGTGAGCTGCTACATGCATGATCCAAGGAAGACTTATATGGATGCAGTGTATTAGGTTCTGAGGAATCTGAAGAGTGCACCAGGAAAATTGTTGATATTCAGGAAGCATGAGCATGCAGCTACCGAGGGCTTTTGTGATTATGACTAGGCAAGCTGTGCTTATGACATACGATCCACATTAGGATACTACATGTTTGTAAGTGACAACTTGGTCTTGTGAAAGAGCAGAAATGATCATTTGTAACAAGATCAACAATAGAAGCAAAGTATAGGGTCATGGTCTTAAAAGTTATTGAGAAGATGTGGCTCAGAGCCTTGTTGGTATGGCTTAAAGTGGACCAGGGAGCACAAATGAAGTTGTGGTGTGACGACATGTCAGCAATCACCATCACCAACACCCCGGTGCAACATGATAGAACCAAACATATGGAGATTGATAGGTTTTTCATCTAGAAAAACTGAATAACAAACTTCTGGAGCTAAGTCATGTAGCCACTACAGAGCAAGTGGCTGACAGCCTCACCAAACGACTGAGCTCATTAGATTTGTTTAGGTTATGTGACAAGATGGGCTTAGTGAATATCTTCTGCCCATCTTGAGGGGGGGGAGTGTTGAGATTTGCATCTAATGTGTGTTTCTATTTGTAAATAGATGAAGTCAAGAGATTTATTTGTAATGTTATAACTTGTAAAACTCTATATAAGCCCGTCATCAATGAAATGAGAAGGTTTTTTTAGCAAATAATTTCAATTCATACAACCACTTAATTTTGATGCATTTACACATTTAACATCGAAGCCTCAACTTTTACATACATATACTATCTTTTTATGCATGAAAGGGTGTATTTCACCTTTTAAAAGTTAAAATGGTGGTATTTTTTTATGTAATAAGAAAGATTTGGGTGTTATAGATATAAAAAAAACAAATTTTTGGTGTCCGATATGTAAATACATAAGAATTGAGTGTTTCACCGGATAAAAACCAAAGATTGTTACTGTAACATTTGCTAAATTAAAAAATTTTCATGAAGGAATAATAACTTTAAACTTTACAAAAGTGAGCAACTTATTCGTTCGGTTGATAATGTTCATTGATTTAAGAACTTCAGTCACTATTGAGCTTGTGCTATCTTTTTCTTAAAACTTCAAATGAACTAGTCGCTTGTGTTAAAATACGTGCAAACCCTGACACTTTCACACATGTATTTGTTATCATCAAAATTAAGCACACGTATACTACGTGTTCACAAAGTCAACACTTCACACCTTTCAAGATGCTCTACTTTATCATTTTTAAGCTGTTGCAGAGATCTTGCAGAGGGTTCTTGAATTAAGAAAGGACTTATTCCCTTAGAATTTATGAAAAAGAAAAAAAAACAAAGAAAAACATATTATCTAAAATAATCCTTTCGATATCAATCAATTGGTTGAAATAGTTCACTTAAGCAGACTACTTGTTGAATTGAAAATCAATGTGTGTCAAAGTTACAAAAGTTAGTGTGATAAGAATTAACCTTCTATGGTTTCGAACATAAGAAAATGTATATAAGAATATAGATTGAACTGTTGTTTTAGCCACTAAAGAATGGAGATTATATTTTTAGAAAAGCCTCGAAAAGTTCTGAGTTTTAAAGTCAAGTGGTCACCTTGTATTAATTTCTTGTTTGTTGCATGTTAAGTGAATAAAACTAAAGAGGAATATCATGGTCTTAAAGTGGATTTAAATTTATCCAAATGGAGTTGCAAATATTCAATCATATTCATCATCAACGTTAGCTTTTACCATGTAAATTTTTAATATTACATCAGAAATATCACTATTTTTTACTTTTTAAAAGTGAAAAATGTATTTTCATATATAGATTTATAACACCAAAGTATTTATGTAAATTTCCCTTAGTTAATAATAGTGGTTTATCAATACTAATTATGAACAAAATCATAATACATACAATAAATTCTCAAATTAAATTTGCTTGGAATAGGAATCCTTTGGCATATTTTAAAAAAAAGGTAAGACACAAAGTGAGAATCATAAATAGCATAGAAGCTGGTAGAGTTAGTTACTAAGGCTTTATTTGATTGCACACATTACAAAATATATACTTAAGCAAAGACTCATTTCACTTTTGATTTGCAAGGGAGTTTATAAAAGCTTAATATCCCTGTTAAATTTCAAATTATAATAAATCATGCAATATTTCTAACCAATTTCATAACTTTTTCAAAAATATATTTTCTTACTTACACCACACAAGCTGAATCGAGCCAAAGATATCATAGATTGGACTTGACTTTGTGAGATTATATATAATGTTCATGTTCAGCTCGAGCTCAATCTGGGCTTTCACATGTCCATACATGAATTACTTGATTTTTTTTAAATAATCAAACTTGATTTATTAACTTGATTTTTTTTATTTTATCTGAAAGAATATTTTAATAAGCTAATAAATAAAATAATATTTTGGAAAAGTACTCAACTTCTTATATAAAATTATTAAAAACCATTTTTTATAAACTTGGATGAATAAAAGTTAGTATTCAAATAAATTGCACCAATTAAATAAGATAAAGTATATATTATAAATAAACTTTCTAGCAATAAAATAATAAAAAATAACCTAATGAATTAATTCATTAAAATAAAAAATAAATAAATAATTGCATTAAATAATAATAATTAAAAAAAAAAAACTAAATGAACAAACGGTGCAATCAGCAGCCGAGAACAAATGCAAGGACAGAACATTTTAGACAACAAATAAGTAGCCGTTACTCTAAAAAATTAAATAACAAGCAGGCTCAAGCAGCTCAAATAACAATCTTTTCCACAGCAAACCTAATAAAATAACCCTCCAGCCTGCTTAAAGCTACATCAATCGAACCAAGCCTGCTACTCAAACCAAAGAAGTTCCAATCTCAAATCCTGACATTGGGGATGTCCCTTTCGAGCTCATACCACCACCGGCCGACTGTTCCGCAGCAGCTCTCAACCCTAACTGCTGCAACTGATGAACAACATGTGACATCCTCGGCCGAACTGAAGGAACATGCTGAGTGCAAGAATAAACAAGATCAACAACCTTCTGAATCACACCAACTTCTGGAATGTCTAGAATTACCGGATCTAATAGGTCCAGATATCTGTGAGACTGGACAAGAGGGGTAGCCCACTCGAAAATAGTCTGCCAGCCTAACGATTCGACAGCCTGAGCGGGACGATGACCGCTTATGATTTCTAGCAACAATACTCCAAAGCTGTACACATCGCTTTTGGTGGTGAGTTCGTTCTTGTAGACAAATTCGGGGGCGAGATATCCATGAGTACCGGCCATGACCGTCCTTCCATGCATGGCTTCCCATGGTATGCATCTGGAGAGGCCAACACCTAAGAGGTGAGCTCCAAATTCTTCATCGAGGAGCACGTTGCTCGCGCAGATATTGCGGTGAACTACATGCGGTTTAACTTTGTCATGCAGAAACCTGAAAGTACGAAGCTACAGAATTAGAAGGGGTAAAGCTTTAAGCATTTAAGATATTATACTACCATACATAATGTCTTGCAGATGACATCAGTTGAAGAGAAAAGGTTAAAAGGCTTGATCAAGATTTGAAGTTCTAACAAGCTTGCGATGTTATCGTACAGATGTTATTATTGATGCCAGAAAAAAATTTGAAAAACTTGGAAAATTTTTCAAAAAAATTTTACTAGGGTCTTTGGAAAAGTACCAAATAATGAGTATATGAATAATAATTTTAGTGAGGGTACATTTAGTAAATTAACACTCCATATGGTAAGCAAATCAAATGCTGCCTCGGTATGAAAGGCTTTTCAAGTATCTAGGAATTATTATATGCGGAAAAATGGAAGTATATGTTGTGAAATAGTTTTTGGAGTTAAGGTTTGGTTTTAAAATGAAGAGTTGCCTTGAGATTACCACAAAATAAGAGAATCTTAGGCAGATCTAAAGAACAATTTCACAAAACTGTAATGGGCTAATTATGTTAACAACGTTGTTCTTTGGGCTTTAAGAAAATTATTAATTGATAAGTTGAGTATTGTAGAATTAACATGTAGGGAAAGATGTGTGGCAAAATATTGAAGGATGGGTTGAGAATACATGATGAATATAGAAGCAATATAAAATTTTATGGGGTAATGAGCTTGAAACTCACGAGCGAAGCTTGGCTGGAGTACTTTATTCCTTATGTTAAAGAAAGGTTTTCTATAAAGCTCATGCTATGACAAAATGGAAAATGAACTCGGGTAAGAATTAAGAGTAGGTGAAGGTTATTAATCAGGGTTTGGGAGAAGATGATCACCTATGTGCAGGAAGAGATTAATCAATTAATTTAAAAGTTTCCTAGCATAGTTTTGCTTGTGTATTCCTTCTTTGGCTAATGCATATGAAGAAAGAATAGAAGGGTTATATTAAGCTAGAATATAGAGGGTTAAATATTTGGCTGGGAGAGAGACAGCAATTTGAGTACCTTAATGCTTTGAATTTATATAAAAAATGAGGAAAAAGGGATTACCTGACCTTTCAGGAAGGTCCTATTAATGGTCATGAGACCATAACAAACTTCTTTTCTAATTAGGGCTTTGGCAACCCGAGGTCAAGAGCGCACGACTATGACTTGAAGGATTTATCGAACAAGGAGTTGGAAAGTCTCTAGGATAATTCAAGTTAGAACAAAATTATAAATTATTATAAGCGTTCAAAGTGCTAGACAGCTACCATGTTTTGTAAAGTTCTTCTTGATGTAACGTCAGAAAAACGCTTGACAGGACCAATATAACAAAAATCAGGTATTGTTATTTGTTTACCAACTGATCTCCAAAAACAAATAGTAACGTTGACCATATACCTAAATAAAATCCTCAAATAATATCCAAATTGATGATTATTTAATGGGTTAGAATAAATTTTCCCTTCACAAATTTCATCTAGAACAAACTCACGTTTTGAAGGTGTGTATAGTCAGATCTGTATGTACCTTAGAAACATAGATTGCAATCCTTTATGAAACCATCCTTTAACCACCCTCAATAACAAATTTTGCATAGATTGCACCATCACATCCAAATCAAAACAGCTAAAAGAGTATTACTATATTCCTCAAATTAATCTTCACAAAAATTAGTCGAGATACACTTATTTTAGTAGCCCAATCAAAATTAGAAGTGTCATACACTTTGTTTGAGAAGGATATTTTTGATCTACTTAATCAAATAATGACATGACATGAATTTAACCGTAAGTTTGTTTGGAGAACATGTCATTTCTCTATGCAAAATGCAAATTTAGCTCACTTTGAATGACAAGCAATATATATTCCCATGTCAGTGCCCTTTCAATACAAGCAAGACTCGGATTCTGCATAAAATTTAATCATTTTCTCATCAGCTAAATTAAGAAATTATAATCTAATTATTTATAAATAGGTACTTGAGCACTTGAGTGTCTCACTTTCCGTTGGAGAGAGTTGCTTAGAGAGAGCAGTAGAGGAAGATTCTTTATCTTCCTCAAGAAAAGAAGGCTAAGGTATCCCATCTCCTTCATCCTCCCCTTTCTTCACCCTTCTTCCTTTTCTCCAATGACTTCTTCCTTCTCTAGCGAGCTTTCTAGGGAGCACGAATTGGGGAACCATCCTAGCTTGGGGGAAGGAATTACATGGGCTTCTCTCTTACCGTTAGGAGAGCTTCATCCATGACACAAACTCGGGACATCGATCAACCACTGTGGAACCCTTCTCATTTTATTTTTTAGATAACCTTAGGATGTTTATAGAGAATGTTAGGTTTATTTTGTTAATTTTCTAGAGGAAGTCCTTGGTTAAGAAGATCATTCGTGGCACAATCTTCTTTCCGTTGGAGAGAGTTATCCAAGTTTCAAATATCCTCACAAGAATGGAGATCAGCGCAGTTGTTCCATGATTCCAAATATGCAGAGCTACAATAAGCAAAAGAAAAGTAGCCTCTACAATATGTAAACAATCAGACCAAAATATACAGCCAGTTATCATCAGTATCACAAAGCCTTGAAATCATAGGTAAAGAAATTTAATATTATTCAGAAAAATAAGCAAGAAAAACCGCAAAAAATTAGATAGCAGGGCGAAATATGGTCAAAAGTACATGAATTTCAAGCATATTGCTTGCTCGAAAAATAAATAATTGAGTGAAATATAGTAAAAAAATATACTGCCATCATCCTCAGGAACCCTTAGCTTAAGGATGATAGCAAGAAAAAAAAAGGACAAATAAACATAAATTAGATATATCATAAAAAAGGTCAACAAAATGGAAAAAAAAAATCCCAGCACTTAATATATTATTTGAATCAGAATGCCACACAAAATATCAAAATGGAACTATTAAAGAAAAATATAGACAAAGATTTCATTGTAAGAACAAAAATTTGTGAAGTTTATAATATAGAATGTAGACAGCAAGCATTTTCCCTAATTTATTATTCACAAAATTCTTACAAATTCCATTGTAAGGCGCCAAAAGAAAATGAGTAAACTATAGAGGCAGAAAATTACACTCAAAATTACAAGGGCAATCACTGTAAGCAAACGCATCACTACTGCAAAATTCATACTTACGCAATTCCTTGAGCAAGAGTTGTTGCGATTCTCATTCTCATTGCCCAGTCAAGGCATCTGCCTCCCCTTGGA
Source organism: Phalaenopsis aphrodite (assembly GCA_003013225.1). Lineage (NCBI taxonomy): Eukaryota > Viridiplantae > Streptophyta > Magnoliopsida > Asparagales > Orchidaceae > Phalaenopsis > Phalaenopsis aphrodite. The sequence continues at coordinate 3,264,798 of NEWO01000021.1, read as the reverse complement.
ACATGGTGAAGCCATCTATCCAGGGGTCCATTTGCAACAAATTCATAAACAATGTAGCGATCTCCATGATTATAGCAACAACCCTTGACAGCAACTAAGTTAGGATGATGTAGATGTGCAACCCTTCGAACCTCCGAATAGAACTCCTTTTTCCTTTGGAGGCTGGATCTCTTCAGCCTTTTTACAGCCACCCTTGATCCATCTGGCAATGTTCCACTGAATGTTCCACCGGTTTTGGTGTTCCCAGGAAGACGACTTCCTTCACTGAAATTCTTTGTAAAGGAAATCAGCTCTTCCATCGTAAAAACCTTCCATGATGGAGGAACCAGTGCAGCTGCGGAAGGACCAGATGATTTGTGTGATCTCCTCCTTTTCTTGCTCCGCTTATAGATAAGAAGCCATACCACAACAGCCGTAGTAGTGGCAAGTATCAATAGACTCACAACCATAAGTATGATGAAATACTCTTTATGGCACTGCTTATGGGAGCATCTGTTCTCTGATTTCCAAAATTTCTAAAAAATGTCAGAGTTTTGTTGGTTACAGTTCATTTAAGAAGACAACAAATAGTGCTACATAACAATTTATAATGATAGAAGTGTCAAAATGCACTTAACTCATTGTCGGAGGTCATTTTAGTCCTAGAGTCTAAAAATTGTCAATTTAATACATAACTTTCAATAAGAACAAAAACAATACTCTCTGGGGACCATGAAAGCCCATAATGAAGGATCCCAGAGACTAATTTAACATTTTTATAGACTCTAGGACTAAAATAATCTCACGTAAATAGTCAAGGAACTATTTTGACACTTAACTCAATTTATAATAGTAAAGTAACAAAAGAACAGGTTTCTTTCACACAAATGACATTCAAACTCTTATGTGAACTTAATTGAACAATATCAAAGTTGCACTCATAGCGTTCTTCATTTTTTGAGAAAAAAGAAAACGTTGGAATTTATAGAGAAGTGGGATATACCAGCCAAAACTGTGTCTTGATAAAGCATGCACAAAAATCCATGTGGCCTGTCACATCTCTCACCAACAAGAACAGCATGAGCATTTGTTACCAAAGTACATGAAGTGTTTGGGTTGTCGTTGCATGACGCATTGTTACAAATACTGTGGGATTGTTCGACCGGTAATACATTCTCGTTCCAATTTGTCGTGTTGTCTGACCAGTGCCAAACATAACCACGACTTGAATTGTAACCATATCCACCAATCCAACAACCACTTGAGTTACTAGCACAGAGATTCTCCACAAAATCCAACACTTTCAATGATTCTAGAGCAACTAGATGACCACCATGACCTTGGCAAACTGCCTCTGATCCATTCCAAGGAAGAAAATTTCCCACATAAGTGAAGCAATTGCTCTTATTGGGACTACTTACCCAACCAGATGGACATGCTGCACAAATTGGGAGCAACAATCAGCAAAGAAAGTCTTAGTTCTAAGGAGATGTATTGGTTTTATGAGTAAGAATAAATAATATATGTATCTTAAAGTAGAACACATAAAATACATGCACCACAAATGCCTCTAAACATTACTGCAAATCTTAAATACAAAACTTAAGGCCTTTGTTTTGGTTAGCTCATTGAACACAAAACTATATTTTGCATTCTTCTCCGTCTTCTATGCCCATGTAGAGTATTCATATACAGACGTGGAATGCTATAGTTATTCTGTCTATATAAGCAAGTTTTTCATATCATAAAATCAATGTCACTACTTTTCTAATTTAAATACACAGTCTTGCCAATATTCATTTCCTCCACAACAAAAAAACGTATGTCATTTCCACATGTATCACTAAACCTTGTATTTGATCGAATAAAACTCCTGCAACTTGTTTACATTGATCATAAAATAAATATTCTAGCTATACAGTATTAAGATAAATCCATGTAAGCATTCTCAATTCATCAAAGTTTTTTATTAACATATAACAAGCTTGATAATTAATAAGGATATGGCTGATATCAAGCCAAGTTCAAAAAAAAGGCCTAAACTACATTAAAGATTTAAATTTTGATTCAAGCCAAATTCCAGTCAAACCAAAATATGTGTAATTTAATTAAGAAAACATATATATGTATATGTGTATATCATCAGCACACACAGAATATGTGCATATTAAATATACCCAGCTAATTTCAAGTTAAATTGAACTTATTTCAGGCTAGGCATCTTCATGTTGAAGCCCATCAATTTTGATTTTGAGTAAATTATAACTCGGGCAATTATCAGGGAGATTCAATCTTAATTACCAAACCTAAGTATGAATAATTTTTTTCCACTATTTAGCATTTATGGCTAATACTTCAATTCGATAATGCCAAATATCTAACATTGGAAGAATAAATCCACTGTAGAAAGAAATTTCTAACTCTCCCCATCTAAAAACTTGAACATTAAGCAGAAGTAGAAGTTACAAAATTATTTACCTTTAAATATAAAACTTTGATATTATAATGAAAAATTCCTTACGGAGCATCTTAACCAACCAAATGGTGTTATCCAAATATAAATGGCTAGAAGTTATTATAAATTTAGGTATGTTGTGTTCTAAAATATTTGTGAAAGTACATAAAGAGTTTATCATTTTAATATTGTATGAAAATCCCGTAAACATACAAACAATCCACAACACGTGAGATGCAGGATTTTTTTATGAGCAAAAATAGGAAAAAAACATGTTTTAACTTGGTTTAAATAATTCCGTTACTGTAAGTTATAGAAAATAAAGATCTACCCTTCTAAGTAGCTGGAAGAAGGGGGTTGCAAGGTTTGAACAACGAGAGATGTCTCTTGTAATGAAAATGGAGAGCATTGAGAGGTAATAAGTTGGAGGGTAAAAGGTGAACATCAAAGGATGATGGCATAGTTGATAGCAGTGAGGAGCGATGATGTTAGAGAATAGGCAATGATGAGCATCAACATCAACAAGCAAAAAACAATGAATGTCAATTTTGTCCATAGTGGATTTTATAGGATGAACAACAACAATTACCAACATTAGTAGATAGTAGGCGATGGCGATGATGATCATCGACATCAAAGGTTAAATGCTGAAAGTTGGTTAGTGTGATTTCTCTCCTAACTGGAGGGACGACCAAGTGACCCAAAAATATAAAGTAGATGGGGAAAATCTCAAAAGCGATTAAAGCTTTAAAATTTACTAAGTATGAGAATTCTCTCCATAAAAAAATCCTTCCAAAATATAATGAAATTTAGCCTATTTGTAGATTTTTGAAGAAGGCATTTTTATAATTTCTACATAATCCAAGACACGACCTCTAATAATCTAAATAAGACCCATCTGGTCATTTTATGCTTTTTGAATTGATTAATCTTAGACTCCTTAGATTTTTCAAAACATTTATTTCGACAATTAGCACACAAAATTTGGAGGATATTTGACCACTCAATTTGTCCTGATAGGCCGAGGCTTAATTTATGTTTTCTTGAACTTCAAACAAAGCAATTTGACATCATTGAGTTCATCTCATCAAACTATATTGTCTCAACTCTAAGTGCACTAAAACAAAAAATTATATGATAATGAAAAAAAAAATGGTCTAATGATCGGATGCTTTGTGATTTAAAAGAATTCATCAAAATCCATGTTAAATCAAATGAACCTTTCGGGGACATCATCGAATTCCATAATCCATTGGGGCAACAAAAGAGATTCAAGCTTCAATAATATCTAGACAAACCCTAGAAAGCAAAACAATTCATAAAGCTCATTATATTAAAACCTTACTGGCATTTAAGAATATAAATGGGGCTCATCACCGATCCACATGTCTCAAACAAAGCTACAATCCATGAACATTATCGCTAGCTAACCTCCTTAGTCCCAATTTAGATCAGAGCCATAATAAAAAAGACATGAAGCCAAACAAATAAAAAAGGAAATAAAGATAATCAACATTGTTCTAGAAAAAAGAAAAGAAACAGAAGCTCAAAGAGACACCAATAGCTTGCCAAAAAAGCTACCAAATTTTGAAAGTGAAATCCCAAATATGTTCATTGGGATTCCAAATGACAGTCATAAGTCCAGACTTTACTAAGCATGAGAATTTTTTCCACCAAAAGGCCTGCCAAAATATATAACACTATGGACTATTTATAGAGTTTTGAAAATGGTATTTTGATAATTCCTGCAATAATATAAACACTCCATCAAACAAGCTAAATAGGTTCATATTAATAATTTTATGATTTTTTAATATCTCAATGCTTTAGTGAACTCTGAATTAATTGAACTTAGACTCATTGAATCTATCTTAATTCAACCATGAGCACACAAAAGTTGAAAGATGCTTAACCAACCAAATGGCCCAAGAAGTTTCAATTAGGCTTTTAAGTGCTTAACTTATGCTCACGTGGACTTTGATCCAAACTCTCTTCACAACATTGGGTTTATCTCATTGAACTACACCATCTTGATTATTCTTGAAATCATAGTTAAGAATCTCAAAAACACTTCTTGAAGCTTCTAACCAAAATCCTTGGGTGCTTTAAAATCTAAAAATTGAGTGAAAATTCATGCTTGACCTGATGAACTTTTCTGTAACATATCAAATTCCATCACAATTCACATACTAATAGAGGCAATGGCAAAGAAAGCTTCCGTGCCCCTCAGACAGGCCCTAGAGATCAAAGCAATTCGTCAATCTCTTTACTAGAAACTTTACTCCAGTTATTTGAATACATCAAGGGGTTCGTCACAGATCCAGCCTTATCAAACAAAATTCAGCTCTATGAACAGTATAGCAAGCTAAACTCGTTAGCCCCGTCCAGGATCCTGGCTAGTGAAAAAAAACTCAAACAATAATGAAGGAATTAAAGATAACGAGCAGTTCAAGCAGGAGAAAATAGGAGAAACAGAAGCTAATGACACACTCCCATCTTGCAAGAAACGCTACAAAAACATCTAACAGAAAGAAACAAAACATCCAAGCATGTTTACAAGACCATAGAAGATTTTGCTTGCAGAGAGGGTCAAATAATAGAAAAGGGAAGAAAACTTACAGTCTCCGGCCCTAGCGGGAAAATACATGTACAGAAAAACAATGAAGTAGGAGAGATGAACGAAACTGACGCCATCCAAACCCATTCTTCTCGAGCTCACGAAGAACGAGACAGGAGTGCGCAAAACTCCAGCTTGCCCTACGTTCCCCATCCACCCATCTCTTCTCCAGAACTGCTATCCCGACCCTCGAAGTCCAATCTGGTGCAGTAGTAACTTTGAACTGGCTTAGTAAGCTACTAATGATGTTTTTTTTATGAAATTAACATTCTTCAAATTTTTTCCAAATATTTATTCGGTATGGAATGACACAAATTTTAAGATAATCTTTTTATGAAACTCTATTTCAGCAAATTTACAGTAAAAATGATCAGCTTTGTGAGACGGACTCAATTGTATCAAAATTAGTCTAATTTAAGTAAAATCAAGTCATTAAATTACATTTTTAGAAGTCTATTAAACACATTTGAAAGGCTTATAATCAAATCAAACGTTTTGGCAAGAAGAATCCAATGAGGCTAAGACCGTTCAACTCTGACATCATTAAAATATTTAAATGTCCATCAAATGTCGTCTCATAAAAAAAGTTATTCAGCTGTCCGATTGGAATGGTTCATATATTTTTTATTAATTGCAGTTTGGACTCTATATATAGTGCTCTACCCCTCACATGAGAGGGAATGAGAGCTTGAGGCTTAGGGTTAGCTTGAAGGTTTGAGAAGGAGCTGAAGTCCATCATCACTCTTGTCGTTGTCGAACATTGTCGATCGTCGTCGACCACCTCTATCAGTCGTCGCCTATTGCTATCAGTCGTCGCGCGCTCCTTGCAACAAGTTCATCCACACGTTGACGTTGTAATTAGGAAGATTTATAATTCTTTCTCGCCTGCGGGAACAAGTAGTCTTCGTAATCATCAACTTATAATTGATTTTTATAAATTGACTAAAACCCATGGTTCTTTCCCTTTCAGGGTTTCCCACGTAAGAATTAATGGAGTCTCAACTGGGTTTTTTTTTTTTCATTTGAGTGTGTATTGAATTTTAGGATAAACTTAGTACTGGATTTTAAGATGAAGAATTGTAAAATAAAGAATATCATGACTCATCATCGTAGAATTAGATGAGGGAACCTAAAAGACACAAATAAAATTATTTTTATGAGTAAAATTCAAGATTTCAAAATTTTGGATATTCATGAAAAAGCAAATGTTATGTGGGATAAAATAACAAACACTATTAAACAAGAAGCAAAAGATGTACTTGGAGAATCAAAATCAAAGTTTCTATAAATAAAAATAATTGGTGGTGGAATAATAATGTGCAAGAAAAGATAAAATATATGAAGTTATGTTATAAATATTGATTTAAATGTAAAAGCTTAGAGAACTTGGAAAATATCAAACGGTCCTTAGGGAGTCTAAAAGAACAATTATGACGCTAAAAATTCAGCTTTTAGTGATCTTTATAATAGATTTTATATTAAGAAGAGTGAAAAATATATGTATAAACTAGCCAAACAAAGAGAAAAGAAAATTAAAGATTTAACTCATGTAAGTGTATTAAAGATGAAAATCAAAAAAATGTTTTTCTTGAAAAAAGATATTCAATATTGGTGAGTGAGTTATTTTTACAAACTTTTTAATAAAGTTTATGAAAATAAAAGCGATGTTAGTGATCTTAATATCATTAATAATAATAAAATGCTTCATTTTTACCATCGCATTAGTAATAAAGAAGTTAAAGTGGCTTTAAAGAAACCCAATGGTGGAAAGTCTATGGGACCTGATGATATTCCAAATGAAGTGTTGAAATATTTTAGGAGATTTTGGAGTTTATTGGCTTGCTAAACTCTTTAATATTATTTTAAAACTAAAAAGATGTATGAGAAGTGGAGGAAGGGTATTTTGGTCTCCATTTATAAGAATAAAGGGGATGCACAAGAGTGTGGGAAAGGGTAATTGAACATATGTTAAAATGTATTATCAAGATTTCTCATAATCAATATGGATTTTTGTCGGGTAGGTCTACTATGGATGCTATATATTTATTGTGAGTTTTGATTGAGAAGCTCAGAAATAATGAAGAGGATCTATATTTAATTTTTATTGATTTAGAAAAAGCTTATGATAAGGTTCCAAAAGATATACTTTGGAGAGTTCTTGAGAAAAAAGGTGTTGATATGACTTATATTTAATTCATTAAAGATATGTATATTATAACTGTTACTTTTATTCGAACTGAAGGAGGATTGACTAAATATTTTCCTATTTATGTTGGATTACTTCAGGGATCGGCTTTAAGCCATTTATTTTTTTTTTGCTTTAGTTATGATGGTTTTACTGGACATTTATAGGACAATGTACCTTGGTGTATGCTTTTTTGTCGATGATATCCTTCTTGTGGATAAGACGAGAAAAAAAACCCAGGAAAAACTTGAATTATGAATGTCTACATTGGAGTCTAAAGGCCTTCATTTGAGTAGAACTAAAACTGAATACATATAATGTAATTTTAGTAATAGTAGCTCTGGTGACAGAAGTGTAACTTTGGGTGATCAAATTATTAAAAGGTGTGAACTATTTAGATATCTCTGGTCTATTGTTTAAAGTGATGGTGATATAAATGGGGATGTTAATAGTAGAATTCAAGTTGGTTGCTTGAAGTGGAGGAATGTTTCAGTCATTTTGTGTGATAGAAAAGTATCGCTTAGACTGAAAGGAAAATTTTATAAGATGGTGGTGAGACCTACACTCTATGACGCTAAATGTTGGCCTTTAAAAGATAAGCATGATACTAAGTTAAGTGTTGTTGAGATAAGAATGATTAGGTGGATGAGTGGCTTTACATTTGGAGACAAAATGCGAAATGATTATATCCTTGATAGGGTTTGTGTAGCTCCAGTGATGGCCAAAATTAGATAAATTCGTCTTAGATGGTTTGGTCACATTAAATGTCGATCATCTGTTGTTCTGACTAAGAGAGTAGATGTTTTAGATTCGACTTATGTTAAGAAAGGCAGAGGTAGACCTAGGAAGACTTGGTCTTATTTTATAAAAAAGTTATCTTAATTTATTATAATTAAATGAAAATATGATACTGAATAGGACAAAATGGAGAAAAATTTCATGTAGGCGACCCCACGTAGTAGGATTAAGGCTTTGTTATTGTTGTTGTTGTGAGTGTGTGTTAAATTTTCATGTAAAGTTAAGACATAAGTTCATTACTCTACCTTTGTAAATCTTCTAGCATGCAGTTGTTTGACACCGTTTGTGAAAAAAATGCATTATCATCACTAAAGTACTTGCGGGACTTGTTGCATGGCCACCAAATACAACACTCGCAACAACAGAGCCAAGCGCGTCAAGCCTTTACATCCTCCCACTTTAGAAGTTGTCATCCCAATGACGAAGGTGCCTCGAATCCTTCTATTGAGGATCGAGTACATATGATGGAGTCATGTCAACTAGAGATTCTACAATTCCTACGCGGGAAGCGACAACGACAATATAAAGAAGCTTATTTACCACTAGTTCAGCATTCAATAGAAAATGCCCCACTCCCCAGGTTCTCTCCTAGTGATGAAATGAATCCCCTACAGAGATGGGACGTCGGTCTTCTCGTCATTACAAGTTCCACTCGTCTGTCTCATGATGCTTGATCCCCCTAGAATGTGTGCGTACATATATGTGTAATTACTTCAATTTCAAACTCCAGAGATGACACCAAATACTTGACCCGACCCACAATTACGCAGATATTTAATTTCATATCCAAAAACTTGACCAGTTTAATTCTGGCAGCTAGTATGCAAAACAAATATTTTGTATAGTTTAGAATTTAATTTATAGATCACACACTGGGGGGTACTATGCAAGTACATGTATCGTTACAAGTAGTATAGGGTTTTCTCTTGAGATCAAAGTATCGATCCCACAAAGAAGCGAGGTAAGAATCCCTTAGGATAATTCTTATCTACTAATTTCAGGTCTTAGTTTGAAATGACGATTAAGGTTGTTTCTTATCAACTACTCCTAAATAAAAAGCTATATCTAAAGATAATCCTAACTGGAGAAATTTTTCTGAAGAATTTTGAGATATTACAAACTACCTTGCTCATGCGTGACCTAAATAATGCGTAAGAATAAAATGCTAAGAATTTAATGTGACCAGTGACAAATAGGAGCATATGTATTCTTTACCCTCTCCTGAGTGCATAAAGAACATTGGCTAATCTAAAGTTAAGTTCCTAATTGATATGGTTAGGTTGAGTAGATTCTAGCCTCTCACTTCCAAATTTCCCATTGTGCCCTCTCTATAGGACTAACCAGGCCTTAGGTTCCGAACTAAAGACCAAATTGATTAAAGTTCTAGTCTTTCACTCTATAATCGCTAGTTCTACGTCCATCAAAACTTATCTCCCTATCTACTTGCACTACCCCTTGGACTTGGCTCCCCTCAATCCTAAGGGCTAGTTTGGTAGTTAATAGTTGAGTGAATTCATAGCCCTCCCAGGTCATTATGTTTCGTAATGGATTTTAACATTATGAATGATCGATTTGCAAAATAAATTAAGTACAGGTAAAAATACCATCACATTAATAAAATAAGAGAATTTCTAAGCAAATCTAAATTCCTAAACATGCATCCATTTCACTGCAAAAGAAAAGTAAAATGAAGATGATGACATAAACAGAAAAAAAATTGATAGAATTATGTGCTAACAAGAAACGTATGTCTGTCTACCCTCTTCTGAGTGTGTAGGTACACTTAGTATTCTATTAGTTTTACACAATTAGTTGTTAGATGTTCCAAATAGAAACATATCATGAATTATATTTCCTTAAAAGTTGCATTACCGCCTAAACTATTTCACCATATCCAACTGGACAATATGAGTGCACTCAAGTTGCAAGATCATCGCTCTCTCGAGTCTTAGTTTCGCTTACAATAAGTTTTAGCATAACCTGTTTCCAATTAAGTTATGTCAATGAAGCAAATGAGATATTACTCATCACATGGAACTGAAAATTATTCCATCATAAAACAAAATTTTTAACTCATGTCACTACTTCATAACAAAAGAAAAGAGTAAAGAAAAACACAACTTGAAGCATGGATAAAACACAACATAAAGTTTCATTAAATCAAAGTAAATTCACCAAAAAATGTTTACAATAATTATAAGATAATGAAGAACACAATACTTAGTTTTTTTCTCTCTAAAAGAAAGATAAAAGTCCCTCCAACAAAGTCTCTTGCTGATCCACACAATGCTCGTACAATTCCTTACACATGTCTCTCGAAATCCCTCTTCAATCTCTCCAGAAAAAGAAAAAAAATTATCTCCTACTCCTATCTATGACCTTTGGACGTTCTTGGACTTTCCAATAGTTTGAAATGTCAAAAGGTGCATTCCCAAGTCTCAAAAGGTGTCTTATAAACTCCTTGGGTCATCTTGATTCGGTCACAACCGTTTTTGGTGCCTAGGTGCCATTTTCTGGGTGAGACTGGTGTCGCCACCCTACTAGCAACACCCCGTTTTGCGCATGTTTCATCCCATTTCAGCTCCAATCCGCTGCAAGTGTTATACCTACAAGTTAAAGATGGAAATAACCTTTCTTTAAAGTGTAATTTTATTCAAAAACATGGGATAAATGTAAAGGGAATTAAGCATAAGAAAAAGATAACAAAATGTACCATGTTAGAATTTTCTTCCATGCTCCATTTGACTCCAATTTGTACATTTTTTTCTCCATTTTCTTCAATGTTGCTCTTGTAATAAAAAACACACAAAATATCTTCCATTAAAGTGCAATATCATTAAAAATGAGGATAAAATGAGTATAAAAAGTAGGACATTTTTAGGCATGTCAAAGCTCACCTGGGACAGCCCCGCCTTGCAGTCACTTTTGCTGATGTCATCTGTGATGATCTGCGACGCCTAGTTCAGAAAAAATTCCCTTTGGACAAAAGGGATCACTTCCTCGCTCATCATAACTTCCAAGAATCCTCTTCTTTGGCTGACGCAATTCTCAGACACCCTATTTCAATGGAGTTACCAGAAAAAGGTCTATTGGTTTATTTTTTGACAAGGAGTTTTGAATGGCATGCAGGTTTGAAGATTTTGTTATTTAAATAATTAAGCAGGTCATCTGAAGCGAAAGACCATCTCGAAAAATAGAAGTACAACTTCACAATATTTTCGATTGTTTAAATTAAAAATGTTGGATATTTGTACTGATCTATGATTAAACCGACAAATCTCTTCTATATCCAATCAGAAGATTAAATAAGGATTATATTAATCATGGGTCTTCAACTTCCTATAAGGGCAAGCCTCTATAGTTAATTGTATCTTACACAACTGAAGTTACTTAATATAACTCTTAATTAAGGTTGTGATTTTATCCTCAAGAAATTTATAAATTTAGGCTTCCATGATTTGACAATGATTTCCAAATATAAAAGACTAAAAAATTGAATAGTTATCAACAGAGGCCAAAGGAAGAAATAATGGTAGATATTGAAGATACCAAGGAAACTTCAGTAATTTCCCAGACAATCCTATTATTTGGATTTGATATTTTTGATGAAAATTCAATATTCTATATGATGTCTTATTAGAATATTAGGACTTATATTACACAGCTTACAATCAAGCAAAAGCCTAAAGGTGAGGGTTTATGTCGTAACTAGATGAAAAATCTCAAAATCCTAATGTGAAGTTCACTTAGAGAAGTGAGATTTTAGAACCCTAATCTAAAGAAAGATAAATATGAAATGTATTGAGCTTACAATCCTTCCTGGAAAGATCTAACTTCAAAACACCTAACCACATTCAAGACTATGCATGGTCGGGCTCAAAGATGCAAGCTATGGTAGGTTGTTGTTTCATTAAGAATAGTGAGTCTTACGACTTAAATATAAATCAAGTTGCCTATACATGTTTGGAGTGCAAAATGTCCTGAGACTAATGCAATTATATTTTTGAGACTTAAATTTTAAATATTTTTTGCCTCACTACACTCTAGTGTTTTATTATATTGGTTAGTGTTGAGTGCGTAGAAGCAGACTATGTAATGAGTTTTGTGAGTTCTTGATGATAAATGCATAGAATGTTTGTTTAAAAGACCAATCAGTAGGCATAGGCATATCTCACTTTATAAGATAGTGTTTCTCATTGGTCAAATGACCCCTTTCTATGTGATGAGTGAAGGCCTAAAGACAATGAGGAGAAGCAATATGTTGTGCATATGTCTACAAATCAAATTCTAGTTCATATTCTTAAATTGAGAAGAAATTTCTACTCCACTTTATTTAGTTAATAATCATCAGGGTTGCTTTTATATGAATGATGTTCCTGTGGTTGTGAATGTAGTAACTTTATGAGATTTAGTTTTGGTTAAGAGTTTTATTTTGAAAAATTAAGTCGAAGTTGTTTATTTTTTGGGGTATAAAATTTAATCCTTAGGTGAGCCTACCGATAATTCAGACAAAAAAGACATAAATGTAAATATTAGCCTATAATGTGGGCAGAGATATCGAGTAAACATACATAAACTAAGAATGTGTGTGTCAAATCTAGACTTGTGTAAGACTCGTTGACTAACATCATCCAAAGTACCCCTCATGGTTTAGTTGAGGTTCATCCTTTTCTTCATGTTTCGTCTTTTTTTTGGAGAGTTTGGATGTTAATAGTCAGTCAAACATAACACTTTCTAATTCTATAATAGAAATGATGACTCAAAAAGTAGGTCATAGATTACTTTAACAACTTATTTTAATTATAGCAACCATGCAAAATAGAGTTAACACATTCTAGAAACATGCAAAGTACATCTATCATAGCAGTTCATCTTGGCGGCCTTGCAAAACAAATTTAAAACATTTTATTATAATTTAATGTAGGAGAAATAGTATGTCTATTTGGTAATTAATAAATTAATTTTATATTATTTTATTTAAGACAACTCGGTCAAGATACCAATGGCTTTTCCTTGTCCTGGGGTGTCTGGGGGGATCTACTTGCCTAGAGAGGGGTTCAAACCTACTCCTATAAGATTCTTATCAATAACCATTAGCTGCATCGTCCAAGAGATCTTCATAGATCCAAATAGTAGTGTCAAAATTGCATTCGATGCTCTTTTATTCATTAGGATTTCATTTACGTTTTAATGTATTTTTTTGATTTTAGGCTTTTGAAACTTTTAGGTTGCTTAAAAACTTTAAGCCGATTAAATTTTTATATAACTTTTATTATTTTAAATTTAGGATGACCTGGTCAAGATCCAATGATTCCATCATTCTAGGGTCGTTAGGGTTTGTGGTTTGAATGGTCACAAGTGACTGGAAGGATCTTTGTTAGCAGCCATGCATTGCCTCCTCTAGAGCTCTTTCCCAAACAAAGGTTGGGTTTAGGGTTTAAGTTTGAGCCTTAATGATTTTTATAATGTCTTTTATTGAGTTATGTGAGTTAAATTATAAAAGAAATGCCTTTGCAATTTATAAAGTTTACATTTAACTCGCTTTGTCTCCTCCTTTGAGTTATTTTTTTATTTTTTTGAGTCGAGTGTGCTTTTATTTTCTTGAGAGAAGTTGAACATACCTTGACTTATTAGTTAATAAACTTATAAAGTCCTTAGGTTTTTGAGTTTTAAAAACTTTTATTGTTAAAGTGTTTGTATTTTCATTGAAAGTCTTGAATTATTGTTATATGGTAGTATGCTTTTAGCTCGAGGCCATCTTAGAGTATAGTTCTCCATGTTTAAGAAGTTAATTAATTGATAAAGTTTTAAATGTAGGGATTTCAAAGTAGTTTCACTTTTGTTTGATGTGGTTATGAGTTTATCTTAAATGTTTTAAAATTATCTTCAGGTTAATTTAGTTTGTTAACACTATTGTTGAAGAAGATATTGATGTCTTAAGGTTGTTTCTTTAGTTCATAAGTCCAACATTTTCAATGGAAGGTTAATGTGTTAATGTTTTTTATTGAAGTAATTCATTTATCCACTTTTAGAGAGAGATTAGAAGATTGACATTTAATTTTTGTTGAGATTATTCAATTGTACTTGTTAATTAAAGGTAATTTTATAATTAGGGGAGATTATGAAATTCAACTCTATTAATTCATCGAACCACTTAATGCTTTTGTGTCAGGTCCTCATATAAGGATTCCTTAGTAAAATTTTACTGTTTTTATTAATTTTGAAGAGAAAAAGAGGCTAGTTTGCAAGTTTTGCAAATTACAAATTAATTCTTCATGTTTTTAATTTCATTTTAAATTTGTAGATATAATAATTATCATTTTAGTGTGAGAAATCACTGTCCTAATTTTCCTTGTTCATTTCTAGTTGAAATTGTATTTTTCTGATTATTATTTTATATTTTATAATTAGTTTTCAAAATAATTAAAATATTGGTAGAAAATTAGGTCTTTTAGTGTTTGGGAAGTCCTCTATCATTGGAAAAATCAGTAGAGATTCCGAAGGATGGAGTAAACCCTCAAATTATTATAATATTTGGCCCGATATTTATATTTTAATAATTAAAATACCCTCTATGAAGTTAATTAATTCAAAATTAAATATAATTTAATTAGTTTAATTTTATTATTTTTTTCTATGTGTACTGAGTTCAGGACTTTTATTTTATTTTTGTGATTTTTATTTATTAAGTAATAATTTTTTGAAGTTCATTTGAATTTTTTGGATTTAATTAATTAGGAAATTAGATTTTCCTAATTATCTGAGTCAGCGCCACATCATTCATCAGACTTGTCAAACTTCGTGTGGTGTCCCACGATTCGCTCTGCTTTCCATGTGGGCAACTCTGCTAACATTGATTGGCTGCAAGGCTCTATGTGATATCCTTCTTTAGTTTGATCAACATCATTCATTTCAAATAGCAGAGATTCAATGGTGATTCTTCATCGTCCCCAATGCACTCTAGATTCTACCGTCGCACTAGAGTTAATGGATTTCCTCTGTGATTGATTATATAGCTTCATTTAAGTGAGTCGAACCTACCCAAATGACTTAGTGGGCATGCATTGTTCATTTGTTTCACAAAAAACCAAACCAAAGGGAAAAAATGAGGAATTTAAGCCATTACCTTATCCAAGAAGTGAGGCCTTGATTAGGTCTAATGAAAAGGAACACCTTGAGGTTATGCAGCTGCTTCTTGCTCCAATTTGCTCTGGAATTAGCCCTGGATATATGTTAGACCAAATACGGCTTGAGTAGGTGTTAGGCTACGGTGAAGGGTACGGAATGGAAGGATTTTGATTTGGGAAAGAGATTTAGGACCTTGTGAGGCTTTTAAGAGGCTTAATTTTGAGTCTGAACGAATTTTGTGCCTATGTTGTAAGAAGTCCTAGATTTCAGATAAGAAATTAGGATTATGTGGTGGCCATAATAGCTTAAAGATAGTGTGAGGTGGTTGCTAGGGCTTTTAGGAGAAACTCTAGTGTTGAAGGTGGGGAGTTTAAGTGAAACCTTGGTAAACTTGAGTGTGGTGAGGTGCTATCAGTTTGGGGCCTTGAATACCCATAGGAGCCCATGAGGGGAGCCCTGGCTTGCTTGGAAGGCTCTCATGGCACTGGCTCCTCAGAGAATGAGTAGAGAGATTTTAAAGGCTTTGGGCAATGGGAGAATGCTTTCTCCATGCATTGTGTGCTTGACTAAAGTTCCAACGGATGTGAAGGGAGCATGCAAGGATTTGTAGTGATTGGGAGAAGCCTGTTTTGGGTGGCTAGACTCAGCTTTAGCCTAAGTTTCACTCTCATGAATTGGACTTGGTTGAGTTGGACTTAGGAGCCAAGTGTTGGGCATCTTGGTTAAGTGTAAAATTTTCTCTTTTTGCATTTTTTTAATTTATGTTGGGTTGTTGTGTCAGGTAGGTCACTTGAGTCATTGGTTTGCATTTAGGGTAAAGTGATGGGTCATGTTTTATGGGCACTTCTAGGTTTTGGGCTTGGGCCCATGCGTAGTTGGGTTTAGCCTTAAGTAATTTTAATTTTAATTCAATTTTGGATAGTTTTGATAATTTTAGTTTAAGTGTTATTTAAATGTGTTAATGTTCATTTTTTTTTTTTTTTTTTTTTTTTTTTTTTTTTTTTTGAGGTTGTTTTGTTTTTTAGGAAGGCATTAGGTAGATCCTAAACTTAACCTTAGTGGCCCAAATTCCTTTTGATTTATTTATTTAACTGATGTTAGGATTTTCTTAAATTAGTTTAGGGTTTTAGTACAAAGGATGAACCCCTCTCTAGCTTATAACTAGCCTCATGTCGAATAGGTGTCTTCTAGATCAAAGAGGATTTTGAGGGTGGTCAATAGGTTATCATAAGGATTGCTATGATTCTAGGCTCTATGGGTAGCTTAAGGCATTCTCCACTTATAGGAATACTACTTAAGCTTTATTGGTTTAGACCCTAATCATCTTAACTAATAATTGAGGATTTGGGCTTCACGTATGAAAACCTTAAGCAAATATAGAATATGTTTGAAGTTTTATGTGGGTGTTGGTCCCATCTCTAGGCATCTAATAAGGTCATTAGAAAACTGTAAGGATAGATCCCGTGCTTCTATAATGATAAAAATGTCTCACAAAAGTGAGGTCAAGAACAATATATTCATTGAACTCCTAATTTCAATCAGGATGTTTTCAACATGAAAATTGTTGATTATTGAGGTTACGATGATAACATCATTGTAAGGGCTCGCCCCAGGAGGTAAGTATACATCAGTGAGTTTAATTTGGGGTTAATTTCCTCTTTTTAGCATGGAAGCAATGGTTCACATTTCCCTTGATTGAGATCTCTTCTAGGAAGCTTATAGTGATGACTACCCTCCTCTGAAGAAAACTGGAACTATTCTGCAATATGAATACCATTTTCCAAAATAGACTCATATGGGCCGGACTTTTACAACTAGGGCCTTTTTATGCCTCTACATCATGGCCCCTAGGCACCACAAACTCTTTTAACTTCCTATTCCTGATTAACTCCTTGACTAGGCTCTAAAGGTGTCTACACTCCTCAGTGTCATGATTGTGATCACTATGATATTTGTAGTACTTATTTGTTTCTTGCAGGAAAGGCCTACCCCTCATCGGTCGGTCGCTGGTCAGGGTTCCTTGTCGGTGGTTTCTATGTCATCGTGAGGTGGCTCGGCCATCCTCGTATCAAAGACGATGGGCAGTCATGAGTTTTCCTTTGACTTCCATCCATTATTCTATGAAGGTCTCTTCTGGGGGCGGCGATTTGATGATTTGGGTTTGATGGTGTTCTCCTCTGCATTAATGTACTTGTTGGTCACCTCTAATAGTTTGAACAAGATTTGGGGAGATCAAACCGGTACCTCTCACCTCTTAGACCTTGAGTAGTGGCAGCTTGTGACATATCGGGTCACAGGTCTTCAACTTCTAACATTTTCCTTTGGAACCACACATGTAATATACAAACAATGACTTTTATTTACCTTTAATTTAATCTGTCACAGGGCTTGTACACTCTTCTTAGGCCTCTGGGAGCTTGCAAACTACACTAAGAAGAGTCTTATAAAGTTAGAAAAGCAAGCAATCATTCTGAATGACAATGAGTTGAACACGAGGTGACAGTTTTAGGGCGGTGAAAAATAGATGGCATTTAAATGTGTAAGAAACTTTAAAAAGACACATAGATGATTCAAAACAACATGAGGTGGTCTTTAGGATCTGATTGACCCTTGTAGGATTTGAATGTTAGGAGTTTAAAATTCTTACAGGGGGCTCGACTCATGAGATCTGGAGGGATAATGAGTTCTCCAGTTGGTGTGAGGCCTCATTGCACCTAAAGCGTTGCCACTCTATTAGTACATATCCAACACAATCTTGATATTGCGAGTCTCCCACACTATCTAGGGCATAGTTCTATCACTTATCATTGTGTGCCCACCATTCTTCTCGAGGAGGTTATACCCTCAAGAAACATGTTCTTCTTTTTAAGTCATAACAACTCTAAGGACCTCCACAATCTGTGTCATTATCTGGTTCACAACTCCTGCATCTCTTGTTACACAAAACCCTCCACGAACTCACTGGTGCATTTCTATGTCCGCTACTCTGGTTGTTTTCTTCTTGCTATTGTGCACCTTTTTTTGATGAGGACGTGACTCCATATTCACCTCATCTTTTAGAATGCTAAATCCAAAATTGTTCGAGACACTCAAGTAATATAACACCGTAGAAAAGGAAAAAATAGAGATAGAATAGTAATAAATAATAATGTTACGCAATCAAATGAGCCCCCTCTTTATAAATATAGGGACCGCAAAATTACTTCTAGTTAAATAGGCATGAGAGGTTATTTTAGGTAATAGACATTAATAAGACCAAAATCCTAAAGAGGCATTTAGCCTGGTGCATAACCTGGGCGACCGTTGTTTATAGGGTGGTTGAGTAGTATGGGTCATTGGTCAAATGTTCAGGCGGTTGTTATTATCCGTCAGGTCCGTGTTATGAATCCTGTTGAATCCGTCGCAGGAAATTATATCAAGATAACTTTTAAATAGGTATTTGGTTATCATTTGATATAAGGGTTTAGTGCCACCCAACTAGCATGAGTTTGGAGGTCAAAAGCGGGCCCTTGGGTTCCGCCTAATGGGCCCTCACCCGCCACATCCTTTATCTCATGGGTGTTTGATCTTTTGAGATTCGTGTTGACACATTTGGCATGTGTGTATGTGTATTATATACTCAAGAATAATTTGCACAGATCTTGAGGCAATCTGTAGTCTGCTCTCATCAAATTTCCTACCCTCGGTTGACTTTTCCTCAAACAGAGGACTTTTTTCTTTGACGAAGGACTCTTCGCCCCTTCCCCCTTCGATCCCGATGGATAATTTCTCTCCCTATCAGAGAACTTTTTCCTCCAACCGACCACCGAAATCCGACTTCTCCCCTTGATAGTAATATCCCAAAAGAACTGATCCAGCAGTCGATGAAGTGCCCAACAGAATACACCAACACAAAGAAATAAAAAAAAAATATTGTAATACCCTTTTAAAATGAGGGTAATTTTGAAATTTACTTTTTTTTCCCTCCTATCATCGATAAATAGTGAATCCCTTTCATGTAAATGAGCTTTTGGGCTCCCTCACTATAATCTCTATTTTTCTGGAATAAAATGGGTCCGGGAGCCCGGGAACATGACATACAAAAAATATGTTGGATTTTTTATATGTATTTTTACTCATTTTTTGTGATATTGCACTTTAAAAGAAAAAATTTTTCATGTTTTATTGCAGGTTTGATGATTTTAGGCGTTTAGAGCCAAAGGAAGAAAAAAAAAGAACGAATTTGGAGCAAAAAAAGACAAAGTGGGCAAAACTGTCTATTGGCGCCGACGACGCCCATTTCTAGAGAGTATGGAATGATTTGAATAATTGAGCGTCAGTGGCGCCCGAAGCGACTTATGCCCAATTTCAATGTATTTGGACGAACTTTGAAGGGGTGCTTGGGAAATCTCTTGGCTAATTTGGTCTAAAAGAATTTAAACTGTTTTTGGTGCCCGAATTCAGTGGTGTGAGTGTAGGGGAGAGTGTTTCAACTTGTTTGGAGAGTGTGAGAGAGTTAGAGTTTGTGTTGGATTCCTCTCTAAGGACTGTATGAAGAAAATGAAAGTGAGGGATTTCTTCTCCCTTATTCATCTAAAGAATGATTATGTAGAATTGTAAAGAGAGATGAGAATTCAAAGGAAATTCAAGGTATTAGCTTTGGGAAGAACTTGAGATAAGTTGTATTTACTTCTTATGGTTGCATGAAGTTGTTTTAAATATAAAATCATTATTTTGTCGTATCTTCCTCATGAGTTCTGAGTAGATTTCCTTGTCTTTCTCCTTGCAATGAGATGTGGGGATGTGATGATTTAGATTGGTTGTGTTTAATTCATGCAGAAATGTTGTGATAGATTTACACTTAGTGATTTATTTAATTTTTGATCTGACCAATTGAATTGCTAAGATTTTTTGTAAATCATATGATCCAAAAGAGCTATGTATTCTACAACAATAGTGAAGATCACATTCAAATCTCATGGATTGTAAAATTCATGAGGGTTGAATGCAAATAAATAGAGAAATGTATTTTATTGGGCATAAAATTGAAGATTTTGGAGTGATAGACTAAAATCCCCAAATTGACATAGTGTTTGTAAACTAAAACAAGAGCTAGCCTTCAGGGGAAAGGAAGTGGGAGCTTTGGAGTGATAACTGGTATCCTCCTAGCTTAGCTATTGATTTAGGAGATAAACCTAGGATTAGTCAATATTATTTTCAACACTCGAAAGAGGGTAAAGAATAAGAATGCTTCTATTTGGCACAACACAATATTCTACTAATCTTTATCTTTCATTAACCACAACATCATTGTAAGGGGGAGGGTATTTTCTCCATATTTGAAACTTGCAACACAAAAACTTAGTTTGACGTTAGATAACTTGCTTAAAAGCTTAGTTAGTACTTTAATGAACTTAAATATTTAATTGTCTTTATACTTTTAGTGACTTAATATTTTTAGTATTCGCATTGTGAATTGGATATTGACTAGTTGCACTACGGTTTGCATTTTAAAGTTCCGTTGTATTCCCTGTGGGATCGATAGGCAGGACTTTACTAGCACCCTGTATTACTTGAGTGATATGTATTCTTGCGTTCACAACTGCGACAAAAGAGAAGATATAAAAATTAAATTAGAAACCGAGCATTTAGAAAGTCACGGCCAGAACGCCCCGATTTGCCCTCAAGGGGGCACGTCTTCCTCTCTCTCTCTCTCTCTTTTTGTCCCTTCCTCGTTCTTTTTCTATCGGTCCCATGCTCTATTCCTTGGGCATCGTTTAGCAGACAAATTTCGATCCAACATATATATATATATATATATATATATATATATATATATATATATATATATATATATATATATATATATATATATATATATATATATANATATATATATATATATATATATATATATATATATATATATATATATATATATATATATATATATATATATATATATATATATATATATATGCGTTTGCATTAAATTACTTCAGCCAATTCCATAGAAGGCCACAAATCGGTAATTCTCCTAAACCAAAAAATTAATCTCAAATTAAAACAAATATACAAGGACTGCAGTTCTTTCAACAAAATCATAAATTAAAATTTCATTTCAGAAATGCTAGCTTTTACTGACCACGCAAAAGCTTTTCCTTATTACAACCATGACAGCACTGCTCAGAAGCAGAAACTTGAACTAACAGCAAGCTTAAATAGAAAACTCAACAGACCTCCCCATTGACATTGCCAGAAAGAGTACATAGCTCTTCAACCATATTCCATAATCCCAAATCATTTTCCAACTAATGCCAAGAGAAAGTGCTTGTAGTGCCCATGACTGTGCTTGGTTATGGCTTGTTCCAGACTTACATTTGTCCTATTTTCATATAAATCCATGATCTCTTTCAAGTCTTTCTCCGCACGTGTGACAATCACTCGAGTCAGTGTATCTTCATCCGTCTCTGATTTGTTCAGCACCGTTCTCAGGAGCTGCAAGTGGTTCATTTTAATTTCATCACAAACTGACTTGAGAACTTCTAACATGGCTATATTGTCCAAAGAAAACTAAATTATATATTTCTATTATAAATATCGAACATATATCATAATATTGATATGATAACACAATAATTCTAATAAATTTAATAAAAAAGGTTTTGGTCGATACCTTCTCATAGTACTTGTGAGGAGAAATGATGCACCGAATCGCGGTTCGAAGTGCTGAAGCAAGATCATCTTGATTCTCTGTTTTTAAGTCCTAAATACATATTTATCACAAGAAAATTAGTGTTTGATAAATATAGATGAAAGTTTTAGGTTCTATTTGGGGCAGCTGCAACTTATTGAATAATTTGTTGATAAGCTAGGTGTGACTGCTATTACAAACTTTTATTCTTTTTGGAAAAGTCAGACCGCTGATAGAAAACTATCATCACACATATTTTCAACATTTTAAAACACACGAGCTGCCAAAACACAGTTTAACCAAACATGTCAGATGCATTTTCAAAATACCACTGCACTAAATAAGCTGCCACAAACAAAACCTTAACATCATATATAAATATAGTTTAATACCTTTAGGATTGAAACTCCATGCTCATCTTTGTACTTGTTGAAAGTTGCATTTAGTTGCGCTTTGCTCCTTGTTGTCAGGATTCTTATAACCTCATCATGATTGAATGATTTCTTATTGATGGCATCATGAAGAATGTCTGCTTCAGAATGCGCTAGTCGGACATCAACTTCATCGCCTTCATATCTATATGTGCCCACCAAACCAACCAAAAGCTGCAAAATAAATTCATGATATTATTTGTGGACATTAAAAAAATTATTAAAAAAAAAACAATATTTTGCACTATTATATCATGCCTTTCTCAAATCTCCGTTGCTGTTGGAGGCAACATCTTCCTCCAAGGAATGTTTGTAATGATTCTGATAGGTTTGTTTCACTGCTAAAAAATGGTTTGTTGAATTTATGCAAGAGGTTTCTATGATCACTCTATAATCTAATCCTTTTGTCAAAGCAATTTTAGCTAGGACTGCTTCTCTATCCAGAGGACTGAACATCCAACGGTACACTGCTTTCTGCAGCAAAAAAATGAAGAATTTCATGATAAAAGTAGGAAGATTTACATTATACCACTTAATTCTTATGTATTTACATATCTTACATATAAACTTTAATTTGTTGCATGTATGTGTGTGTATATAGGACTGTCAAAATGGCTCGTTGTTCTCGAACAGCTTGTGTTCGGCTTGTTAAGAAGAAGCTCGTGTTCGGCTCGTTCGCTAAATGAGCGAGCCGAAAATGAAAAAAGAATTGTTCGTTCGTGTTCGATTCATTTTGAATCGAAATACTACTCATCACACACACACACAGCCGAAAATGAAAAAAGAATTGTTCTTTCGTGTTCGATTCATTTTGAATCGAAATACTACTCATCACACACACACACACACACACACATACATATATATATATATATATATATATATATATATATATATATATATATATATATATATATATAT
>NEWO01000021.1:3230030-3241159 GCA_003013225.1 Phalaenopsis aphrodite | reverse complement strand
ATATATGCATGGCTCAATAAATTATTGAAAAAGGAGCTAATTAATAGCGTGTGCATATATAATACCTCAAAATGCCCCTTGAGTTCAGATTCAAGTCTCTTTGAGAGCTTCTCTTTATAGAGTTCTTCATAAGACTGCTGGATTTGTTGCCTGTGAGCAGCATCTCTATGTGCTAGTATATTAATGACTTTCTTCTCATCAGTGCCCCATCCTATAATAAATAGAGGTAAATTCAGATCATGAATAAGTTCTAGACGCCCCACTATACGGTACACTGATAATTTTGGAATTACATATTGTATTGTAGGGTTTACTCTATGATTATAAATAAACATGTTTGTAATCCTAGGTCTTTGAGAGAGCTGAGTATTGTAATATGTATTCTTTTCTGAATATTGAAAAGGAAGTCGCCGCTCTGCTCCCGAGGATGTAGGCATCTTTGCCGAACCTGGTTAAATCTATGTGTGCTCTTCTGGATTTGTGTCAGACTCATATTTTTCTTCGCCCTAATTTTCTCAACAAGTTTTTATTTTTCATTGTATGAAAATTTGTTTATAGCTCTAATCAAAAAAATATATTGTTCGTATTTGATCGTGGATTATATATAATAACGTAAACATTGTTCAAATCAATAAAAAAATACTATAATTCCAACATCTATTACAAATTTTTCTATATTTTAGATGTATATCATGGTTCACAAATCTCAAAAAAAAAAGCGCTGTATAACTTTTTTTATGGTGCCAATATTCCACTCTATGTTAAAGCAACAGCAGAAAAAATTAGGTGTCCCGGCTGTTTTCATGGAGAAAATTTTGCGTATGTAAGACATGTACGTCAGGGAGGTTATTCAGAGGGAATTGAGGGGTTATATCTGTGTTATACTTCTGTAACCTGCATGTAACCTACAAATATATGAAAATAGAAGCGCAGAACTTACAAGAAAGTACAGGTAGGTTAAGGGATATAACACGGTTATAACCCTCAATACCCTCTGAATATATATATAAAAGAGATTGAGAGAGAGTTTTCTGGGCACTTTGATGAATATATCCAAGGCATGGAAAAGCACGACTGAAGAAACTCATCAGCAAAAAAAAAAAAAAAAGGATACACATAACTAAGCAGAAAAGCAAGTTAAAAAAACCAAATTTAGTCATAAAAAAAATTAAGGGGGATGAGATTTATAATTATCCTCATAAGAAATCCATCTCTTATATATGTATATTTTGTGTGTGAAAAATATAGGAGGAGATGTTTGATGAACCTTGGCAGGCCTTCCTGAGCTGCTCAGCGTCTTCAACTGGAGAAGGAACCGGAGAAGGTACTCTAAGCGTTGCCATCTCTCTCTCTCTCTCTCTCTCTCTCTCTCTCTCTCTCCTTCTCTCTCTCTCGTGGAGTATTTTTACGAGGGGAGCTAATGCACAGGTACTTAAAGATACAAGAACTACGAAATATTGAAATCCCCAAAACTATGAGCCCGTTTGGGACAGCTTATAAGTGCGAGGAAGTTTTTAAAAACGCCGCAGTACTGTTTGGTTCGCTCGTTTTGCCCGTTTATCCAAAAAACGGTTTCATTTTCACACTAAACGCAGACCGTGCGGGTCGACCCGCGGGCCGCATTTCAGGATAAGCAAGCTCCCCAAACACACCCTATAACAAAACTATAAACATCAAATTTAAAAAGCTGAATTTTTAGTCACAAATAATTAATTTTAATGATTCCAAACAATTTCTATTAAATAATGTAATAAATGCTTAATTTTTTTAAATATAATTTAAATAATATAATAATGATGTAATAATATAAATATGTGAAAAAAAATAATATATGTAATATTTAAGCTGATTTTAAGCCTTGATGTTATGTTTGTATGTAGAGAATATTATACATAGAAAGTGATTTGCCATAAGGCTATGTGTAGAGCTGACCTAATTCAACTTTGTTTCAATTGATTGGTTTAACTAACAATGTTATTTACATTCAGCAGTTGTTGGGGAAAAGATGGAAAGCTGGGGCAAGGCTTATTAAAAATGAAAGTTAGGTGGAACTTAGAGCCAAGGGCTATTATATTAATATTATCAAGATATAGATCAGCCATTGTCTCACCTAACTTTAAATTATCGAATTAGACATGTTTTTGATCATGATGACTAATATATGTATATTTATGTAGGGAATACAATTGTGTAATCCAAATGCCCTTGACTGGATTGAACAGTTACGAGCAAGGCACGTGTTTTCAATCGGAATGAAAAAAGGCATCCCAAAAAAAGGAGCCGACAAGAGCCATCAGCCAGAGGTCAGACAATCTTGAGGATGGATGGATCAAAATTGGGATAACATTGGAATAACTGAACAGGAAAAGATGACTATGAAACTGGCCGAATCATGAATTGGTCTGTTTATGTATCGATCGGGAAGGAATCAACTCAACAAGAAGTCCATCACTAATACTACAATTATAAAAATTGCAACACTTATAAGTTCTATATAATACACTTCTTTCCTTTTAAATGTATTCTATTTTATTTATCTGTATACACCTGTTACAATCAAAATAATACTGCAATTCTTAGATATGATATAAGTAAAAAATAAGCAATCATAAGAAGGCGCTCGTTCTTTTGACACTAAATGAATAATAACTTATAACATTCATATTTTCGTCTAAATAAGATGGTTCTTTTTTAGTTGTATCAATCCAAGAAAACTCAAAACTTACATGAACAAGCATAGAAGATCAAGAGGGAATTCCACATACACATAAAATATAGGATAAAACAAACTTTGTGCCACATTAATCTCATGCCACCCCAACAATTGAACTTCCAATCTATGCTCAAATGTAGGCCTGATGCATCCTTATTTTGACAGAAAACATTAAGTACCTTAAACACCAAGTTCACCTTCAAGAGCAAATACTTCCTCGCTTGTAGCTGTGCAAATATTTGAAGTGTCAGACTTGATTGTAAAGTTGAAAGAAAGGGAGAATACTTAATATGTTTTAACAAGAATATTTCGTTTGGTGATGTTTTACTAATGATCATAAATTGTAGCAGAAAAAATAGGATGTGATTTATGAAGAGCCTCCAGATCTCCGAATGCAACAACTTAAAAGTTTAACACATCAAATATCAAGTCAGATTAGACACACAAACATACTTCAAAAGAGGAAAAAAATGACTTAACTCTTCAACAGCAAAAACATTTGAAAGCAAATATATTGTGAAAATATATAAGAAAGTAAACTACCACAATAGTCCTTTAACTTTCCTTATGTGACCAATATAATACTACAATATCACATTTTCTCTGATTTAATTGCTCAACTAGACAAAAATGATCCCTACAAGAATTTAGTTTGCTACTGGTTGTCACATACCATCGGTAATAACCGTAGGCAGATTAATTACCGAAAGTCAAGCTACGGTTTATTCGACAAAGTAAAAACGCTTGTCGGTAATATAATTATATATGGATTTACCAATGATTATTATAACAGTGACGATTATCCGACGAATATTAGCCTCCTTTGTTGGTTCAAAACCATACCGTGTTTAATCGTCAGTGTTCGTCGATAATATAACCAACATATATGTTTGTCGGAAAAGTGTTGCACTTCAGCCGGAAAGTATCGTGTTTCCATCGTTAAAGTGTTGGCCACACATCAGTTAACCGTAGATAATTACTGGTGGTTGTATCCCTCGAAAAAATGCAACACTTTGTGAAAATCTCGCTTGTTCGATAGATAGTCCGTCGACCAGCCGTAGGAAATTAATCAGATAGTCGTAAAATCATCGTTAAGCCGTAAAAAAACCTGTACCATTAGAAAAAAAAAATTTAAACTTCTCCTTCAACACTATAATTTGCATACCTGTAGTCGTAATAGTACAATTTCCATACAACACAGTACAACACATTAATGAAACTAATTAACACATAAACCATATACAAAAATAAAAGAAAAAATGATTGCATTAAACAAAATGAAATGTATTATTGTCTAATAAGAAATATTATTCGGGATCAATAAATTATTTAACATATACAAACATAAAAAATCCCAATATTAGGATAGAATCTTGGAATATGTGTGATGGTTTAGTCTCGTCGGTACACCGTCAACACATATAAGTCGTAAATAGTCCCATCATTAAAATAATTACCGACAAACATTTTAGCTACGTCCCAGAATACGTCATTAAACCATGTAAAATTTATAAACCAATGGCTTTTATATATTTTCTGATAGTTTTTAGACCGTCGGAAATAAACTCATTTCATATAGTGACTCCTTATCTTAAAATTTATAATTAATAGTTAATGTTGAGTACTTAAATTTTCACTTGAAATGACCTTAAAAATCCTTACATCCCCAACAATCCCTTTTCTCATAAGAAAATAATCAATTTGTGTTTTATGAAACCCATTCTTATAAGTAATAGTTTTGACTTATAACATTATAAACCTTATAATCAACAATAATATAAACTTATTTGAGGAGCATAAGCACTTGCAACATTAAAAATCTTAGAATCAACAACAATCTTTAGCAACATAATTATATTTCCAATTATATTAATTGTAACAATATTATCTCTCACACTCTTATCTAGATTTACACCTACACTATTTCTAGTGTGACTCCTACGTGAATACCAAAGTTTAAAACCTAAGCCATCAATCTCCTTAGCTTTTTCTCTAAACCGTTTAATTTCTTGAATACATAAGATATTTAATTTCCTATGAAGCATTATATCTACTAATTCTATTAATTTACCTATAAGAGTACACATATTCCAAGATTCTATTCTAATATCAGCTCCATAGACTATTTTTTTCTTCTCTCATATGTCAATAATAAGAGAACCACTGTTTATTTAATACTACACTTAGATGTTGGTGTAGCTACCCCTGCACACTTTTCACTGTATTTAGGTCATACAATATATCATTTAAGATGACGTCCTAACATTTACACAATGATTTAAAATATTCATGTTATGATTTTTTTTGACAAAAATTGTATGCTAGCTATTGATGACTAAACACAATCCTTCACATTTCGCATCTGGAGATCGAGACATGATAATAATTGTATTCAAATTTAATATGATCACTTTTTTTCATTTAAATTATTTCTTGTAGTTATATGAAAAAAAAGTATAATATTTAAAATCTATCATTCAAATCACCTAAATAATTTTAGACAATTTTTTCAATTTTCTAAATTAAATATTAATTTTCATTCTTACACTAACAAATTTTATTAAATATTTTTAAAGTTCTTTATTAATATTTATTTATTTTAATTAATCATTCAAACTATTTTTTTTCAAAATTTATTCATAATTATTACTTTTATATAAAAAATAACTATAAAATTAAAGTTTTAAAATAAAAAAATTAAATATTTAAAATTTGTTTCTTTTTCTAACTATTATTTATAAAAAAAATCATATTTTTCGAAATTATTAAAATTAATTTTAAAAAATTATCCATTAGTATTTTATTTTATCAACGTTAAGAATATCTTTAAAACATTAAAAAATCGTCTTTGGGCCGCCAGGGCAAGCCCGGCCCGACCCATCCTAGATTCCCCAACACATGAACAGCGCCTTTTTTATTTTCCCATCAAAAATACCCTTTTATTAATTAAATTTATAAAAGTAGCCGCCTTTCAAATTTGTCCATTTCATTGAAAGCTTCAAAACGTTGACCAATATAAATACGTCCACTTGTAGCTTATGAGACAAAAAAATAAACAGGCGATACAAACTATTTAGCCGAAGAACCGGCTCTCTAATTAGTTTTTTATTATTTTCCCATCATGAAAACTTTCAATGTTCCTGACTTCTTCAAACGCCGTAAAAAAACTCGTTGTTCGCAAACAGTTTGTATTCGATTCATCAATGAGTTCGTGTTTGATTAGTTCGATAAGTAATCAAGACAGACATAAATAATTTTTTTTTCATTCGATTAGTTAAACAGAACAAACACGAACAGTGATGCGTTCGTTCGTGTTTGAATCGTTATTATTCGAAACATAAAATAATTTAAAATAATTAAATATAAAAATTTGCGATATTTTAAAAAAATTAAATTTTATAAATTATAATATACAATAAATTAATAATAATAATATATTAATATACTATATAAGTAATACACTAATATATATATTATATATTTATATAATATAAGTTACATAATTAATATAATATATTATTTATATATATATATTAATATTAGGGATGTCAAACTGGCTCGTCGTTCGCGAACAGCTCGTGTTCAGCTCGTTCGGTAAGGAACAAACACAAACAGTGATTTCACGAACAATTTCGAACACGAGCTTACTTCAAACAAACAAAATTTAAAACGAACCAAACACAAACACAAGCTCTGTTTGTTCGTGTGCGGTTCGTTTAAACCCCTACACTTTAGTAATTCAGGGCTTATTTGAACGTGCGAAATCGCTCCATCAGCAAAACTTCATTAAAAATCACGTCTGCAAAATGTAAATTATCATATGTGATCTAAAACGATAAAAACATCCTTTTTTGTTGAGTAACTTCGACAGATACTACTTATCAAATGAAAGTAAATTCACGCATCAACATTCACTGCGACGAAACAGAACCCGATCATATACAGCAGGTGGCAGCAGAACTGGCATCGAGAAGGAATCGGCAAAGAGACCAAGAACAGGCATCCAAAGGAAAGGCCAAAACATTAATTTAATTGACTTTAAAATGAATGTTAAATCCATGGAATGTAGCTATCAGATGCTCAAAGTTATGCAATTTGGCAGATACATGGCATGTATTGGACCCACAAATCACGTCAGGTCCTTGGCAGGGCTTCGCCGGTTTTTAATTATTTGTTGACATTTTCGTATAGAAAACTTGAAGCGTTTAATATTGAACACATTTTGTGAAAAACTATTTTTTTTAAAGGGTATATGGATTGTTTTTGGTGATTAAGAAAAAGGGGAAATCTTAAAGCAATTTGGAGTTGTCCTCTTGTGCTCATAGCTTTGAACAAAATGGAGTGGTTGGGGAAGATTGTCCTCGTAGCTTTTAATAAAGTTGAGTCGAGAAGTGAAGCTTTACATAAATTAGAGATTGTATGCGCCCTTTTATTTGATACGATGTCATACATACTTTTTTGTTTGACATCTCTCAACGATATCTTCGACAACACGTGTTATCTTCTAATAAGAACATTTCTTCGTACCAGTTATAATGAAATAAATCACACGACGAAAAATATCTTTGAACTTTTGGTTGCCTTCAACACTGTATATATTTTTGTGTTATACTCTCTTCTCCAAGGGCTATAAATGTTATAATTTGATTAAAACCAGTTACTATATAATAAATCACCATGTATGCCATAAATCAATTTTTGTGGGCCAAATTACATATCTAAAAGGCCTTGTGAGCCTGATAAGCCCAATTATTCAGAACAACTTTCGTCCGAGTGATCTGTTAAGTTGGCTAGCCAACCTTTTTCGATAATGTGTCAGCTGTTCTCTAGCAGTTGCCATGCTAACTTACTGAATTAACCTGTCGGATTCACTCGACAAACTAATCATTAGAGATCGACCTGCCAGATTTTTCTAATGAACTAATCAAAAAGACTAGCCTGATGGACCAACATAATAGATTGACTATTCAAATTCCTCTTTTGAGCTCACCTTATCGGTGATCTTCAAATTGGTAAAATGCCCGACATTAACATATTAAGCATTCTCATTTATGAGCCCCTTGGCATCCAGGTCACAATCTTTTCATCAAGATGTTGTGATAGACTTTATATATCACGACTTGTATTAATATATATTTTAAAACATGTATAAGAGGAGGGTATTGAGGTTCAGGTGGATCGACTCTCCCAACTTTATTGGGGGGATTTCACACCGTGACTCTCACAATACCTCTCTTGCGTGCTCCTCATTAGATCATCTTCTCTGCTCTGTCAAAGGAGAATCAAAATACATAACATATAATTCAAACATGGAGAACACATCCATCCACTTCCTTTACATTGCTTACGCAGATCTCTCTTGATTTTTGTGAACCCACGAACAAAACAGGATCCAAAGGATTCAGTACGCCCAATTACAAATTCCTTTGACCTTTTTATTGCCTTTCAACATTGTGTATATTTCTGGGTTATGCTATCTTATCCAAAAGCTATACATTTGATAGTCCGACTACAACCAAATCCATTATTTCTACACATATTTTATATAACAAAGTTAAATTTCCATATCAACCAAGGGCTATAAATGATAATCTCATTTTTTACAAAACCATAATTTCTAGGTATATTCTATTTGATGAAGCTCAATTTTCATATCAATCAAGGGTTAAAAATGTTATAGTCCCACTACAGACAAAATGATTATATTCTATATAACAAAGTTCAATTTTTATATCAAAAATATATTTACTGCCAATTCTCTACATAAAAGGCCATTTCTTATACCGATATTAGTTTCTAGCATTTGAACTAGCTATACCAAACCAAAATTTTTTTGGGAAGCAAATAGTAGGTTATAATGAAATATAAATTGGATTGTTGCATTGCTCATTATGAAGCCCATTTGGTTGCACAAAAATATAAATAGGTACATATATTACAATCCTAATTTCAATGCTGAAAATTGATCATCTGAAACCATGACCCATGTTTCATTTATTTGAAGAGTTTTAGACATTGCAGTCCCAAGGAACTTCAAGTTTAGTCTTAATTACAAAAAAGGAAAACTATTTTAAGAGGCAAATGGTGCTCAAAATGAAGAATAAATTGGATGGTAGCATTGAGCCCATTTGGTTGCCCAATGATATAAATGGAAAGAGTGAATGAATTATAAGTCATATTGTGAAAAAGGCCAACTATCAAAATTCTCAATATTATGGCCCTTCTTCGTAGTTTTACCATTATGCAATTGAATCAATGCCTTTTTGCATGGTTGCTTTCAAGAATTAGTGTGCATAGTTCATCTTCAATAGTTCGTGGATCAACATCAACCTCAACATGCATTTTTGTGTCATAAAAGTCCTTCATGGACGCAAACTGTCACCCTAGTAGTGGTTCACCACTTTTATAGCTCCATCTTATCAGCTTGGATTTTAAGCTAGTAGTGTAAACTTATCATTGCTCACTTATGACATAATTCTACTGTTATGTATAAATATTTTATGTTGATGATATCATATTTGTTAAAGATGATCTAAATGTTATTTCCCAATTGCTAAGTAACTTACAACGGCATTTTAATATGTGCAATTTAGGCCATTGCTTATACTTCTTGGGCATCCAAACTACCACAATGAGTTATGACCATCAATTGAACCAATCAAAATATACATTTAATATAATTCATATTGCAAGATGACCAATTACAAGCTAATCCAAAATATAACGGCCACCAAAACAAAGTATTTAGATGTTTCTTGCTTTGATTATTCTAAACCTAAATTCTATCATCATTTAATTAGCCCATTACTTATTATATTATACTAAGACCCTTTTTTTAATTATGAACTGAACATTTAATCTTATATTTGATCATCACTTTTAACAACTCAAAGGATTATTTGATGCATTATGCCACCATAGTGCGAGGTTTTCCCATTTACCATAGTCCCTATCAATTGCATGATTATTTCAATTCATTTTAGGTTAATGATTGATTGATCCTAAGTCCGTTGCATGTGCTTTGTTCCTACTCTATTTCTTGAAGTGTGAAGAAGCGTTCAATTTTGGTCTCTCATAAATAAAATTTGAATATAGAACACTAGCAATTGTAGCCACTAATATCCTTAGGATTCCTTAACTACTAATAGTTCTTTACATTTGAATCAATTCTCTTACAATCCCTTATTAGGACAACATTTCAATAATTAAAATGGCAAAGGATCTTTTTTCATGTGAGAATAAAACACATCAAGATTTTTTTATATAATTTTAATCATGATTGCATCAAATTAAAAGACATTATTATCCACACCATTGTCACTCAATAGTAGCTAGTTGATATCTTCATAAAATCTCTCAAAAACTCACACTTACATTCCCTTCACTTTAAATTGACAACACCAAAAGACTTCTTAATTTGATGAATGTTGACAATAATATCTATTTTTACGATCAAAAGAATCTCAAACTATACATTCTTATTCTCCACTATCTTGCCTATTTAAATCATGATTGTCCTTAGGTTATCATGTATAAAATCACACCATCCATTTATAACTTTCTCTATTTTTGCCTCAACATGGATGTAGCCATTTCTATAGTAGAGATTAGTGTATGGTTGTTGTGTGATTAAAAAAGATAGCATTCTTTTCCTCTCATATTTTTTTTCATCCATGAATCATGAACACAATTTACTATCCTTAATGTTGTATGTTCTTAAAAAATCATGTTAGTGGTTCAGAACAAGAAGTTTAAGACGTTTCTTACAAATTCAATGCAATATATGACTAAAATTTCAAAAGTGATTGAGTTTTCAATATTGAAAATGAATTTAAGTAGCTTGTGGAGTCAACCGTATTGTTTTGAGTTGAAGTACCTATTTTATCCTATGGAAACTTCACCCTCAAATTAATTTTCATCATTTTATTATTATTTTACATGAAAAAAATTATTCCAACTACCATCTAATTAATTAAGTATTCCTTTATTCTCACCAAAATAATAAAAAAAAAATACAAAGAATTGACAATTCATCACCATGTGAACACTTCTAAAATAAAGATCAAAGTATTTCTAGTGAAGTTGGCTCTCAATGGATAATATTTACATTGAAAACTCATCTAACTTAGACTGAATAATTAGCATGAGCGATAATGTGCGAGATGACTTGGAACATAGATGAGGGAAAATAAATTATGTTTCTAGTTCACAAGAAAGTTATATTAATATGTCACAGGGATGAATTTAGTA
Source organism: Phalaenopsis aphrodite (assembly GCA_003013225.1). Taxonomy (NCBI): domain Eukaryota; kingdom Viridiplantae; phylum Streptophyta; class Magnoliopsida; order Asparagales; family Orchidaceae; genus Phalaenopsis; species Phalaenopsis aphrodite. The sequence goes on along the minus strand of NEWO01000021.1, from coordinate 3,230,196 downwards.
ACAACTAAGTGCTTAAAATCATGTAAAAAATATCACTAATTAATTTTTTTTAAAGCAAGACAACATTTCATGCATATGTTTGAATGTGATTAAGGCATTAGAGCCAATATAGATATGAATAACAATAGCCCATTTTAGGTAGAGTAGCCTTCAAATTGAATGTATC
>NEWO01000021.1:3187120-3205106 GCA_003013225.1 Phalaenopsis aphrodite | reverse complement strand
AACGCTCGCTCGTGTTCGGCTCGTTTACACCCCTATATATATATATATATATATATAAAGTAGTATTTTAAAAAATCTAATTGACTACAAGGCTACAAAAATTTATTATCAATTAAAATATTGATTAAGAAAATAGAATAAAAATTATTAAATTAGATTCAAATGATGTTTTAATATAAATAATAATTTTTAAATTTTGCTCAAAACATTTATTGTCTTATGTCTTATGGCTACATGATTACGGTTGTTAAAAGGATTCTTTGTTCGTGAACAGCTCGTGTTCGGCTCGTTAAGCAAACGAGCCGAACATGAACACACTTTTTGAGCTCGAAATATAAACGCTCGCTCGTGTTCGGCTCGTTTACACCCCTAGATGTGATAGAAAACTTATAAATAATGATATTATGTATTCTATTATTTTATCTGACGATTAATTCCAAAAATCTATTTCAATTTATTCACTAGGTCAAAATAACTTTTTGTGTAGATGCTTAATAAAAACATTTAAAGTTATTTAAATATGTCTTTTTTAATTTTAAATTAAAATTTTTTTATGTGCCTTGATTAGCAATTTCATGCTATGTTGTTGCTCTACAAAATTAATTTTGAAATATTAAATACTTGAAAATTTAATGATATTTTAAAATGAGTATTCAATAGTCTTGGTCATTCCTTAGAATTTGTGCACTAATCATTTTAATTTGTTTGAGTTTGTGTATACTCTTAAGATACCGCCAAAGAGGAAAGATAATTTTTAGATTGATATTGTGCTTAAGTGTCAACATTGGTGATGCCAAACAATGACATTGATGTTGATGTCATTGGATCCATTTGAGAATGGTTGCATGCAACAAACTCTGCCTATTTTAATTATCCATTTGAAGCTAATGTAAGAGATTGAAGGTTTGATGAGGGCTATACAAGATTTCTAGAAATATTTGAAGAAATTCAGCCTCTTGAAAATTTCTAGTGCATCTTTCTGTTCTTCTTAGAAGGACTGATTCTGAAGGTGACAAAGGGTCTGTTTAGGGCAGTTGTAGCTTATTGAATAATCTGCTGATAAGCTAGGTGTAGTAGCTATTGCAAATTTTTATTTTTTTGAAAAAGCCAGACCGTTGTCAATAAGCTTCCACCGCACCTAGATAGGTGCGGTGTGAAAACGTTGTTTTCTGCGTTTTGAAAACGTATAAGCTGACAAAACGCAGTTTACCCAGACAGGTCAGGTGCGTTTTCAAAACGCCACCGCAACAAATAAGTTGCCCCAAACAGACCCTAAGATTCATAGCTTTTATGACATGACTTTAATATTTTCTCGAAAGAGTTGTTGATTGTTCTTATTTGGCAGATAAGATTTGGAGGTGATTAATACTTATATTCTTGTATCAAAGCTTTGATCTTCCCTTGAAATATAAGTTAAGTTTCATCTTTAAATACTCAAGCTTTGAATATTTAACTTGACTTGTACATCAAATTCCAATATTATTGAAGCCAATAACTTCAGAAAAGAGAAACTGCTTGTTAAAATTTATTGATGTTGGATGCTAATATTGATGATGACAAGCATCAATGTTGGCTTTTATATTATTAAAATGATTACATTAATCATTTGAGACATATATTTCATACATGATGCAAACATTAAGAAGAAACATACCATCCAATGCATTAATTAAAATTAAAGAGTAATATATTGAATATAATACTCATAAGTGATGAACTCTTGATCTTCATATTAAATTGTCTTCATTTTTAAGAGCTTGTGATTGATAGAAGAATGAGTCATTATATGCATGTAAGATAATCTTATTAGAAGTACAATATATTACATTTGAGTTATTATCCTATTAATGGGAGCACATTGACTTTGAACCCTTTTAAGGCTTATGTGCTCCATGATTTTTGGATGGATAGATGACTTTCTAAGATTTTTGAATAAATAAATAACCAAGTACCTTCTAAAACATATCATTAGAGGTTTTTAATATACATGCACTTTTAAAACTTGTAGTCATTTGTGATTTTGGAGTATAACTATTTTGTTTGAGGCTTTAAGCATTCTAAGGTTTTCAATGTACATGTGTATTTTGAGGCAATAGCCTTTTAAAATTTTTTATACATTTGTATATTCTAAGTCTTTTAGTCTTCTAAAAATTTTAATCTACTTACAACTTTTAAGGCTTGTGTTTATTGACGTTTTTTAATAAACATGTATATTTTTAGAAATTTTAAACTCTTAAAACTTTTAAGTGTACATGTACCTTCAAAAGTTTTTAGCTTTCCGAGACTTTTAACATATGAGGCTCTTAGCCTTCTAATGTTCTTTAATGAACATATACATTTGAAGGCTTTTATGCTTCTAAAAGTTTTTGAATTTATTTATATAGTCTTATGCATTTAGCCTTACAAAATTTTTTAAATGTACGAAAACCTAATAAGTCTTTTAGTCTTATGAGATTTTTGAATATATTTGTATCTCATGAGGCTTTTGTCTAAAATAATTTGAGTGCATCTCTATCATCTAAGGCTTTTAAAAAATTTTAAATTTAGTTGTACCTCAGAAGGCTTTTAACCATATGAGATTTTCGAGTGGTCTTTCTAGAGAGAATCGTATCCACTACTAGATTTCCATCAAGTCCTTTATTTGGAATTGTCTTCTTGGGGTATTAGTAGAGAATCACATGTCACCTTATTTATGAATTTTTTATTTTATTTTTTTTTTGTTGGAACTGTGTCCATTACTAATTTTTCATCAATGATATCTCAAGGGTGTGTCTTTCAGAAGTTTATAAGAGGTAATAGTTTAGATTGATGGTATGTATTAGATTGATAAGTCACTACAGAAAAAAAACTACTATTATTGGCTCACAAATCAGGCAGTAATTTGCATCAGAAACCTTAGATCTTTGGCAGCTTCTCCATCAGAAACCATTATTACTAGCTGAAATTCAGTAGAAGATAATTCGATGCTATAAATTCTATCACAAGGAATTTGCATTAGATAAGTTTAGCCGCTGACATCTGCGACCATTTTGCAATTTACTATTTTCATCATTTGTATACTTACAACAAAAATGAACAGAAATAGTATTAACTGCTAAACTTGTGTCAGCTTTTTTATGACACAAAATTGTATCAAATTTGTGTTAACTTTTTCAGCAGTAATATGCAGTAGAATTGAACAGTCATGTAACAACTACATTAGCTTCTAATTTCATTCAACGCTAAATTATGTTAGAAAAATCCTGTTAATCAGCAGCTAACTTTTACTAAAACTTAATTTATATTATAAACTAATCAAATTTTTTACACCTGCAAGGAATGATTATATCATTCAACATCAACATCAACCATATCTCACAACAAATTTAACAAAAATATAGTGAAATTGACAACAAATCAAATCATCATACATGATTCAGAAAATCTAATAAATCATTCAATACATAAATTCCTATAATATATAAAATTGAAAATAAAATTGAAGTTAAAATAAGAAATTAATTTTTAGGCATTTCACTAATTTTTAAATAATTAAAAATATCAAAAAAATCACAAAAATATGAATATATTTCAAATTTTCATGAATATCATCTCAACCATAAAGAACAACTCAAAAATATGTTTGAAAATTCATAAAAGTTTAAAAATATACTTTTAGTATTTTAAATAACTTTTCCAATATTTGTGAATAAAATAATTACTAATAAATCAAATAAAAATCACAAAAATGCAAAATAAATTTTTTTAGTTCCTTGAAGTCAAAGAGACTCATAAAAAATATAAAATTAATTTTTGAAAAAAAATATTTTCTATTAATTTACCCATTAAAATCAATTAAAAATTGTAAAAATTAAAATATAATTGAAAAATCCACAAAAATCATTCCAAGTAGTCCTCAGACCTAAACAAACCTTCAATTATTTTCCTAAAGATAAAAAGTTTTGTTTAATTAGTTAAATTAATTATCATTAAAAAATCTCTATTTTTGAACTAAAATAATTATTAAAATTAAACAAAAATAAAAAAAAAACATAGAAATCCTCCCTTGAGTGGGGTAACATCAAAGTTTTAAAGTTATTTGAATTAAAATGAAATAATTATGAAGTAGAAAGCCCCAGGGGCTAGATAGTAATTTTTGGATTCCATACCTTAATTAATATTTAGGTCAAACCAGAGGGTAAAATAGCAATACTTATGATTAATAATTATTTGAGATGATTGGAATACAGAAGATTAAAAGATAGAAACTATTCTACACTATCTTCTATAAAAGGGAAAATTGTAATTATTCAAATTATTAAAGTTTAGAAGATAATTAAGTGAATGATTCAAATGTGAGGGGCATGATTCAGGAAAACAGTAATTCAGTTATTTGAGGCCCCCAAACCAAAGGTTGAATATGATTTAATCCTTTAATAAGAATTCAACATATTACATTAAGACATTTTTTTAAAAAAATTACAAGTTTACCCATGAAAAACCAAACCATAGGGTCAAAGGGCGATACTTATGACTAATAATCCTCTAAGATGATTGAAACACTAACCGTTAAAGGTTAGATACCAATCTACACTAACTTTTATAAAAAAAGTAAAATTATAATTATTCAAATTATTGAAGTTTGGAAGATAATTAAGTTTGAATGATTCAAATATGAGGGGTGTGAGTTAGGAAGACAATAATTCACTAATTTTAGGCCCCCAAACTAAAGGTTCAATACTATTTAATCCTTTAATAAGAATTCAACATATTTGATTAAGACCTTTTTTTTAATTATAAGTTTACCCATGAAAGACATAAGAGCTTAGTAGTGAATAAGGATTGATACACAAACATTTAATGAGGTTTAGATAATAAATTATAATCAATGACATCTATCTAAGAATATAAACAACCACTAAGAACCAAAACAAAGAAAAAATCCATAGGGACCCACTAAGATAAGACTTGGGACCTGTTAATTCACACTTCCAAATAAATTACCATACATTATTTATCCTACATTAATAATCCAATGCTTAAAGATCTGAGTCTTCGATAAGGTATCCAAATCCTTGTAAGCAACTGGGGATAGTTTGCCACCCATGGAGCATCAGGTTTGTGTATGTCTGAGAGCTAGGTGGCCAAGGCGATGACGACATTGCTTATGTGTGCTAAATGAGTGATAAGAAGTGGTATTTAGAATAGTATCTTCAACCTCTAGGACCTATGGGAAGAGGACAAGACCAACGATACTATTCATCAACTTTTAGTAGAAATTGGCCCCAACACTCTTAGGTTGTCTATAGTCTTAACCTGCTTAGAGTAATTAGCATGTGAACAATACTACTTTACAAAATATTAATAAAAAACCCCCTTTTATGACATCATTACTTGTTCTCACTGAAGTAAATTCTGTATGCATGAAAAAACTAAAGAATTTCGATGAAAAATTATAAAGGTCCACGGGTTAGTCACTTGGATCGAAGTTAGGGATCACCCTCCTTGGATTATTGAGTTGGTAGCTTTTGCCCAAGGTTGGAATCATAAAACACATAGCCTAGCGCTGAGCCTTTACCTTTACTAAAGTCTTACATTTAGCCCTGGTCTTCCATATGTGACAATGGATTTTGTTTTATTCGATTCAAGTTTTTCTCAAGATTTGAATAAATTTTTCTTGTACTGGTTTTTCTCATTATTTGTTTAAGTTTCATAAGTTTGCTTAAATTTCCTGCACTTCATTATATTATTCTTAGTCTACTAACTCCTTATGCAGTGATAGCAGGGGCCCAGGTACACATTTTTTTTGTTTTACCCGTACCTCTTTTACTTAGTTCTTTTACAACATATTTTACNTTATATATATATATATATATATATATATATATATATATATATATCTGTGTGTGTGTGCGTGTGTGTGTGTGGTTCATGAGGGCAAATCTGAGGGCCCAGAAAACAAAAATGAGTTCAGCCTCAAGAGCATGCAAGGCAGAGACTGGAGCATGGAAGAACATGATGCAGTGCCTAAACTGGTTCCTGAAGACCCCTCCAAAACCAACACCCAAATCAGAAAAAAATTTCATCAGTGTTAACCTTGATGGTGGGAGAAGGAAGCTTCCAATAAACTTTGGTGACCTTAGGAAAAGGTATGCTACCAACAATGGAGTGTTGGTTATATTTGGGAATCTCTTGTTTTTGATAAGCTTGAGGAGGAAAGATGTGGAATGCCTTGCCACTTTAGCCACAGTTGAAGGCTGACCCTCAAACTTAGCCTGGTTCCTTGACATCCACAAAAACCAGTAATGAAGAAGGGGATAGGTTCAGCCTTAGCAGTTCTCCAACAGTCCTAACAAGATTGGGGGTGTAACCATTGCAGATTGAATGTGTTCAGGAGCTGTTCTTTTGTGAATTACCTCCAGACCCCTTGGGAGATGTTACATTTAAAGAAGAGGTGTGGGAGATGTCACTCTTAGCTGGGGGTTAATATCAACAATTTTGGGTTGCAGCATATCAATTGAGCACCAATCATCTAGCCAAAAGTGCACATCCCTCTGCCAAGGTTCCAAAGGAAAATAAAATTGAAGTTAAAATAAGAAGTTAATATTTAGGCATTTCACTAATTTTTAAATGATTAAAAATATCAAAAAAATCACAAAAATATGAAAATATTTCAAATTGTCATGAATATCATCTCAACCATAAAGAACAACTAAAAAATATGTTGAAAATCTGTAAAAGTATAAAATTATATTTTTAGTATTTAAAATAAATTTTCCAATATTTATGAATAAAATAATTATAAAAAACTCAAATAAAAATCACAAAAATGCAAAGTAAAATTTTTTTAGTTCCTTGAAGTCAAAGAGACTCGTAAAAAATATAAAATTAATTCTTGAAATAAAAATATATTTTCTATTAATTTACCCATTAAAATTAATTAAAAATTGTAAAAATTAAAATATAATTAAAAAATCCACAAAAATCATTCCAAGTAGTCCTCAAACCTAAATGAACCTTCAATAATTTTCTTAAAGATAGGACGTTTTGTTTAATTAGTTAAATTAATTATCATGAAAAAACTCTATTTTTGAACTATAATAATTATTTAAAATTAAACAAAAATAAAAAAAATAAAGAAATCCTCTAAATATAGAAATCCTCCCATGAGTGGGGTAACATCAAAGTTTTAAAGTCATTTGAATTAAAATGAAAGAATTATGAAGTAGAAAGCGTTTGGGGCAAAATAGTAATTTCTTTATTTCATGCCTTAATTAATATTTAGGTCAAACCAGAGGGTAAAAGAGCAATACTTATGTTTAATAATTATTTGAGATGATTGAAATACGGAGGATTAAAAGGTAGAAACTAATCTACACTAACTTCTATAAAAGGGAAAAATTGTAATTATTCAAATTATTAAAGTTTGGAAGATAATTAAGTGAATAATTCAAATGTGAGGGTCATGAGTGAGGAAGACAATAATTCAGTAATTTGAGGGCCCCAAACCAAAGGTTCAATATGATTTAATCCTTTAATAAGAATTCAACATATTACATTAAGACCTTTTTAAAAAATTATAAGTTTACTCATGAATGACCAAACCAGAGGGTAAAAATGAAATACTTATGATTAATAATCCTTTAAGATGACTAAAACACAAAGGGTTACCAATCTACACTAACTTTTATAAAAAAAGTAAAATTATAATTATTCAAATTATTGAAGTTTGGAAGATAATTAAGTTTGAATGATTCAAATGTGAGGAGCATGTGTTAGGAAGACTAATTCACTAATTTTTAGGCCCCCAAACTAAAGGTTCAATACTATTTAATCCTTTAATAAGAATTCAACATACTCCATTAAGACCTTTTTTTTAAAATTATAAGTTTAACCATGAAAAACTTAAGAGCTTAGTAGTGAACTAGGATTGATACACAAACATTTAATGAGGTTTAGATAATAAATTATAATCAATGACATCTTTCTAAGAATATAAACAACAACTAAGAACCAAAACAAAGATAAAATCCTTAGGGACCCACTAAGATATGACTTGGGACCTGTTAATTCACTCTTCTAAATAAAATACCCTACACTACTTATCCTACATTAATAATCCAATGCTTAAGGATCTGAGTCTCCGATAAAGGTATCCAAATCATTGTAAGCAATTGGGGATAGTTTGGCACCCATGGAGCATCGGGCTTATGTATGTCTGAGGTCTAGGTGGCTAAGATGATGATGACATTGCTTATGTGTGCTAAATGAGGGATAAGAAGTGGTATTTAGAATAGTATCTTCTACCTTTATGACCTACGGGGAGAGGACAAGACCAACGATACTATTAATCAGCTTTTAGTAGAAATTGCCCCCGACACTCTTAGGTTGTCGATAGTCCTAGCCTGCTTAGAATAATTAGCCTGTGAACTATACTACTTTACAAAATATTTATGACATCATTACTTGTTCTCACTAAAGTAAATTCTGTATGCATGAAAAAACTAAAGAATTTAAATGAAAAATTATAAAGGTCCACGGGTTAGTCACTTGGAACGAAGTTAGGGATTGCCCTCCTTGGATTACTGAGTTGCTAGTTTTTGCCCAAGGTTGGAATCATAAAACACATAGCCTAGCTCCGAGCCTTTACCTTTACAAAATTCTTACACTTAGCCCCCGTCTTCCATATGTGACAATGAATTTTGTTTTATTCGATTCAAGTTTTTCTCACGATTTGAATAAAGTTTTATTGTATTGGTTTTTCTAATAATTTGCTTAAGTTTCATAAGTTTGCTTAAATTTCCTGCACTTCATTATATTATCCTTATTCTACTAACTCCTTTTGCAGTGATAGCAGGGGCCCAGGTACGCAATTTTTTGTTTTACAAGTACCACTTTTACTTAGTTCTTTTACAACATATTTTACTTATATGCATGTTTTTTACTTGCAATACCTCTTAGAATAAGAGAACATTAGCCTGATTATATAGGAGGTACATAACGACGAGACCCCGACCAAACCATCTGCATGCACACTTTAAATCTAAAACCTAAACTTGCAATTGTCACGACGATAAGCTTGGAGCAAACTTTGTGGGTAACACGACGAGGATGTAAGCAAATATCATTTTCAAGAGAGCAAAAAAGATCTTTAACAGATAAACTTTCCTTAGAATTAAACAACAAATTCATAGAACTTCGAGGTAGTCTGCCCAGCGCGACATAAATTATGACATTATCATTAAGCTTTTGCACAACCATATTGCGCAATATAAGCCCTAAGTCTTTTAGGACCCCGAGGTAGTCATCTGATATGACATAAATCTTCCTATCTCTCAGGCTATTTGCATGATCAGATATCGTGCTGATGTAAGCCCTAAATAAATAAATGGTATGAGTAAACACTAAATAAGTAAAACATAAAGCCCAACAGTAGGATAATTTGGGAAGTCATCGAGGTTTGCCTCGAGGTCTGTGACTTCCCCTACTTCTCATTCCCTTGGACTCCGATAATAACTGCTCCTATTTGGACCATTTCCTTTTTACTTTTCCCCGTACAACCATGAAAACTAGATCCTTGAAATTCTTGAAGACAATATATCTGATCATTATCGAGAGTACTCTTAGGTGAATTTGGTCATTTAAGATATAATTAACTATAGGGGTTTGCTTCTATAGGGAACTAAAGAACCCAAATAATATAAATCCTATTTATTCTTAATATTATGTAGGGGAACCTTTCAGTCACATAAAATGTTCACATACTAAACAAATGTCATAAAACATTTAATTTATATAATCAAGCCTCCTGTCAAGTAGTATGTCTATCTTTCGAGATAGTGTATTATTTGTCGTGCTAGGCTCAATTACTTAAACTATTGAGTATATGACATCAATCTGGTCTCATTCTTTTTCCTTAAACTAAAATGCTACAATTTTTCAAAATTATAATATCTATTAAATTAAACTAAATTAAATTATTTAAATTTCAAATCGACTCTAAACGTCGGCTAACAACTGCACAAAAGAAAAACAACATTAGATTAAACTCGGTGATAAGCATCATTCATGCTAAGCTTAAACTCTTTAAATCTCCTTAATAGAAAGTTTTTCTAATTGGTGACATGACTAGATATATTTTATGTTCCATTGGGATACATTTAAATTTTAAATTAGACTTTTTATAATAAAACTTTATTATCTTTTAAAGAATTCAATCCAATGTAATTTTTGTTTTTTTTTGCGACTCTAATTTTGCATAATTGGTACTTTGATAGTCATCTGCATTTTACAAATCAAAGTAATTATCATTTATTTTAATCAATCTTAAATTTTGACATTGTCTTTCACATCATCAAATACAGATGCTTCTAAATTTTTGGTATTTATTGAAGTCAAGTGAATGCATGATTGTAAATACATGGCATATAATGAAGTGTTTTTAAAAGTATAAGAATGATAATATGAAAAGAGAAGAAAAAAAAACTTAATGATTTTAATAATGCATTATTAAATAACTTTCATGTTATTATGGGTTCATGATGGATCACTTTAGTTATAAGCTTTTGTTGGACAGTTTAGTTTTTGTTGATAATGTTCTTCTAGTTAAACAATTGCACTCACCTCTTATACATTTTTTCTCTTTCGCAAAATTGATTTAAGTGAGTTTTTTTTATTAGTGTCTTTGAAGATTTGTTATCAAACATTTTTATAAGAAAATGTAATATGCATAAAATTAACTAATTATGAGTAAACTTTAAAAGCATATTGCTTTGATCTTTTGTTTTAAATACATTCTTTAAGTTACTTGAAATATTTTTTTTTAATTGAGCTTTTATATTTCATTGAACTCTCGTCTATTAATATTTAAACGTTTGGATTGATTTTAAATTATGACATGCTTAACTTTTATGTGTATTTAATCTTAGCATTGCTAACTCTTCAATCTCATAAATTTTCGTACACTAGTATCTACTAAAGCAAATAAATTTAATAACAAAGGAAAAACAATTGTATATCGATATTTTGTTCATGAAGTCTAATGTATTCTTATTTTGACATGAAAATAACCAAAAGAAAAATAATAAAACTTCACAAAACAGCAGTCGAATAACAACACAAAAATACTACAATAACACGGTAATACAACTCAAATAACATCTCAATTACACATCAGTAATACCAAAAAAATACCACAATAATACTACAATAATACCACAATAACATCGTAATGACACATTAATAACACTTGAATAACACCACAAAAACATCGCAATAACACCATAATAATACTCCAATAACACAAGTCGAATACCATCACATAGCCGCCACATTACCACACAAATAACACCACAATAATACCACAATAGCATCATAACAACACCATAATAACACCAGTCAAATACACAATGAAGATATCACAATACCACTCAAATAATACCACAAAAAATGTCACAATAACACCTCAATAACATCTCAATAATACCACAAAAAATAATACAATAACACCATAATATTATCACAATAATACCACAATAATCCCTCAATAACATCTGAATAACACCACAATAATACCGCAATAATAACATAATGATATTTCAATAACACCAATCAAATCCACCACAAAGACGCTACAACACTACACGAATAACACCACAATAATAAAACACAACATCATAATAACACCGTAATAACACCAGTCAAATACCACCATAGAACTGTTAATGTACCACCAAAATAACACCACAACAATATAATAATAACAACACAATAATGACACAATAACACTAAAATAATACCACAATAACATCATAATAACACCGTAAAATGTTACAATAACGCTTTAATAACGACTTAATAACACCATAATAATATTGCAATATTATCATAAATTAATGCCGACATTTCAAACGCATCTAAACTCACATCTATTTCAAAATTCTTGTAATTTTGTCCGGATTCCATCACATTCATTTCAAATTTCTCTATCATTTTTTTCAAATTTCATTACATTTTTTCACATTTCATCATCAATATTTCTGGAGAGATAAAATAAAAAAATTACTGAAAAAGTTACTTTACAAACGATGAAGTTTCCATCATTAAAATATAACACATTTCATTTTTTATCCGGTGGTGCAGTAGCATCCTCAGGAGCAATACAAGCTCCTGTGGCAAAATTTTATTTTTGGTGACCTAATTTTTTTTCTTCAAGAGTTTTTTTCCATCTTAAACGCTCAACATAAAAAAACACGGAAGTCGCCGCGACTGGAGCCACCGGGCCAAGGCTTCGACGGGATCGCAACATCAAAACCCTCGTCATTCTCCCCAATTCGAAATCCTCGACGGAAAATATGCAAGAGTTGCGACAGGAGCTTGGTGTAGAAGCATCCTCAGGAGCAATACATGCTGTACTTGGAGATCTAAGTTAAATCCAATTAATCCGTCCATGGCGGATTTACTAAGTCGGGGATTTAAGGCAAATCTGAGGAGAAATGGGATTTATGATTCTGCAGGATTAAAGTTTCCATTTTGATCGTTTGATAAGATTTAGTTAAATCCTGCTTCAATTCTATCGTAATTGTTCGTGGTGACCTAAATCCTATTTGTTGACAAGAACAAGGCGAATCGAACTGAGTTCGGAACTCGATGACGAGGCTTTCCAACAAATTCCCAAGTCGCAAGGTTCATCTTCTATCTCAGTCCAAAGTATCTTCACATGCGGCTCCGCCCTCCTCTCTTTCCTCCCTCAATGTCCCTGGTGATCCTGGACGAAGGGATGTAGGGGTTGGAAAGAGAAGACACTGCGTAGCCAAGAGCTCCTCGATTTGGTCCGTTTATTTACTTGCCTCGACTCGGTTGCCGAGGACTTACGTGGGGGTTACCACCAACTTCTACCGCCGGTAATGCATCAATGCCTGATTTCAACAATTTGTGAGATTCTAGCTGCGTATTTTGATTTTCCGCTTGTCTGAGATGCCGAATTTTTTTCTTACATAAAAAAAAAACCGAATTTTAAAGTTTATTTTTTATTTTTTCAAATTAAACTGTATTAGAATTGCAGCCGGAGAATTCACCCAATTCAATAAAGAAGTTTAAGGCTTTTATGTATATTTCGATATATTACTATACTGTGAGTGATTAGAACAAGGTTTCAGTTGCTTAAAGATGCAAGATTTAAGATATCACCAGATATCTGCTCATGCTTCCTGTTTACTTTTAAAATTAAGTACTTTCAGTATATAAAGTAAAATCTTTAGCTGGTTTTTTTTTTCCCATCATTCGTGAAATTAGGTTTTTGGAGTTAAAGGCAGTATTCATGTTTATCCAACAGGCTTTGTTATGGAGGCTGGATTGACTCTCTTATTCCTTGGGGAAGAAAGAGGCGGATGGATTATATAAAGTTTAAGCCTTTAAGGCGCTCAGAAATCAAAGAATAAGAAGATAAAAAATTTAAATCACAAAAAAAAAAAAAAGACAAAAAACAAAAAATAAAAAAAACAAAAATATGAGAAGTTACCTTAGTTAAGAGGAAAAAGGGAGTGGGCTAGCTTCTTGTACACAACTCCTAGTGATTCTCTTAGAAAACTTTGATCAAATGGACACAAAGTGGGAGGAAGCCACAATCAATAATTTAAGTCACTTATATCATCAATATAATGAGAATGTCTTTATGTGAGGTCTGCATGAAGAAAATAAATTCCTAACTATGGTTTAATGCCCAAATCCTTATTGCAATTAAATTATTTAAATACTAGAAAAAAATGTAAGTTTTATTATAAATAGTAACTGGCCAAAAAGTATGAAAATAGGTCTAGATCAACCCTTTTGTTGCCCGATTTGATTACCTGTAGTTGCCTATAAGAAGCTGAACATGTCTAAGCTAACTTTACTAAATTGTTAGTTGATACAAATGACACTACATCAATGCCTTTGAGGTACAAATAACTCTGCTATATAGAGCCTACAATATGTAATCTTTAAGGAGGTTTGATGTTATCTTTTGTAGTTCTTTGTTTGCTATAGGTCGTGTGACAGAGGTATGTTTTTCCACTTGAATAAGATTATGTGCTCTACCCTTATTCCAAGAGTAATCTCAAATGATCAACTCTCTGCGGTGGGAACAATGGACTCAATAGTAATAGTTTTTTTTTTAGATATTGCTTTTGTAGAATAATCATTTGGAAGTTCTCTGGGCTTGAGAGTTCCTTATTAAGGCATGATACCTTCTATCTTTTAAAAATAATTGATAATTATTTTTAGAGCTAAATATAGAGCATATGCATTAAAAATAATTTCATAATTATTTGAAGAGGAATAAATTCATTTATGTTACAATTTTTTATATTTTATTTATGTGAGTCATTTAGGACATATATGAGCCATTGAAATTTCTTCTTAGTTATATTCTTGAGTTTTTCTCATGATATTCAGTACATTAGGATATTTTTCGTTAAGAAATTCAAATTGCTTTATAATTCCATCATAAAAATCGTATTAATCTTATTAAAATAATGTAGCAAGTTCATAATTTAAATATAACGCTGATGAGATGGCAATTAATTACTTTCTAGCTCAATCCATTAATAATGTTAATAGTGATTTGTTCATAGACTTATATATAATGTTATTTAAATGCTAACTTAATAGTTGGAAGCATGATTTAAAATTTTGCGATTAGGTATTGAGACATTTTTTGTCAGTAAGGTGAATGTTTCGAGGTATTTTGAAGCGTAATCTTCAAATCATCAAATTGTGTGAAATAAAAAGCAAAATACTAACATCAAAGTATGAACTAATTTATTAGCATTTTAATATCAGATTATGAAGATGTGTCATAAAAATACTAAAAAAATATATCAAATTAAGAAAATAATAATTCAAAATGTGTTCTACATAATAAATTTCTTTCATGCTTAGACATTAAAGTAAAAAAATAACAAATTATTCATATTATAATTTTAAAATTTAAAAGCCTCCAACGCTCTAATCATTTTGCAGGTTTTCAATGGAATTATTTTCGCAATGAATTGGTTTTTTTTCTATCTTATCCCGAGTTATAGTAATAGTCTCTCAATTTTTCTCCTCGAAATCAATCTCAATCATGTTTCTCTTTCTTAATTAATATAAATCAATAAGAACATCAATTAAAATTTAAAATAAAGATTATATTGATTATGAAAACTGTAATTACAAAATTTACTATAGAGATCTTCTTATTGCAAATTTGATATTCTACCTTCATCTTTATCATATGTTAATCATTCATCATCTAATGGCATGTCATTATAAATTAATGGATATTCATCCTTTTTTAAGGTTCTTTTTTCCTATTGTTTATCTCATAATCACTTACCGTACATGATATAGAATAATGAGTTCTTCTTCAAGGTAGTTAAATGATTTTCTTCTTTTGCTATGAATTTAATTTTATGTATTCTAGTTTTACTCATGACTAGCTGACGAATATGTAAGGCCTTATTTTTTAATAGCAAATTGTCGTAGTTCTAGTGGTCTAGAATTCTCGCTCGCAATCATTTTCAGAGATAGTTGTTGGCTCAATGGTTTCGATAGTTTCTAAGCTGGTTCTTTTTTGCTTATCAAGCTTGAGGAGGTTCTCCTGTACATTCCCTTTTGCTCACAGATATCATGTTCTGGATTGAACTAGATCCCCTCGAAAGGTGATAATTTCTTATCTTTTATAGAATTTGGCGACTATGTGCTATGTGGAAGTCACCTCTTTAAACGAGTTGAACACTGGTTTGAAAAGATGGCATTGTAGGTAGTCAGAGTGTCCACTGCTGTAAAATTTGTCATTAATGTATATTGTTTATCTTCTTCTCCCCAAGTTACAGTTAGGGAGATAATTTCACAAGTTTATTTTCTCTTTCTGGAGAATTCATATAGAGGTTTTGAAGGAGTTAATTGAGTGTTTATCATGTTCATCTTCTCGAGAACTTTTTTGAAGAGGATGTTGATAGAACTCCTTGTGTCAATCAAGATGCGTCCAATTTGATAATTGCCTATCACTGCGATTACGACGATAATGTCATTAAAAGGATTTTTGTCGTTGTGTAAACCAGTTCATGTAAAGGTGATCAGTGAATGAGTTGGATTAGAGGCTTTGGCCAATTTGGTGGAAAAAACGCCCCTTGCTTTCAACCGTTGCAAGATTGAACATCACGAGGCCTCAAGCTTGTCCCAATCGAAGATGGCAAACGCGACTCCGACGACATGCACAGAGACTTGTCTGTGGGAAGTGGTATCAACAGATGCTACTCCTTGCCTCTGAGTGTTGGCCTCTGACGAAACAAATTCTCTTAACTTTCCCGCTCTGATTATCTCTTCAATCAAGTTTTGAAGATGACGACTTTCCTCAGTGTCATACTTGTGATCACGATGATATGAACGATACTTGTTGGGATTGCGTTGGAAATTCTCAGCTTTCATCTGTGGAGGCCTCTTAAAAAAATTCTTTATTTTGGATGACCTCTACGATTTCACTCTTAATGGAGTGATTTATGACACGGAGGGTTGAGGTACATATTGCCTCCTCTCTAGCCTTTTTACGACAAGCCTTCAAATGGACTGCTTTTGTTGTTGTTGCTGCTGAGGATGTCTTCCCGAAACACTCTGATGGTCCTTTCATGCAAATTGGTATCAGGACCCAGAGATTCATAAAAGTCTCTTTTTCGGAATCTGTCATCTAGTTCTCTGATGTCAGAGGGATTCAACAAAGAATTGCATTATTCAACTGAAAAATTGTTATTTTCTGATCCAGAAGTTCAACCAAAGTTTTTGGCTTTTGCAAATTAAGTGCATATCATAATGGGCCTTCGCACAGACCCTATGCAAGTGTTGCATGGGTGACGGAAAGCTAAAGATTTTCAATTTCGAGCATCTCTCATTGGAATATAGTGATGAAGCTCCTCAAAATTTCAAATGAAGCTTGTTGAATTTTTAGTAAAGTTTTAGAGTTCTTCTGTGGCTTCTAAGTATTTTGGCGATTGAGCGATGAACATTTGCTTGAACTCACTGAAGAAGATGATTACGTCTACAAATAAGTTATTTAACCATCACAGAGTTGGTTCTTTTAATTTCATAAGGAACAAACAACATTTAAAATAGTTGTTTATCTGGGACAAACATACAACTAATTCAAAGGATGTTACTTGATCTGTCGGATTCGTTCTTCCTTTATATGAATCTAAGAAAGAGATTTTAGTTTCTTGAGGTTCCTCTTCAGCAATTTCTCTTGAGAAGACATTCTCTGGTGCCCTTCTTATTCTTATCCTGTTCCTCTTTTCATTATCTGAGGATTCCAGAGTCGCATCTCCTGGAACACACGAGACATCATTGTCATCTTTCTTTTCTAGCATCCAAATCTGGGCTCTCATTGCTCTAGTTCGTGGTAGTTTTCTCTTGGAGATTTTGTCTTTGTGATTCTCCTTTTTGTAACGATTCCATACGATTTCTTAAACGGTTTTCAGAATCGGTTCTTGATGCTTCCTGCCTTCTATCATTTTTTTGCATTTGTTCACTTTGCTCATTCATTTGTTTTGTCACAAATTTTCTAATATAATCCTTCGTTATCATTCGTTCTCCTTCGTTTAAGTGATCTCCTTGCTGGATTTTAATATGAGATTCATGCTCGCCGCATCTTTCAGAATGTTTAATTTTTTTATGACATATGATCCCATATAATTTGTGATCCCATACAATCCGGGAGAGATCTTGTGAAAGAAGCGGGAAGAAGCTAAAGATCTTTAGTCTTTTTCTATAGTTATGGCTAGGAAAGAGTTGGAATATGCAGTGGTCGTTCTTTCCTACTCCCTTTTATCTCTCATTTATACTTCATAGAGGTGTGCGCCCACACAAAACTCTAAAGAATAAATAAAAAATAATTTTATATGTCGTACCGCATGAAGCCTAGAGAGACTCGTCGTTGATAAGATCCTTGCATGGATGTCAACTGATCAATCAATACATACGTATATACATACATATA
>NEWO01000021.1:3140408-3185931 GCA_003013225.1 Phalaenopsis aphrodite | reverse complement strand
ATATTGTGAGAGAACACCAACGAACTCTTTCGGAGTAAGGGCTAAACACCTTGTTCATCAATATGATTGACATCAAGGCGTTGATGAGCCCGAATGGCATAAACAAAGATCCATAGCGATCCTCATGAGTTCAAAAAACAGTCTTGTGCACATCAAACAAACGCATTCGATTCTGATGACATCTCGACTTCAAGTCAATCTTAGAAAATATTATATCCTCAAAAAAACTCGTTTATTAGCTCATCAATCACTGAGGTGGGAAATTTATCAGGTACTATTTTTTTATTCATTGCTCGATAATCTACACAGAAACACCAATCCCATTCTTCTTCACTAGCAAGATTGGGCTAAAGAAGGGGCTCACATAGGCTGTATAATCCTAACCTCCAACATCTCCCAAATCAAGCTCTCGATCTCGTCTTTCCGCACCTGGGGGATTATAAAGCCAAGTATGAGACTGATGGGAGAAACTTGTTCAGGGGGCCGACAAGTTTCTTAAACAGATGTAGTACTGGGCTAAAGAAGGGGCTCACACGAGCACGTGATAACCCTGAGGCCGACAAGTTTCTCACACAAAAATGCTAACTCCCATCCTTCTTCACTAATGGGAGAAACTCGTCGGCCACAGGGTTATCGCATGCTCGTGTTCCCTCTGAGGAGGCAATCCGTGTGTCACCTTAAAAACTTTTGGAAACTGTTGTAAGTGTTGTTGGACCAGTGCCAGAATTTTTGCCAACTTTGTATCATGTATCTCTTCCATACTATGCAACTCCAACATTGGGTCCTGAATTGCACTAACCATGGTATTTATTGTCACCAAGGTTTTGCACACACTAGGGCAACCACAAAATACCATCCTCTTGTCTCCCTTTTGAAACTCTATTGTCAAGAGTTTTAATTCATCTTATTCTCCACTAAAGTTTGCAACCATTTCATATTCAATATAACAGTAGTGCTTCCCAAATTCAAGGGAAGAAAATCTTCTATCATATGAATACTTTGCAATGTCAAAATCACTCCTTTACAAACTCTCTTGCTCTTCTCCAACTGTCTCGATCCCATCATTACTCCAAAGCTTCCGTGTCAACCATCTCAAGCCCTAATTGCTCCACTATTTGAGTGGAGATGAAGTTGTGGGTGGCCCCACTATCTGCTAACTCCACTAGGTTTTGCTCCCCTGTCTATCCCTGAAGGTTCATAGTGTAGTTCGGTGTGAACCCCACCACCGAGTTAATTGAGGCATCAACCACATCCAAGTGAGGGCGTTTCTCCACCACAATCTTCTCTACTTTCTAATCTATTTTCTCCTCATCACACACTGTGAGAACCTGTAATATCTGGTTCTTACAAAGGTGTCCTGGGATAAATTTCTCATCACATTGAAAACATAGCTTCTTGGCTTGTTTCTCTTGAATCTGTCTCTGCAAAGCATTTGAAAGTCTCTCCCGATCATGACTCATTATTCATGTCCTGTGGACCCTCCCTCTATAATCCCAATGTTTTCGTTTTTTGTTCCATCATGATTGTAGCATTTCAATATGTCGGTCCAATTATGTTGCTCCTATTAGCCAATTCCATTGCATTTTTATCTTAAATCAATTACCTTAATTTCCACATTCCCTCTCATTCCTCGCAGTTTCAAAAGATGAAGTGTTGCTTGAATCTTTAGCTTTTACCCCTTCATTAATTTTCCTTCCAATACTGCCTCTTATATCCCTCTCAAATGACTGGATAACATCTCAAAAATTTCTCTTAATTCCACGATGACTATTCTTGGACCAATGCAAAAAACAGTTCATGTAAATCCCCTTACCGTGTAGTTCTGAAATGCTTCAACAACCGATCCTTGAATTCTTCACATGTTCTGATTTGCTAACGTTGTTCTCTCCATTAAAACCACGCTAGAGTCTTCCCTTTCAAACACAGGGTCGTGACTATCATTTTTTCTTCACCCGTCAGCCTTATTAACCTAGCCATATAATCTCTTTAAGTAAACAATGCAAATCCTCACCTTCTAAGCTTTCTCACAACAATATATTGTGTGATATAAGTCCTAAATTTCTAATAAATTTTGTGCTTGATAACATCAAAAATTGTAAAGAGAGATGATTCCTAGTGACGGTGCCAAATTTAGGGTATGTTTAGGTAGCTACTACTGTTTAAGGAAGCAACTCTGTAGGGAGAAGTTGTTATGAGAAATCTATTATTGATGAAATTGTGTATCCGTTTGGTTTGTTCAACTGTGCATCAGTTGCGCTGCAACTAATTTTGAAATAAAGACCTTATTGCCCTTACATATATGTGTTATTTGTAAGTTAATCATTTTAAAATTAATTTATACATAACATGAAAGAATTTCAAAAATTCTAAGATTACATGAAAGAATTTCAGAAATTCTGAAAATGTCACAAGTTCAAGATTTACATTAAAAGTTATATATCGCATAACACTGACTAACCCAACAATAGAAATCATAATGAAAGCAAGTAGTATGATCGTAATATTACTTTTGATGTCCAAACGATCAAGTCTATTTGAAATTTTTTTCTAAATTTATACTCTATGCATGGTGACTATTTGAGTTGGACTCTTTCATCAGCCCATTTAAAGAAGCTGCAGTTTTCTACTAATCTATTATGGGACACTTATAAAATCTTTTGTTATAGTTACTTTGTCATCGTGATGTAAATACACATCATTACAATTCACAGTTGCAGTATATCACTCTAGAGACAATAGAAGTCCTTGAACTCTGATTTCTCGATAAACGAGAGTTTAAGAAATGAAATGAACTTCTATTAATGTTGCAATGACAAAGTTACAAGAAAGTTAAATAATAAGAATAATTAAATGAAAATGAGGTCTCAGAATAAATAAATGAATAATCTACCATTATAAGAAGGCTGAGGATCTAAAAATAAGGGGATCTTAGTTTCCTTTAAGCGATTAATAGTGAACTCATATACATCGAATAACATATCAGCATAAAGGCCCTCCAAAAGAACCCCTAGCCTCTAGGTCATATGACTCAGAAAGAAGATGATTTTGGTTGCCTTGATACAAACACTCGTACATGTCAGAAACCATAACAACATAAAGGTCATCCAGAAGAACCCTTAAGGTCATATATATCATCATATACCTTCGAATAAATTACATGCAAAAAAACCTGCACATAAAACACACAATGGTTGTATTGGAGGCCATCTAAGTGGGTTCAAATACAACATGCTCATAGCAATGAATAAGAAAAACACAATCATGATAGGATCCATACATAAAACATTGAAACAGGAGTCAACATAAAGAGATTAACAATCTATTTTCAAATGATGACATACAATAATCTCCATTAACTAATGCATGTGCAATCTGCTCTCGTAACTTAGTCAGATCTCTGATACCTGCTCCATTCTACTTGCAAGAGTAACCTATATCACAATCATTTTGTGAAATTGACTGTCTCAAGCAGTACTCATATGTTA
This sequence comes from Phalaenopsis aphrodite, assembly GCA_003013225.1. Lineage (NCBI taxonomy): Eukaryota > Viridiplantae > Streptophyta > Magnoliopsida > Asparagales > Orchidaceae > Phalaenopsis > Phalaenopsis aphrodite. The sequence continues at coordinate 3,182,446 of NEWO01000021.1, read as the reverse complement.
GGAGGAACATGCTACTGATTTTCGTCAACACTAATAAAAATCAGTGTCAATTGTTATAGGATGCCGACGAATAAAATTATGGAGAGTCATTGTTGCAGTCACAATCTTCACATGTTTTTTGAAAGGATATGCAAACATATCTCGAAGAATAACCTATTCTTTTCCAAATATCAAATGTCCTTTTAATAGCACCCCGTAAAGAATCATATATGTATTTCACTTCTAGGTACACATGGTAATATGGATTTCATCAATAGCACCAATGGAATCATATATCATGTAACTTAGAAGTTTAGAATAGTTGTTTACATAAAATATTTTGGAAAAGATGAGTACTGAAATCTATATTAAAATATGCATACAGCAGAGATCATGTGAATTCTCTGAGCATTCTTTGAAATGTTGGGTCTTTAGGTTTTAGAATCTTTTAAGATAGACTAATCAACATATTTAAACCAACTGAAAAATATCTACCAATTATCTTTTAGAAATATTGAAATCGCTTCATGGCTGTCCTAATTGACTCATTATATGATAAATTATAGAGGGTTATAGCTAACATATCTCTTGAAGTCAACTTAGAGGATTCATGGAGGTCATAATTTTGGTGTAATTTTAATTTTGGTGTAATTTTTCCAACGGATCGGGAAAAAACTTACTGTTTCAAACGAAACATGTGAAATTTCATTGGGTGACACAAAAGTAACCTTAATATTTAACTGAAAGATACAAATTTGAACTGAACGAAACGTTAATCATTTGAACTATAAATTTAAAAATTTTCCAAGTATTTGGTGTCAATACACTGATATAAAGCTTAGCATTTTCATTATATATGAAGGTCCTTGGAAAATCTTTTCTTGTGCCAGGGAATTGCCCATTCTTCACCATTTTTCCTCATTGCCTGAAACATTTACTATGACATTGATACTGCACCAATATCAATCTTAAATGTCATAGATTCTCTTAATTTTTTAGGGGACATTTACAAACACTCCTTCCGAATCCTATGTATTTGCATATGTAGCACCTACACTTTACCTTTTACAGCTATGCCATGTAATATTTTAGATCACATAAAAAATACAACCATTTTAACTTTTGAAAAGTGAAATACACCTTTTCATGATTAGGTAAGGTGAGATATATGTAAAAATTGAAGTTAGTTGTTAGATAGGTAAATGCATATAAATTGAGTGGTATGCATGTAATTCTTTCTTTTTTTTCCCTTTAGATAGATTTTAGCTTCTATTGTGTGTGAGAAACTATTTAATGCTAATGGTGCAATTGAGCAAAACTCTCCTTTAACTTGAAACTACCTCTCGCACCAATTCATTTGTCCCCGATATATGATGATGTCATACAAGGATTACACTCAAAATATGAACTATAATATTCATATATTAAGCATATAACTGCTACAATAATTTATTTCTGGCGCTGTCTATCACTATTATTCATCATTGTTCTATAAAAACATGAAACATAATAGAATGATGAAATAACAAGAAATAAAATGTGACTCATAATGTAAATATGAAAATGAGTAGGTTTATGTAATAAATTAAACAAGTACACTGAAGTAACATATTAATTACTTATTACAGTCATACATCACTATTGTTATAAAAGAAAAGTATGTAATTGACCCTATGCTCAAGCGCCATTGTCATAAAAAAATTCTCTTAGTGGGATCTTCTAATAATTTCATTGAATAAAAGTACAAAGTTATATTTTCATAGACTTATGCAGTTTTCTCTAGTATGTTCATAACTTCTGGGATAGATACTGCTGCAAGTGATAGTCTAGGCCCAAAGGGAATATTTGTGCATGCAGTAACTAGTTGCGGAATTTGATTATCTTGATTTTTTTTTTTTTTTCACTTCTAGGCTGCAAAGATTACTATCGTTTCGAGTGATGGGATCCAATATATTTGATTACGGTACTAACAAATCGAGTTATATGCTCATAATCTACATGCTCAAATACATTAATGTTAACTTTTTGACTTGGGGTTCATGCATGAGCACTAGTGGCAATGACTCTACCAAGTATTTGGTCTACTTTCTCTTCTAATTCTGGTTCAATGCCACTAAATTTAAACTTTTTTGTATTTGGTACAACCTATAAGACTTTAAATATTTTGATATAGGAAATGATTTAAAAAAATATATGTGGAATAGTCTGACTAGAGAAATAATATTTCACCATTCTTTGTATGCATCAGTAGTTCTCTTTATATGATCCCAACCAAGACTTGTAGCTCCTCACTTTGATTCTTTTCATATTTTTCACAATTATTCTCTAATTGCATTCTATCATACTATTTATTTATTTATTTTTTTTTTGAAAGTTGTCTATTCTGTAATTACATTTTTTTTTTGTTGAAATATGTTGTGGGCCTATTTTCCAATTCAATTTCCTTTAGACAGAGATCACAAAAGATTAACTTTACATATTTTTCCCATACAGCAGAAGATTCATATTCTCTTGTCTTGCTCATTTACACATCTAATTATCTAAACAATAAAAAGAAAATTTAGTCACAAAATGAAAACAAATATAGAACAAGGGACTTTGAAGGAGAGGTGAATCATAGATTGCTTTTTCAAATGCTTTTCCCAACTATTCTTACCATCAAACTCAATATGAGTGAGTTATTTATACACACAAGCTATAGCAATTCATATCGCAAACACCAGTATACTCAACACCCAATCTTTCATTCATACTCCATTCACAAGTTCAACTTTTTATAAAATGGAACGAAAATGAGCATCAGATGCAAACGCCACACACGATTATATGATTAGTGAGAGTGCGTGCCCTTTTAACTGCTTTATAATAGCTCCCAAATAAATCTCATGCATTCTTTTACAAACATTCAAAAGTCATAGAAGCCAGAGCAGCAAATAATCTCACCCAAAATTAAGCATAGACCCAATGACCAAATAACACTCAATATTCCATTTACTGAACAACAATGGCAAATACCAGAGTATCAAACAAGCAACAACAAACAAAATGAGTTAAAATTGAGAGCCAAAAATCTATCACTCGAAATTAATCATACTCAGTGACCAAACAATAGTGAAGATTACACTGTCCAAACAAAAATGTCAAGTAACACAAAATATACAAACAAAGAACAAAGTGGATCGAAATTCAGAGCCGCAATTCTATCACCCGAAATTAAGCATAATTGAAACTCTACCTTACCTTCAATAAACCAACCTTCTAACTCAAACTCAACAGCTCCAACCAGCCCACTAAAGCCCAAAACAGAGCACCAATTTAACCAAACGAATTCAAGAAAACAATTCACATCTTCCTCAACCCTTTCTCCACATGGCACAAAGTATGCTAATAGCCATCTATAAAACCCAAACCCGAGCACCAATATAACCTACTTGATTATATTTTTTTGCTTGCCTGACCTGAGCCTAACTTCATTATAAAACCCCTCTCATCCCATGAATTAAGAATGCTGAAACCAATCCCTGAAAAAACCCTCACAGAGCTGAAACCCACCTATACAAGTGGATCAAAATTCACATATTCCAGCATGGCACAAAATGTGTTAATAGCCAAATTTATTCAAGTAAAGCCCACAGAGAACAAGATTACGGAAAATAAAAATCTGAAATCTAGCAAACACGTAGGCCCAGTGCCAAAAAATTTTCAAACTTTTTTCATGAAAAAAGAATCAAACAAATAGAGGGCTGCATGAGTAGGGCACAAAATCCATTCCGCCAAAGCTCCTTCAACTCTAAACGACAATCCAAAGGCATATAAATGGTTACACAAGTAGGTACCAAATCTATGCCTTAGCAAAGATAGAAACAACAAAGAACAAACCTGCACCGAAATGAGTAGAGGTAGGAAGAAATTTAGAACAATAAAAGAATTATAAGATTTCAGAAGGTACCTCCCTCTTACACAAAGAAAAACGCTCTCGATCAAGCTTTTTCAACATTGAAGAAATTACAGCATCATATGGAGGAATCGTGCGCTCAATATTTAGGACGAGCGATACCTTTGTCATTTTATGACAACAAAATCGTAGGCTGCGGGTGCTTGATGGCTGCATAAAAACGAACTCACGTTTGATGCGATAAACAAATATGCCAAACCGCATTTTCAAACACGATAAACAAATATGCCAAATGAGCTCTTCGTTTAAATATGATTGTTATTCCTATCATAATTGATTGGTCATTTTGTTTGTAAGTATAATAGTTTTTTCTCAAATATGATGCTAAAGATGTAAATAATGCAAATTCATTCTCACCCAAGGTAGAAGGGATTAAGTTATTTAGAATTCACGAGAAACAAATATTTGAGAACAAAATATTTCTGGGGTATTGTATAAGAAGGCATAGAAAAGGGATTTTAAGACAAATAAAGTAAGAGTACTAGAATGTAATAAAAAAGGGATTTTAAAGTTCAGTCTTATGACCCACATTCACTATTTAATAAACCAAAAGAAGAATTCACTATTAGAAAAGAAATAGTACTAGAATGTTTCATGTAAAGAAAAAAAAGCTCAATGGATTATTTGTATGTACTATTAATTAAAATATACTATTCTACAAGATCTTGAACTATTTTCTATTTAGAGTAATATTTGTTCCTGGAATATAAATTGAATATGCATTGAGTACTAGAATATATTGTCAGGAGTATTCATTTTTGTGTGCCTGGATTAATTTATCTTTTGCATTGCATAAGCAGCTTATCTTTGATATGCAACCTTTCCATTCAATTGAGTTAAAGTGTCTTCATGTTTTCAATGCAATTAAAAATTCGAAAGGATTTGTAATGGCCGAACATTGCTTGAGTGAATATTTGTTTCCAAATGAGTTTTTAAGAGGCTTTTATGTGAAGTTGAAGTGTCTTGATCTTTAATGCTTTAGACATGATCTTCCGCATGTATGCTAATGATGCCTTTTGATACTTATAAGAATTTCAAGAGTCACACTGGGGTTTCTTAAATTAGAAACATGTTTTCTTCTTTATTGTTTCTATAATCCAAATGTTTTATCTTATTTGTTTTTTGCAAGCAAGATTAAGAAAAACTATCCAAACATAAAAAAAAAAAAAACAAAATAAAAACATAAAAGAAAAGGTCAAAAACGAAATTAAAATAAGAAATTGAAACATCCATCATCAATTTCTTAAGCCATATTTGCTTGATTTCATAGAAGTGTCTTTTTAGGGGCTGTTTGGGATCGCTTTTGATTTTGATTTTTAATTTAATTTAATTTTCTTTTATTTTGTTTTGTTGATGTTTTTACTTCAAATAAAACATATTTGGTATGTTACAACATGTTTAATTATTTTAAAAAATATTCAAAATAAAATTAGATGTTTTGTGTGTTTTAAATAACAAACTAATTTGTTTTTTAAATTTAAAATTAAAACATGCAAAAAATGTGTTAAACAAATATATTTATTAAAAAAAAAAAAAACAGAAGTGTTCCGAAACAAGCCTTTAATTATGGAAGTGAACATGCTGTAGAATTCTTTTTTAATAATAAATGAATCTCCACAGACTAAAACAACATAATGGTGAACTAAAGGGTGGTGCAAAAGCCTCATCTGCTGGAAGGCCATGGTCTCTCGCCTGCATTATACAAGGATTCAAAGATCGTAGTGAAGGTATTCGACTATGCTTCCTTTTATTAATCTTTGTATATGAGTTGTAGCAGGGTGTTTACTTTATTTTATTTTAATCAACGAGAGATGTTCTAGAGAAAACAAAGTTATTTTCTTTTAAGTAAAAAATCCATCAATGAAATGAAGTTCTTGACGATAGCAACCATCAATGTTTCTTCAATTAACTGAGGGTGGTTAATTTGGCCGAATCTCTTGTGCAAAAAAAGCGAGGGACTAATGTGACTATAATATACTTAAATTATTCTTCTTTGTAATAACAAATACTTAAAAAAAACTTAAAATTGCCTTTTATTTTATACCCTTTTTTCCTCAAACCAAACAGCCTAGCTTCTGTGCTAAGAAACATCCATGCATCAACTTCTGAAGGCACGCATGCACTTTTGGATGGAGTTGTTCAAACTTCATATCTTTCTTCATCAGAAAGTGATGAAAACTATAGACTTGAAAAAGAAAAGGGTGGAATACGCATTACAAAAACGAATCAACAAACTTGCAACAGTGAGTCTTTTAAAGAGTCTGAGACATTAACTGATCTACAAGATTAGGAGCCATTATTGCATCAGGACACCAGACGCAAATTTGTGTCCGGAGTCTAGTGGGCACTTGCCACGTGGCAAGTGGGTCCCATTGTAATACACTGGTTGGATAAGTTTTTTAGAGGGGTGGGGCCTCACTTGCCACGTTGCACACTTCTACTGGACTCCGGACGCAAATTTTGTGTCCGGTGTTCTAATGTAATAATTTTTCACAAGAATAGGCTACAACTAAATTGGTATGAAATGCCTCGACACCCAAGCTAAATGACCATAGCATCATTGCTACTTGGCAGATGAATCAGCCCAAAAAATCATTATGTAACTTATGTTTATACTCTTTTTTGTTTAGCTCAGTGTTGATTAGTTGGTTTTACTATCTAAAGGCTTTTAGGGCAGATGAACAGATTAATACCAGCTACTTGGTGCCCAAACCGAAAAAAAGCAATGCAGTAATTAAGCCAAATTGCACAGCTTAATTGATCAGCTCTTAGTACATAGGGCATTTACACAAATAACACCCAATTATTATGTATTTATATATCTAAGACCTAAACTTTGTTTTTTTACATTTATATGGCCCATATTTTTCATACCACATCAAATATATCACTATTTTAATATTTAAAAAGTGAAATATACCTTTTCATGCATTGGGAATTGGTCATGTAAAAATTGAAGTTAGGTCTTAGATATGTAAATACATAAGAATTGGGTGGTATGTATTTAAATCTTCCTATATATATATATATATATATATATATATATATATATATATATATATATATATATATATATATATATATATATATATATATATATATATAAACACACACACACAAAGTGAGAGAGAGAGAGATATCTGCACACGTTCTCGCCGGAAGCCACCCGACGACGGCGAGCCTCGTTAGGTTTCCGGTCCGCCAACGGAATCCGCATTTGCTCGGATAGTTGAAAAGCATGGTTGGGAGGATGCCAGGGCTAATTGTGCTGTTTGATGTTGATGGTACCCTCACAGCTCCCAGGAAGGCAATAACTCTAAAGATGCTAGAATTTATGCAAGACGTACGGAAGGTAGTTACAGTTGGTGTTGTTTGAGGGTCTGATCTGGTTAAAATATCAGAGCAGTTTGGAAAGTCAGCTATCACTGACTATGACTCTGTCTTTGCTGAAAATGACCTTGTTGCTTACAAAAATGGCGAACTTATTGGCAAACAGAACTTGAAATCTTTTCTTGGTCAAGAAAAACTCAAGGAAATTATTAATTTCACGCTGCATTACATTGCTGACCTTGATATTCCAATAAAAAGGGGAACGTTTATACAGTTCAGAAGTGGGATGCTAAATGTTTCTCCAATAGGACGCAACTGTGGTCAAGAAGAACGTGTCAATTTTGAGAAATATGATAAAGTTCACAACATCCGGTCAAAAATGGTCTCCGTACTTCGCGAAAAGTTTGAACATTTACATCTAACGTTTTCTATCGGGGGACAGATGAGTTTTAATGTATTCCCCCAAGGATGGGATAAGACTTACTGTTTACGATACCTCGAAGATTTTCCTGAAATCCACTTCTTCGGTGACAAAACATACAAGGGCGGAAATGACTATGAGATTTATGAATCTGAAGGCCACAGTTGAGCAGTGCAAAGTCCACTTCCTAGCAAAGCAAGCTGGAGACGCCTAAGTTATTGATGGGAGTTATTTTTCCCTGATTTGCTTGTTCTGATTTGTGCCATTGAGTAATTAAATACAGTGCAAGGGGAGAAAAGATTGGCTAGAGGCTATTAGAAGAGCCTCCCGACCAACCTCATGGGCCTAAGAAACTCTTCCAACCAAAGAGTCACGGTAAGTGGCATTGATAAGAAAAATGAAACTAAGGAATTTGTTGACTCTTATGGTCTCAAGGATCTTATGGAAGATGAATGGTTCTTGGAGAATGATCGTCATTCGGATAGTGGATCACTACTTGAAATTTAGCAGTAGGAAAATCCCTCATACCTTTGGTAGTTGTGGACAATTCTCTATCACTTTGTGATTGTTCAGTGAGATCGTTTAGCGTACCTTGATGAGCAAGGGATTCTACCTTAGCTAAAGACAGAAGTTACAAGGTTAATTGAGTGATCCAGACCATTGGTCTTTATGATTAAGGTGTTTTTTTAAGATTGAGATTGCTATGGATTTGAGGTGTCCTATTAAATCTTTTTTAAAAAAATTGGAGAATTAGGAACCTAAGTGATAGCCAAAACCTCATCCTATGTGGAATCCCAAAAAGAAAGATTGCCCACACCTAAGAAGTTTCTTGTCAACATTTGAACTCCATGATTTTCCTTCTTTTCGGTCACTCGATATAATGTGAATATCTAGCCTTTCACTGAGGCACACTCCTGCCTCTTCACCTATGGTACTGCTACTAGCATTCAAGAGTTGTCGTGCGAAGTTTGAGAACTTTATCTTTCAGAAGTTTCAGAAGAGGAATAACTGCAGAATATTTTTAACTCGAAGGGATTAACCACTTGACGAAGTATGATATTAACCATATATATGATGCATGCTTCCTAGCACTTTTGTTCATGTATCGATATTTTTTGGTAAGCTATAGGTTTTCTTGGAATAGCATTTTGATTGCTTTTGTGGTAAGAAACAGTCAAAGAAAAAAAAAAATGATATGGCAGCCATCTCATAACTCATTTTTTAAAGCTACCTTTGAAAAGCTATTTTTGATAAAGTTTACTTATGTTTTGTTTAGTTAGGCGTATTCTTTTGAAAAAGCTGGTTAAAAAACTGTTTTTACAAATGTCGTTTTTAAAAGCTTGATAGAAGTCATAGCTTGAATTGCCAAAAAAAAGATTTTTTTTATTTTTTTTTCTTATAAGCGTTTCTAAAAAAGCATGATAACCAAACTACTCATCAAATAAACAAAGAAACTTTTTTGAAATGAAAAGTAGCAGGAAAATTTCCTCAAACGAGCCTTTAATTGTGGTTGAAAAATGAGCTTTTAGAAGCTAAAGCAAAACAACCCAAGATTAAGCCATAGTGTAAATGATTCAATATTATTTTGTTTAGAAAAAAAATTAAAGTATATATCTTGATATAAATTCAATCGGACTGGATTTTACATTCCTTAAATTCTTTTCAAGATGAGTAAAATACATGTTTTGATTGATTTGCCATATATTTCACTTTTCTGAAAACCAATCCAAAGACCATGACATTCTTCACTACCAAGATTGCCTCACCAAATTTCCTTCCTATGTTGCATTGTGCTTATGTTAGTACCTGAACTTAATGATCTCTGCTAGCATTATTTGAAATAATGACCAACCTGTGTTATCTTTTTCATGTACTCATCCCTTAACCATGGGAGAGTTTCATTAAGCTTGATTGATGATTTCAGCTAATTTCTTATGTTGTAGTAGCCTGCAAGTTTGAAACAAAATGGAAGAGTCTTTCAAGGAAAACTGCTAGGAAAAAGAATAAGGATTGTCCTTCCACAAATTTGTTATTGCAGCACCGGGAAGCTACGTTGATCCAAGCAAAAGCATCATTTGACTGCAACAATTTGCGGATTCAATGGCTCATGAAGCCTTAGTATCTTACAAGCATGGTGGTGCAAACACTTCAAGGTTCTCTTTGTTTTATGAATATTGATTTACTCAAATGAATTCACCTTTAAAATTTAAGCTTTATCTATTATTCTGTTTGTAGCTTATGTTTTTTTATTGGACAATTAATCATTAATTTAATACAAGAATAAAGAATCTTGAATGATTCAGTCTGTATATTTATTATTGTTTACATGACTACAATTGTTGATTGTAGCAGCTTCAGGCTGTTATTTTTTACCCGCTTTGCTTTCATCTAGTACTCTTTGTGCAATCTTGTGTGTGATACCCATCCTTCGGGCTGTTTGGTAATGGTTTTAGTTGCTTTAGTAAATGATGTGAATCTGGATTTATTAAATTTTACCAACAGTAGGATTTGGTTAATTCAGGATTTAAAGCAAAAATGAGGATAAAATTAAGAAGAAACCAAATTTATGGAATCTAGAATTTAAAAGTGTCATTGTTGTCGTCTGTCTGGCAAAACAACCCCTTAGGGTGAGTTCATTGCTGCGATACGACTCTCTAGCTTATTGGGACCAAACTTGCGCCGATGATATGAATCCAAAGCTTCTTGAACCTTCGTCAAGATATGATGGTCTAACCCAAGCTTGGGCTTGAGGTAATGAAGTAAGCGTCATTTCCTTTTGATTTTCGCAGGATGCAATGCTCAATCCTAATTTGATTTGTGGTGATAATATGAACCCAAACTCGCTTATAAACCCCAACACATGGTTAAGTTTTCGGTGATGATATAAACTCAAACTCTAATGCTCTTAGATGTTTCTAAGGAAAACATGCCTTACGATCAAACAATATGAAAAAACTCTGGTTTTTTGGACGAGATGGAAGACCTTCCCTAGGTCAAGTTTGTAAGAACAAGGATATGTGGCCAACGAATCTAAATCATGGGCTAGTTATAGTGCAACTAAGCTTAATCAATTTGAAGCCAAATCTCATGCTACAAACCAAAATCAAAATTTAGACTAGTCACATGCTAGCAACTTTAACCAATTTGGGCTCAAAATAGCCTTGGGTCGAAAGAGTATACCATCTACTGAAGGGTTAAAGGCAATACTCAATGCGAGAATTAATGGAAGATGGATTAAAAATGTCCTAAAAAGTTTTGTAATTTGCAAAGAATGACCAAATGTGATTTATTAAATTTTGGGAGATTGGGATTTCTTTTGGGCACAAACTCTTATGATTAATTGCATTTCATATATGATATTTGAGAACACTATTTTTCTTGTAGTTTATTAAGTAATTAAGATTTTCTCAACATAAAGTTTGAACATCAACATACTTAAGGACACTAGGACATATCAGGTTTGTCGAATAATGGGTGGCTATATTTGCTTGAATCAAAAGGATATGCATTCAAGCAAAGAAATGGTCAATGACTAAAATTAAGACATAAGACATCTCTACTTAAATGTTGCTCAAGTGTTAAACAAGAAGCCTAGCACGTACAAGGACACTTGAGGAGTAAGATTGGTGGGTCTTACAACTTAAAGCGCAAGAATGACAAACAAAAGTTTATGAGGCATAGTCTCACACATGAAGTGGCCCTTGATTATAAGACAACCTGAAAGATTACAACTCAAAGATTTGTATAAAGAATGCGTTGAAGAACAAATTTTGGAACAAAAAATGAATATGTGCCATCATAAAGGTCCCGATGAATTACAACTCCTAATAAATTAAATATACTCATAATGATGCAATATATGCAAAAAATTAATTTGTAAAATAAAAAATTTTACTTATTAAATAACTTAATTATTTATTAATTTAAACTCATTCTATATTTAAGTAATTAATCCTATTTTTAATATTTGTAATTAAGAATCAGATAATCCATTGAAATGTTTTATTTTTAATTGATGTTCTAAAAATAAATTTCAGATAAGAGTGCATTAGTTTCTAATAAAAATATTCAAAAATAAAATAATAAGTTAGAGTAAATTCTTTCTTGATACTTAATTACATAAATGCATGAAAAGTTGTTTCAGGAATTATTTAATACAAATAAAAGTTCTCATAGATTAAACTATTTGGCATGTACTATTATTTTGTAATTCTTTGGGACGTAATAATGCGGGCTTTGAATATTTATGCTTGGCTCTTCTAAGAGAAATTTGTTTAATTTTAGATCAAATTTGCATAAGATATTTGAATATTTAGATGAGACACTAGACATATTTTTTATTTTATAAGGATTTTATGATCTAGTTCTAATAGTTTGAGGTCTATGTTTAATTATTTTCTCAAAGATAAGAAAAAACTTTTAATTAAGGCTAATCAATATGGGCTAACCAAATAACTTATACTAAGAGGGATTTGGTTTAACAACCAAAAAAAAAAAAATTATTACCATGTGCTTAGTGTTAATGAAAGGGAGAATGAAGAAAAATCAACTTAAAATCCTATGTTTTTATTATTTAAAGTTATCACAAACTTGTTCTAATTAATCAGTGGAGGTAATCAATCTAACTTTATAGAATGTTACTTATCAGTAGTCATGGGTGACATCATCTAAGTGCACCTTATGGACATATGGTGATTATTTGTCCACGAAAATATTTTTAAGTTGGCTTTACCTAGCAAATGGTTTCATGTTAATGAGATTTATGCCATTGATAAATTTGTGAGGTATAGTTCTAATAATAATTTAATGATGCTAGTTTATGGAAAATTTCCCAATGATAGTTCTACAATCATAATCACCCCTTTTGTGATGTCGTTTGTCAATAAAATAACTCAATCAAACAACATTTCTCATATCTTTATTAAGGTGCAACCTTTCTTGGGTGATCATAGAGATATGTATGATAAGTTGATGCAGTGGATGAATGGATAATTTTATTTAAATACAAGTGAGAATTTGCAGTTGAATATTTTGTATATTTTTGCATTTATTCCTATATTTGAGCTTGAAATGATCTACATTGGAATTTAAGAGCATTTTGAAAATAAAGTCTTCTCATATTAAGATTTTTTATCAATACAATTATTATTTGGGTGATATTTGAAGCATTTATATTTCAAAAAAAAAAAAAAAAAATCCTTGATACTTTGATTTTAAAAGTGGATCCCTTCAATTATGCAAAAATCATGAAGAATATATGAGTGTTTTGAATGATTAGCTTTGCCAACTTTAATCTTATTAACTCTAACTACTTCTATGTGAAGGACAATATTCATGATTTTACATATGATTTTAGTATATTTTGGCATTTGTTACATCATATATATTTTCGACTCTTATCTTTTATATGTAGTAATAAAATGATTTTTCTCCTTAAGAAAGTCTTGAGGGACTTGAGGAAATATAAAACCAAAATTCTTGTCATTTTAGTCGTATTCAACACAATTTTGTCATGTTATAATAAGTTATGTTAATTGTAGCTGATGTGCTATAGAGGGTTCAATTTGAAGTACCCTTCACACATGCAGGGAGCTGCATGAGAACATGCAATATGTTGAAATTGAAATGGACCCATCTACATATTCATTGGAGGACATACATCAGGGTTTAATCTACTAGAACTTATGAGACCCCACAAATCACTTAGAAAAGTGAATATGATTTTTATAAACTAAATTTTATATTTTTAGAAGTTTTAATTATTTTATATTTTTGTATGAATTACATTTGTTGAGAAAATATGTAATTCTTATGGTTTTAAATATTTTAACCTAAATAAATTTAAATTAGTATGAATTATTTTTTTATAGATGTGTATTGAGTGGGGTTTTGGTAATTGACTTTAATGAAATTTTTGGAGTTTAGTAGAGTTTGGGTAGAGTTTATTGAATAATTTTTATGAGAATATTTTGTGGAGTTTTGATGGGGATTTTGGTGAAGTGATTTTTTAGAGTTTTTTTTTTTGAGGATTATATGCACTTTTGCAAAGTCATATTTTCTTACTCCTTTATTGGAAAGTTATACTTTCTATTAGATTTTTTTTTTGGTGAATTTACATACACACCATAATATTTTTACATATTTTCATAACCAATTTTAAAATGATTCATGATTCTTAATAAGTTAATTCTCCATGTTTATTCGCATAAAAATTTGAATATCTGTACTTTTAAACCACTCGACGCCACGCAATCCTCGGCGTGTATGATTTATGATTCTTGATATTGACTCAGACGGCAACGCGTGGTTTAAAAGTATGATAAAAATTTGAATATCAAAGTAAAATTATGATTTATGATTCTTGATACTGAGTTAGACGGTGACACTGAACCAGAAGACGCACGTGGAAAGTTTGGTGATGCCAAGGATTGCGAGGCGCCACGTGGTTTAAATAGAATAATAAGGATTTTCTTTATTTATTTAATGGCAAGAACTTTAAAAATCTATATCTTGGTGTAGAAAAATCATAAAATAAAATAAAAAGACACACTTGCTTAGTGAACAGACGAGAACAAAGTGAAAATAGTTTCATGTTTGTTTGATGCATGTATAATTTTTAATTAATTAAATGATGTATTTTGTATTTCCAATTTCGTAGACATTTCACCATGACATGATTTTTTAGGCTTTGGTTCTCTCTGTCACGAGAGATCTTCCCTGATTTTTCCAAGGTTAGGGGAGATCGACAGAGATCTCTATTTTTCAAGTGTGTCATACACATCTTGATAAAATAATTATAATAATTAAAATATTGATCAGAAAATTATAAAACTTGTTTTGGTAGGTTCACTGTGGTCAGGACCCTAGGAAAAATATAAACTTGATTTAAATCATTAAAAATAATCCTAATTGTCCCCAAACCTTAAAAATGAAATAAAACTAAATTGGAGTAAATATAAATGTAAATGGAATAAAATTATTCTCCAATGTAATTTAATATCAGAGGAGCTCCCCATAAAATTTTTAAATTAATTGGAATTAATTTGACCATTAAAATGGATTAATTAAGGGAAATAACATTTTTTGCACTAAAATAATTATAATAATTAAAATACAGCTCCAAAAATCAACAAATTAGTTTTGGGAGCTCCTTCTGACTAGAGAAACCTAAGAAAAATAAAAGCATAATTAAAATAAATACTTCATTTTTAAGCTATTTTTAAGCATTTAAATAATTAAAAAATAATTAAAAAATCATAAAAGTTGCGAAATTGCAAAATTGTAAAAACACACCAAAATGTCACATTAACATTCTAATCACTTGGGACCAACTGAAATAATTTTTCTAATTTTCTTAATCAAGATATTAATTTTTGATGGCTTAAAAATGTATTTTCTTTAATTTTCCATAAAAATAATTTTAGTAATAAAAATATAAATCACAAAGATATGAAATTTATTTCTTTGGGTTCTCTTAACTCAGAGAAATTTAAGAAAATTATAAAACTTATTTTCCACTTAAATAATATTTTATATTTAATTAATACTTAAAAGAAATAAATAATTCTAATAATTAAATTAAACCTCTAAAAATCATGAAAATTGGTCCAAGAAGTCCTCTGACCTAGGTAAACATTCAATTATTTTCTTAAGGACAAAAGTATTGTCTGATTGAGTTATTAAATTTTCCATTGAAAATCCCTATTTTTACATTAAAATAATTATAAAATTAAATAAATCCAGAAGATTACATTCTTTACAGCCAACCCCGCCCCCTGCTTTATCTATAAAATTTTTGTCGATTTTTAAATTTTAATTTATTATCTTATTTGTCTTAATTCGAACCTTTTTTTTTTTATAAAAAAAAACTTATACAAAAAAAACTTAACGATGTTTCTCTCCCCCCCCCCCCCCCCCCCCGAAGTCTTAATTAATCCATTAGTGGGGTAACATAAAAGTTTTAAAGTCATTTGAGTTTGATTTAATGAATTAAGAGATGTTAAGGCCTTAAGGGCAAAGGGTAATTTTGGAATTTAAGCCTTAATTAATATTTATGTAAGACCAAAGAGCAAATGAGTAATAAATGATCTTAATTGATATGTTTTGATGATTGAAACATGAAATGGATAAATGGTAGCAAACAATCTCACTCTGGTCTCATTAAGGATAAATCTGTAATTTTTCAAATTTATGAAATTTAGAAGAATAATTAAATAAGAAGATATTAAGGCAAGGGGTTTGACTTTGGAAGATCATAACCCACTAACTTAAAACCCTAATCAATGATTTTAAAATGATTTATGATTCTTGATAAGGATTAAAAGTATAGATATTCATAAATTTTTCTAAAAATTACAAATCTACCTATCACGTTTTAAGGGCTTAATAGTGAATTAGGTATGATCAAAATTTTGTCTAATGAGGTTTAGAAAATGACCTATAAATAATTTGAAACATGTTCAAAACACTACAGACCCATCCTTAAAATCAAACTGGCTAAGTCCCTTAATTAAGCCAAATTGCCCCTAAGGGCTTTCACCTGTATAATTCGTAAGTGAAACATCAAATGATAATTACCCCACTTCAAGAGATAATCAAAACATTAAAATTCACTGAGCATAAGGGTATGAACTTGGTGAACCACATAACAAACCTAATAAGACCAATATGAACTCGAGACGATTCGAGGGACTATGAAATGTCTAGGGTATTACCCAGGAGTCTTCATAATCCTTTGGGAATCTCGGATGACACTTGGACTTATTATGATTTTCTTATTGGAATCATCTCCAGGGATGAACAAATTGGACCCACCAGGGTATGACATTGGATCTGATAGACAGACCTTAAA
The DNA here is from genome assembly GCA_003013225.1 of Phalaenopsis aphrodite. Classification (NCBI taxonomy): domain Eukaryota; kingdom Viridiplantae; phylum Streptophyta; class Magnoliopsida; order Asparagales; family Orchidaceae; genus Phalaenopsis; species Phalaenopsis aphrodite. The sequence goes on along the minus strand of NEWO01000021.1, from coordinate 3,165,910 downwards.
CCTGTGTTTTATACTTTTCTTACAAAATTACATATATATGTCTTGCAAATACTGATCTTTCAGGTGGAGGAATAGAAAGAGTCGACATGTACGCTTTTAAGTTATTGCATTGCAATTTACTTTTATTTGCACTTCTTGTTCCTTACATTGCATGTTAAACAACAATGTCAGCCTGTATATCAAAATTGAAACTTTTAGGATAGCCACAGAACTAAAACAAAAACAAAATTAAGAAATCAAAACAAGATAAAATTCACCGTCACAACAGTCAAAATATAAGACAATTCAAAATTTAATCACAAATAAAACAAAACAAAAATTGTAACTAAATTAAAATGTCTTTATCGGATGATCGGGAATCCCTCAGAGGAGGTAACCTACGNTATGAATTATTTTTTTATAGATGTGTATTGAGTGGGGTTTTGGTAATTGACTTTAATGAAATTTTTGGAGTTTAGTAGAGTTTGGGTAGAGTTTATTGAATAATTTTTATGAGAATATTTTGTGGAGTTTTGATGGGGATTTTGGTGAAGTGATTTTTTAGAGTTTTTTTTTTTGAGGATTATATGCACTTTTGCAAAGTCATATTTTCTTACTCCTTTATTGGAAAGTTATACTTTCTATTAGATTTTTTTTTTGGTGAATTTACATACACACCATAATATTTTTACATATTTTCATAACCAATTTTAAAATGATTCATGATTCTTAATAAGTTAATTCTCCATGTTTATTCGCATAAAAATTTGAATATCTGTACTTTTAAACCACTCGACGCCACGCAATCCTCGGCGTGTATGATTTATGATTCTTGATATTGACTCAGACGGCAACGCGTGGTTTAAAAGTATGATAAAAATTTGAATATCAAAGTAAAATTATGATTTATGATTCTTGATACTGAGTTAGACGGTGACACTGAACCAGAAGACGCACGTGGAAAGTTTGGTGATGCCAAGGATTGCGAGGCGCCACGTGGTTTAAATAGAATAATAAGGATTTTCTTTATTTATTTAATGGCAAGAACTTTAAAAATCTATATCTTGGTGTAGAAAAATCATAAAATAAAATAAAAAGACACACTTGCTTAGTGAACAGACGAGAACAAAGTGAAAATAGTTTCATGTTTGTTTGATGCATGTATAATTTTTAATTAATTAAATGATGTATTTTGTATTTCCAATTTCGTAGACATTTCACCATGACATGATTTTTTAGGCTTTGGTTCTCTCTGTCACGAGAGATCTTCCCTGATTTTTCCAAGGTTAGGGGAGATCGACAGAGATCTCTATTTTTCAAGTGTGTCATACACATCTTGATAAAATAATTATAATAATTAAAATATTGATCAGAAAATTATAAAACTTGTTTTGGTAGGTTCACTGTGGTCAGGACCCTAGGAAAAATATAAACTTGATTTAAATCATTAAAAATAATCCTAATTGTCCCCAAACCTTAAAAATGAAATAAAACTAAATTGGAGTAAATATAAATGTAAATGGAATAAAATTATTCTCCAATGTAATTTAATATCAGAGGAGCTCCCCATAAAATTTTTAAATTAATTGGAATTAATTTGACCATTAAAATGGATTAATTAAGGGAAATAACATTTTTTGCACTAAAATAATTATAATAATTAAAATACAGCTCCAAAAATCAACAAATTAGTTTTGGGAGCTCCTTCTGACTAGAGAAACCTAAGAAAAATAAAAGCATAATTAAAATAAATACTTCATTTTTAAGCTATTTTTAAGCATTTAAATAATTAAAAAATAATTAAAAAATCATAAAAGTTGCGAAATTGCAAAATTGTAAAAACACACCAAAATGTCACATTAACATTCTAATCACTTGGGACCAACTGAAATAATTTTTCTAATTTTCTTAATCAAGATATTAATTTTTGATGGCTTAAAAATGTATTTTCTTTAATTTTCCATAAAAATAATTTTAGTAATAAAAATATAAATCACAAAGATATGAAATTTATTTCTTTGGGTTCTCTTAACTCAGAGAAATTTAAGAAAATTATAAAACTTATTTTCCACTTAAATAATATTTTATATTTAATTAATACTTAAAAGAAATAAATAATTCTAATAATTAAATTAAACCTCTAAAAATCATGAAAATTGGTCCAAGAAGTCCTCTGACCTAGGTAAACATTCAATTATTTTCTTAAGGACAAAAGTATTGTCTGATTGAGTTATTAAATTTTCCATTGAAAATCCCTATTTTTACATTAAAATAATTATAAAATTAAATAAATCCAGAAGATTACATTCTTTACAGCCAACCCCGCCCCCTGCTTTATCTATAAAATTTTTGTCGATTTTTAAATTTTAATTTATTATCTTATTTGTCTTAATTCGAACCTTTTTTTTTTTATAAAAAAAAACTTATACAAAAAAAACTTAACGATGTTTCTCTCCCCCCCCCCCCCCCCCCCCGAAGTCTTAATTAATCCATTAGTGGGGTAACATAAAAGTTTTAAAGTCATTTGAGTTTGATTTAATGAATTAAGAGATGTTAAGGCCTTAAGGGCAAAGGGTAATTTTGGAATTTAAGCCTTAATTAATATTTATGTAAGACCAAAGAGCAAATGAGTAATAAATGATCTTAATTGATATGTTTTGATGATTGAAACATGAAATGGATAAATGGTAGCAAACAATCTCACTCTGGTCTCATTAAGGATAAATCTGTAATTTTTCAAATTTATGAAATTTAGAAGAATAATTAAATAAGAAGATATTAAGGCAAGGGGTTTGACTTTGGAAGATCATAACCCACTAACTTAAAACCCTAATCAATGATTTTAAAATGATTTATGATTCTTGATAAGGATTAAAAGTATAGATATTCATAAATTTTTCTAAAAATTACAAATCTACCTATCACGTTTTAAGGGCTTAATAGTGAATTAGGTATGATCAAAATTTTGTCTAATGAGGTTTAGAAAATGACCTATAAATAATTTGAAACATGTTCAAAACACTACAGACCCATCCTTAAAATCAAACTGGCTAAGTCCCTTAATTAAGCCAAATTGCCCCTAAGGGCTTTCACCTGTATAATTCGTAAGTGAAACATCAAATGATAATTACCCCACTTCAAGAGATAATCAAAACATTAAAATTCACTGAGCATAAGGGTATGAACTTGGTGAACCACATAACAAACCTAATAAGACCAATATGAACTCGAGACGATTCGAGGGACTATGAAATGTCTAGGGTATTACCCAGGAGTCTTCATAATCCTTTGGGAATCTCGGATGACACTTGGACTTATTATGATTTTCTTATTGGAATCATCTCCAGGGATGAACAAATTGGACCCACCAGGGTATGACATTGGATCTGATAGACAGACCTTAAACCTGTGTTTTATACTTTTCTTACAAAATTACATATATATGTCTTGCAAATACTGATCTTTCAGGTGGAGGAATAGAAAGAGTCGACATGTACGCTTTTAAGTTATTGCATTGCAATTTACTTTTATTTGCACTTCTTGTTCCTTACATTGCATGTTAAACAACAATGTCAGCCTGTATATCAAAATTGAAACTTTTAGGATAGCCACAGAACTAAAACAAAAACAAAATTAAGAAATCAAAACAAGATAAAATTCACCGTCACAACAGTCAAAATATAAGACAATTCAAAATTTAATCACAAATAAAACAAAACAAAAATTGTAACTAAATTAAAATGTCTTTATCGGATGATCGGGAATCCCTCAGTAGAGGAAACCTACGGTTGCGAACGAGAATTTCCACGGTCTAAATGAAAGTATGGAACTCATTAAGTTGAGTTTAGTAAATTCATTTGGAATAAGTGAATTCGAAAGAAAAAAATAGTACCGGAACAAGGGAACCGTGAGATCCTAACATGTGTCGCTCTAATCAACTTTAACATCCCCCATAAAATTTAAGTAACCATAACCTTAAGGTGCATTTGATTTTACATCAAGACTTGATACATTAGAAAACTTGAACTTGTTACGACGAGGAGCTTGAAGCTAGCATTGTGGGCAACACGACCATCTTCAACATCAAAATATGTCTACATCAGCTAAACCAATCTTAGGATTAAACAACCAAGCCATAGGATTTTGAGGTTGTCTGCTTAACGCGACATAAATCCTCACTTTTTCTTTAGGCCTTTGTATTGCCCTGCTATACAATGTAAGCCCTAACTCATTTTAGGATTCCAATGTTGTCGTTTGTTGCGACCTAAATCCTCACATATTCTACGCTATTTGTGTGATCATTTCATGCGAATGTAAGCCATAATTAATAAAATTCGCAGGATGGAACACTTAAATATTTCTCCTCTAAATTGAAGCCAAATAATAATATAGCTTGGGAATTCACTGAGGTTCTCCTCTGGATCTATAACATCATCTAGTTCTTCTTTCTTTGGGTTCCGAAAATAAAATGTTCCAAATTTGAACCATTCCCCTTTTACACCTCTTTGTCCGATCTTTTGAAAAGTCGTATCCTTTGAAATTCTTGAAGACAATATCTCCTTACTTTTATAAAGAGTTTTCTTAGGTGACTTCAGTTATCTAAGATGTAATTAACTATTAGAGCGTGTCTTTATAGGAAACTTTAACGAACCCATCTCAATATAAACTCTATTTAATTTTTCGTATTAAATAGGAGAAATTATCGGTCAACATAAAATGGTTTTGTAGACCAAACGGATGTCATATATTTCTTAGTTTATTTAATCGAGTCTCACACTCAAGTCTTGTGTTTATCTTGCGAGATAAATACATAACTTGAGGTGTAATGCTCTTTCATCTAAACTTTGAAAGATANACAACAGTCAAAATATAAGACAATTCAAAATTTAATCACAAATAAAACAAAACAAAAATTGTAACTAAATTAAAATGTCTTTATCGGATGATCGGAAATCCCTCAGTAGAGGAAACCTATGGTTGCGAACGAGAATTCCCACGGTCTAAATGAAAGTATGAAACTCATTAAGTTGAGTTTAGTAAATTCATTTGGAATAAGTGAATCCGAAAGAAAAAATAGTACCAGAACAAGGGAATCGTGAGATCCTCACATGTGTCGCTCTAATCAACTTTAACATTCCCCATAAAATTTAAATAACTGTAACCTTAAGGTGCATTTGATTTGATATCAAGACTCGACACATTAGAAAACTTAAACTTGTTACGACGAGGAGCTTGAAGTTAGCATTGTGGGCAACACAACCATCTTCAACATCAAAATATGTCTACATCAGCTAAACCAATCTTAGGATTAAACAACCAAGCCATAGGATTTTGAGGTTGTCTGCCTAGCGCGACATAAATCCTCACTTTTTCTTTAGGCCTTTGTATTGCCCTGATATACAATGTAAGCCCTAACTCATTTTAGGATTCTAATTTTGTAGTTTGTTACGACCTAAATCCTCACATCTTCTATGTTATTTGTGTGATTGTTTCATGCGAATGTAAGCCCTCATTAATAAAATTTGCAGGATGGCACACTTAAATATTTGTCCTCTAAATTGAAGCCAAATAGTAGGATAGCTTGGGAATTCACTGAGGTTCTCATCTGGATCTATAACATCATCTAGTTCTTCTTCCTTTGGATTCCAAAAATAAAATATTCTAAATTTGAACCATTCCCCTTTTACACCTCTTTGTCCGATCTTTTGAAAAGTCATATTTTTTGAAATTCTTGAAGACAATATCTCCTTATTTTTATTAAGAGTTTTCTTAGGTGACTTTAGTTATCTAAGATGTAATTAACAATTATGGCGCGCCTTTATAGGAAACTTTAACTAACCCATCTCAATATAAATCCTATTTAATTTTTCGTATTAAATAGGAGAAATTATCGGTCAACATAAAATGGTTTTGTAGACAAAACAGATGTCATATATTTCTTAGTTTATTTGATCGAGTCTTACACTCAAGTCTTGTGTTTATCTTTCGGGATAGATACATAGCTTGAGGTGTAATGCTCTTTCATCTAAAATTTGAAAATGTGAGATCACTTTGTTTTCATATTTTTCTAAACTTATACACACACACACACACACACACACACACACACACACACACACACACATATATATATATATATATATATATTAAATGTCCCTCTGAAGTGGGCGACGAGATTTCCATTCCGACGACCGACAACTTCCACAGGACGATCCCCCCTAAAATTGTGCCGACAATGACCAAACTAGTAAGGTCAAAATCGGCTGAGCTGCAAAATAGATAAAAGGATGACCAGAGGATCCGAACTTGAATCATTTACCCAAAATTGAGATACATCCAAGCCAACCAATATAAAAAAATAAATCTTAGGAAAATTCAAGTTCCTTAATATCTCCAGTCATCCCAGGGGCACCCTGATGTCCCTCACTAGTTACTAAGGATTGACAACCATACTAGAAGAACCGATCGACTCATTCTGACTAGACTCAACCAGTCGAGTTGATCATGCCGATCAAGTTCAGTCAACCGAATCGATTCCACTGACCCGAAGCCAATTAAACTTAACCAGCCGGACCAGAGAATAGTCGGTCGATAAGCTCTACATATAAAATACCATAAAATACCTTAGTACGGGCCACTTTAAAGAAGTGACAAAAATGTAATGTCATGATTATACCAACTTCTTTATAAATAAGCGTATCATTTTATGAATAAAGTACATATATTAATATTAACTTCTATCAGTGGCTCACTCACTCTTCTTATTTATGTTCGATTTAAAAATCACTATATAAATATAAACATTAAATATTAGATACTCAATATGTAAATACATAAAAATTATTTGATAGTAACGTAAAATTTCCATTATCTTAATATTATAGCACATTATACGTCCAACTGACGCAACTCAGGTTGCTACCTGAACAATGAGAAAAAATATTTTTTTATTGTATATTCTTCCAATTTCAATTAGAATGAGTTACCGTATAAATACGCAGTCGCTTTGAACGACGCCGGGCCGGATGCGTGTCACACTTCCCATCGATGCTTTTTCCAGTACATCAGCCGCTGCACCGGCAAGTCTTCGTTGGAAAGTTCGGCAGCTTTCTGACAGGCGAGGTTAGGGTTTGCATCATCTCGGCTTTGGAGCTAATCCAGGAAGTGAGGAATTCAGCAAGGGACGGGCTAGATGGGCAGTTCATGGCGACAGCTGAGAGCCATACTCCGCAAGAACTGGCTACTCAAGATTCGCCACCCTTTCACTACCCTTGCGGAGGTAAACAATCGATTTTTTCTCCTTCAATCAATTGCGCATGTTTCCTTCTCTTGGATTTCTTCGCCTTTTAATCGGGTTACGTTCAGATTCTGCTGCCGACGGTAATCATGTTGTCGCTAATTGCCGTGAGGTCGACAATGGATACTCAAATGCATCCAGCACAAGCGTAAGAATCTGCACAAGTCTCTTTTTCCTTCAGCTTCTCAAGTTCTTCCAATGTTCTCTTGACAATGGTTCCCGCTTCTCACTACTGCTGCTCCTTTTCAGCTATATTCGCAAGGGAATGTTTATTGAAGTGGGAAAAAGCGAAGTATCTCCAAGCTTTGAAAGAATTTTGCAACTGCTTCTGGATAGAAATGAGCACCTTGCCTTTGCGCCGGATACCAATCAGACGAGGAAATTGCTTGATGTGCTATCGTTGAGGTATCCGCTTCTTCAGGTACGCTTGTTTTTTTGTTATTTAAGTTTTATTTAAGAATTTGAACTCTTGTCATCTCATAGAACGGCTAAGCATAATGCCAGATAAGCTGCTATCACTGCATGATTGTTTAAATAGTATCATCAATCTTCTTGGGGCTGATATTTTTTTGGGTTAAATTTATTTTCCTTGTGTATTTGTGAAACTTATGGTTTAAAAGTATGGAGGTGAAAATTATTCGGTTGAAATACTTAATCCTCGTGTATTTGGGAAACATCTAGTTTTACATTTTGGAATTGAAAATACTAAGTTGTTTGGTTGGATGTGACTTTAACAATATGATTTTAACCCATTGCTCTGATGGGTTTAGTTTAAATCCTCGTTTTTCATATTTATTTGAATTTCCATAGGTGGGGTTGTTTGAAACACTTTAAAGTTGGTGCCACCAAGTTGGAGCTCTCTGGGAACTGATTCGAATAGTCAACCATGTTTGGAAATTGGCTGGATATTGTTGAACCCTGACTGGAGTTTTCCCAAGCTTTGTCGTTGCCGCTGAGTTAGCCAGAGCTTGATTTTTAAGGAAAAGTTTTTTATAATTTCTTTGTTAGATTTATTTGGGCAGAGATTAGTACAAGGCTTGAGGTTTTGTAGGATTTCTTGGTGTTATTAGCTATTTTGAGCTAAATAATTTTGTTGTTCTATTAGGCCATTGTTTCTTATTCCATTTCCCAAGATCGAAGAAAAAAATGCTTTCCACATGTGAATTGATGTTTTGATGAACGGTGCACTTATAGGCTTGAGGCTCTTTTCTGAAAGTTAAGGCCAAAATTTGATGCATACATCGAAATTTGCTTGCATGTTTTGATATAATTTTTAGTGTGGATGGCAAATTGATTAATTTATTCTCGAGCCTTCTAATTAAGTAGAGATCATAGATAGCATCAAGATAATCAGATGTAAGAATAATGGAATTGTTGCAGAAAGTTTTTATTTTTATTTTTTTTGCGGGTTATGGTTCAAAGAATAGATGACATCATGAATTTGAAGGAGGAATTTTGTGATTGTTTAAGCAAATTCTTGGAATAGGAGAGGCATCTAATCAAAGTTTTGGAGAAAAGGTTGTATGAATGAAGTATAGGTCGGTGGGCATGCAACATCCCAAATTTGAAGAGGATGGTTTGAAGAGGGCGGGGAACGATTGTAAGGGCAGACACTTAGACAAGGAGCAGAACCTAGGAGCCTTCTAGGGTAAAATTCTGGCATGAATGAACTAAATACTTCACTGGAACGTAAGAAAAATTCTCAGGATATGTAAATAATGGGTTGCCCAAATATCCAAGGTGATTTTTGGTGGAATGTGTGAAGTTTCATTGAGAACTCTATACTCAAGTGTGCTTGTGATGGGTAACCGCATGAGTGGATCCAACTCTAGACCATTCCATTCATCATTTAACTATATTTAATCTAGAATATGGACATCAATCACTTGACAATATATGGTGAAAGCAATGGCGACACAAAGTTTACTTGTAGGGCTGATGGTGGCAACAACACTGTTAGATGGAGAATACATTATAACTCTAACTTGGGTAGTAGAAGATTAATAACATTTGGTGACTATTGAGTAGAGTTAACATAAGGTTCAGACTCAATCTATAACTCAAGCTGGATAGCCTGCTTAGATTCAAGCACTAGCTTAGTTTTAATTTTCTCCACTAAATCTGGCTTATCCTGGAGCATACAAATTGGCTCCACATCCTTAATAAGTATGGGCATAATGTGTTGGTGAGGTTGGTGGGGCTCATGAATAGGTTAAAAATTTTGGGGACTTGAGTGGTTAATGAAATAGGTTGTTGGATTGAATAGGGTGATCATGTGGGTGGAGGTTTTTGGAGGAGTTGTGTAGCGAAGTAGAGACAAACATTTAAATAATTAATAGTGTCCTCGACTCATTGGTATATATGTTGAAAGAGAGGAAAAACATATTTTTAATATTTTTACAGCTTGAGATTTACAACACTTAAATAATAAGGTGACACCAAATAGGGATACTCATGTACATAATATAGGAAGCTATTATAGGATCAATAGATCCTCTATTGTAGGAACCGGTACTTGATACACCTAATGACTATGTTTTCATAACTTAAAATTTAGAGATATGAATACTAATTATTCTCCACACCTTATTTGGAAATGTAGATAGACCACTTATTCACCCATATTTATGTAAGTTATTCGAATTCCATCTTATCAGTACATGAGCTTTGATTGGAGCAATAAAAGTGATTTTGGCTGTTTTAAGTATCATATAGATGATGAGAGGGCACATAAGACGTTTATATAACCATAAGATGATTTTTAAGTGCATATGGATGATGAGAGGACACATAACTCATTTATATAACCATAAGATGATTTTTAAGCATAATGATATTTAAAATATAATGCTTAAGGCTCGTCTAGATTTATATTTGAACAATGAATTGATTTCTTGGAGTTGAAATTATTCCATTTGTGAACTTTGGCCACATCAAGGAGTGTTGGTTATTGAGGGGGTGGGGTGGGTGAATTTTAGGTGATTTTAATGTATGATATGAATAATTGAATTTGATATGCACCATATATGATACATAAGAGGAGGATATTTAACTCTTGGGCTCGGTCTAGAGAACTTACCGAACCACAAGCATTTTTCCATCATTCACACGTAGCTGATACTCCATTCTCCTCGTCCTCTAGTTATTCACTCTCTGCCGCCTCCATTGCTCCCCTCTCAATAAAAGAAATCACTATTGTTTGGGTAATTGGATGTAACGTGCCCTTATCCCTGACATTTGAAACTCTTTTTTTTTCTAGAAATATTTTGTGGATGTTGGTCTAATAAGTTCTCTTTTCCTTTTATGCTGGTTTCTCTTCATGAGGGACAATTCTCGGGCCTCTCATTAGTTTGATCTTGTTGCTTGATTCGATGACTGCATCATATTGGAAGGTTGGTGCGGACTTGATACTACTATGTCGTCTCTCTATTTTCAATGCTAAAGTTTGGGTATTTTGAATGTCCAATAGAGCTATAACTGCATTACGTTGCCAATTGACGATCTCAGTCCTCCAAGATACTATGTTATATAATTCTCTTCGGGCTCCAATAACTTATTTCTCAACGTAAGTTGCCCAAATTCAACAATATACTTCTCTAATGAGAGTTTTTTCTATTGTAAGTGTTGAAGTTTTTAGAACACATTATTTTTTGTAATTTGCTTGTCGACGTTTGAGCTGCATCTTGTTTTCATCTTTGACCAGGTTGTGATGTTATTTTTTCATTCACACTGACACATGCGCTTCAGGTTCTCTCACCACAATGAATCATATTTTTTTACTTTGATACCAGCTAGTTTCACTTTTCTTTTAGGCAGGCCGTTCTTATACTCAAAGACCTGTTTCACAGTCTCGAACTACACAATAAATTATTTGGATTCATACGACTGTCGAAATATGACAAATCAACATTCACTCTAAAGTCACCCTCTCTCCTCTATACCCAATATCGAATTGATGTGACACCTGCATTGTGTTACTTGAAGCTTCTTGGTTAACCCCCTCACCGTTATTTCTGTGGGTGACTTCTTCATGTTGCCTTCCGTTGCTATTGGAGAGTTTGCTTTGCATATCATTCACAGTAAGCTCTTGAATATCTCATTGATGCTTTCTGCTTGACAGCATAGAAACTTGTTCCTTACTTTAGGTTTTCGACTGATGGTAAGTTGTGGATCAAGGGTTGTTTGAGGGTTGAGGTTTTTGTGGTAGGTGTCGAAACAAATTTTTGGTGGGGGCAGGAAGGTTAGCTTTTGATAATTTAGGTTTAGGGCTACAAATTGTGGTAGAAAAGATTAGAGTTTTGGGTTTGTGGAAGGCTTAGATCTTGTGGATTTTAGACTTAGGCATAGTAAAGAAAAATCCATAAAAAATTAAGATTTACCGAGTTTTGATACAAAATGACACGGATCTAGGGTTTTTTGACGGTATGAAAAGATTAGGAGATGGGTTAGCAGGGTTGTAGGATCAGAAACATGGCCTATCTGAAGATTAACAGGTGGGAAAAATCCCGTGTTTGTGAATTTTACCGGACGGTAGCCCGTCCCGCTCCGATCCCGCAATCACTGGAGGTAGCTCCTGTGTCAATGCTGCTATTCTATTTTGAATTTCACATTTTAATTTATCCATATCTTTCTCTTGTGATTTGCTGGTTTGGTTTCTCTTAGGCAGCATCCGAAATCTTGAGCTCTAATGCCAAAAATTTAACATTGGTAGTGTACAAAGGATTTAAAAAAAAAAATTCATGCCTAACACTGGGACTAAAGCAGCCATCTAAATTTAAGGAATACTAGTCAGGTTTTTATTTTCCAGCCAAACAGGAAATGTGAATAAGGTATACCACAGTTATTCTAGACCCAATTTACAATTTGTTCCTAAATTTGTTCAAGATTAGATGTAACAGTGACCAATAAAATTCCCATGCCCTAATAAAAGCTGTTTTCTTTTCACCCGGGACCTCAGGGATCTAAATCTGAAACTCAGGCTATTTTGCTTTTGTCTGATTTACCTACCGTTGCTGGCGGACTAACACCTTCATTAGAATTCCTGATTAAATTGAGTCGTGTGCTGTTTCAACGTGATGGATTTAAATGTAAGCAAGATTCAAGGACATAGAAGCTGTTAGAATTTATTTCTTGAATCAATAATTGGTTAATTTCTGGGACCTGGGGTTGCCAACCATCCACTCACATTGATTTGAGATGAAACAAAATAGGTAGATTACCTTGCTCAGCACTGCCCCGAGTTATTCTCACTCGGCACTGGCCTGCGGTGTAATCATGCTAATGTCTTGACTTTAGCTGTTACTTTTGTCAATATGATCGTTATGAATTATGGGCTTGTCTTTAACAATAGAGTTATTCACCAAGAAACCTTTTGCATCATACTCTTTTTTCCATCCCTAGTGTTTGTTGCCTTGGGCTACTAAGGTGTTCACAAAAATGATCCAGTAGCTCTTATTTTTGCTATACCAGTTGCTTATATTTTTTCTTCCTCTTCCACACAAAGCTATTATTAGATTGGTATGACATTAATACTTTTATTGGCTTCTTGTTATTCAATTATACTTGCTGTTAAGTGTGACTGATGGAGTTGCATCTGTGTTAAGATATTGATTCTGTTCTATGTCCATAAATTTGGGAGGAAATTTTGGTGGAGTTATGAAAACAATTTAATTAGTTCCTTTTCCAAAATGATGTAATTTTATGATCTCACAAAAATTTAAATAAAATATTTGTCATTACTTATTTTTGGATTTATTTTTTATTCTTTTGTTTTGCCATTGTGTTTTAACTAAGTTGGTCCTTCCTCTTTGTTTTTTTAGATGGTGGCAAAATTATATAAGGACGAGTCGGTTCTAGAAAGTTATATACGCTCTGATCTATATGGGTGTTATGATGTTACAAGGCAAGTTTTTGATCCCATTTTTTCCTACAGCTTTTTCTTAAAAAGCATGCTTTAGTTTTTCATAATTGTGTTTTTTTAGTTAATTAAGCGTTCATTTAATACAATTTTCGAACAAAATTTATGGCCTCTGCTAGAATATTTGTTGGTTTCTGAAATGCTACGTATTCATTCTCAATTACAAGATGATATAAAAGTTGAGGCCAATTTTAATTTTCGATGCAGAATAATCGATGATAAATATAAATTTGTTTTTCATGAGTCATTTAATTAATAGTTAGCAAATTTATCATCATGATTAACCTCATCCCAATTATTTTGGGTTTAATGGCTTTATGCATCTTACTTCTTTTTCTTTTGTTGATTGCTTGATGTATTGTTAATTTTATTTGTTACAAGACTTTGGCATTACTTCTAGCCTTTTTATATTTGGTCTACCCTTTGGTCTACCCCTCTTTATGATAATTACACATGAATTTAATTTACTTGCTTTCTTTTCACCTTTTTTGGCTTTTGCTATGTATTGCGTAATCCACTCGAATCTACTTGTTAGTATCCTATCTTTAATAGATATAACTTCTTGTAGCCCCTCTATTATTTCTAATTTTAACATGTTTCCATTTTAATATTACCGTCGTCACATTTAACTTATTTACAAGTGACTTGTTTGCTCTCCTAAACTCAAATTCAGCCAATATATTTGGATGTTGTTCTCTTATTGCAGAGCACATAGAAGTCAGTTCTTCATTTAACCTCAAAGTTTTATCCTACACATAACCTATATCTGTTTCTAATTATATAATCAATTGAAACCACTTAATACTATCATACCCAGGTCATTATAATTGATAGCAAGGACTTTACTGTTCTTTTGCTCTGCTACTTTACTAATAATACTCTTGCTTAACAAAAACTTTCTGTTATAAAATATTAAATAAAAACCCATTTTGACTTTCAAGTATGCTCCACAACCCAACTGGATTAAACGGGATGAGAATAACGACCAACATAAGTGTTGTAACTCCAACTTCAAGTACTTAAATTGCATTCTTTTTGGCTTATAAGCATTGTAACTCCAATTTCAAATACTTAAATTGCATTCTATTGGCGGCCTTTTTACGAATGAATTATGCAAATGTGTTTGAAATATCAAAAATGGATTAGACAGGCCCCAATATTGCTTAGGTTGCTGAGAAAGAATAAATAAAAAAAATTTACCCGCATGAGAGGTGTTGCATAAAGGTCTAGACATGCTAGCAATACGATTATGAATGTGAGGTTACATGCTAATATATTAAACGGGGGGAGTGAGAGAATTTATTATATTAAATATATGCAATTATTGTATCATTGTTTATAGTAATAATAATAAAAATTATTATTACTTAACAAGTGTTTTAAAATCACTTGGTTACCAACTCTGCCTTTTCCATACCGCTTGTATCACGGGTGCTCTATACTAATTGGAATAATAATAATAATAATAATTAATAGATTGGGAGGAAAATTTTCATATCATTAGAATCGGTTTGAGATAACTGACATTATAGTTACGTGCTTAAGAAGGAATTCATTTGAAACAGAGTCGTAAAGAAAAGAGAGTAAGAGAGCGAGAGTTGTGAATTTGAGGGTGGAATGAGGGCTTGAAATCGTTTGAGGATCAAGAGAGATTGGTTGTGCGTGGGAGAGATTGGAAGCAGCGACAAGGAAAAAGTGTTGTACGAACGCTGATAGTGAAGAAGTGCTCACACTTGGGTGACGATGCTACATGTGCGAGGGAATAAGGAGAGGTTGTCATGTGCGTCATGTGCGATGGATAGAGGAGCATCGCACGGGCTCTTTGTGTCGAAGCCGCGCTCAGGAGATAATCCGTGCGAAGATAGCGTCTACAATGCTAGGTGAGAGCGTCGTCATGTGTGTCTCGGTGGGCCTGAGACGGTTGAGAGCAAATGAAATAGACAGAGTGGCATCTCACGTGCGAGAAAGGGATGATTTTGGCATAGAAAAAAGGTTATGGTTTTCTTTTACTTTTAATCAAAACTAATATAATAAAGTTAAAGTAATGTTATTTTATATTAATTCTAATTTTAGATTTTGTTAATTATAGTAAGAAAGTATAGAAGAAAGGATATTTGGATTGGAACGAGGAGAGTGTATGACGATGAGGGAAAAAGTTAAGGTAAATGAAGTTAATCTTTTGAAAATTTTTATTTAAAATTTATGTTTATTACAATATTAATATTAAATCATATTAATGACTGATAAAAATTTTGATTGAAGAACAATTGATTTTAAGATGAGGAGATTGTAATCATTGATTTCAAACAGGAAAAAGAAGATACTGAATGTTAGGGTTTATTATTTTATTTGAGATAATTATTTTAATATAAATTTTGGTTTTAATTTAAATTTTATGAATTAAATAGGGTTCAACAAACTCTTGATTCAAAGAATTAGCGATTTTGGATCGTGAATTTTGCAACTAGAAGAAAGAATTGATATGAGTTTAGGATTTTATAGTTTATTATACATAGTTATTTATTGAAATTTATTAAATAGTAAATTTTATGAATTAATGCTAGGAAATCAAAGATTAAGTGGCTGCAAAAATAATAAAAAAAGAGATTGACTGAGTAATTATTATTTTATATATATTAAATTTAGTTTATTTTATTTAAATGTATTTTTGCTTTCAAAGAATAAAACATATAACGATAGAGGTAAACTTAAATGAACATATATTGTTCTAAAAGAAATATTTTATTTATTTCATAAAGGCATAAGATCTTTTTTATGATTAAAAGAAAATAATTGAAAATGAAATGACTTTAATGATTTAAATTAGAGGCAATTACATTTAAACCACTTGAAACTTGCTATTTACAAGTCAATCACCATCTTTCATCCATTTTTTAAATTCTCACTCAAATATCAAAATTCATGGTAAAATCCCATCCCATATTTTTCATTTTTATCAAATTCTCAATAGTTTGATCGTGTTACGCGTAAATTAATTGTTTCGGTACAACAACAACAACAACAAAGCCTTAATCCTACTACGTGGGGTCGGCTACATGAATCCTTTTTCTCCATTACGACCTATTTAGTGTCATATTTTCGTTTAGTTCTAATAAATTAAGTTCATTTTTTATACAATAAACCTAAGTTTTCCTTGGTCTACCTCTGTGCCTATGAGTATGAATAAAAATAATTTAAAATAAACTTTAATGAGATTAGCTGAAAATGAGCATAAACGACATTCTCACCGAATTCTAGAGTAATTAGGACAATGAACTATGATTGCATCCAAAGAGGCAAAGTGAGAGTTATTGTTTAATGGCGAATGGTTGATAATATGGAGGATCAATTTGAATACTAAAATGCGAGCTAAGTGTGAGCAAAATGTAATGATTGAACTTAAAAAGTCTTATACGGTATCGGGTCTGCAAAATATCTACATTCGAAAGAAGAGGGGCGGGTATTTGAAGTGGTCAAAGTTTGGATTTGCATGCATTGAGGCATTTGCATAGTTTGTTATTTTTAAATAATTTATAGATCTAATCTTTCATTCAAACTTCGTGTCTTAAAACTCGTGTCAATTAGCTCAAGCTTAGACGTGAAGATTTTAAAGTCGGTCCAACTAAATTTTAAAATACCCACATATGCTCTAATCAATGTTAAAGCCCCGATTATATGGTATGAGAATTCTTGCGGGCTTAAAAAAAGTTCAAATTAAAGTTAAATTTGCATTGAGTGGTGTATGAATTTTTAAGCAATGCGAAAATCTTTTTATCGGAAGTCAAATTAAAATATTCACACCTTGTTTATAGGATAAGATTGTATGTCTCATCATAGTTAGTTAGATTCTCCTCATAAAGATCGGATTTGAAAGATTAGCTTTTATCGAGTTAGTCAAATCCTCTTTATATGGATTATAGTGGATAGGCTTGAGCCCTTATTAAGCTGGGTCTATTCCTTTCTCTCAAGGATTGAAGTTAACATTATTGATGCCTTTAATGTTGTTTAAGGAATAATTTTTAAGTAAATATAAATACCAACCATTAATAATTTTTTCCCTTTTGTTTGTCGTGTTGAATGTAAATCTCAACCAGAGGGTTCCATTCTTAAAATAAAATTCTCAAATAATAATTATTTACATAAATAGAAGATATAAATTAGAAGGGTATATTTTCAATATGAAGCTTAAAATATTATTTAAATACGCTCATTTAATATATATATTATGGTTCTAATCATCTGTAAGTAAAGCAGTTTCAACAATATTCAAAATTATCCAAAACTCTAGGGATGTTCTCGTCCTCCGAATATGTCAATTGGATGATCTTTCTTAAAAAATTAAACTTTAAATTATTCAAATTTATAAACGTGTAATTTAAAATTTATTATTTCAAGCTTATTGCAAAATTCATTCACTCTCCAAAACTGTTTTTAAAGGAGACACATTTGATATTAACCCCAACTCATAAGGAGCGATTGTTTTATCAAATATATGACTACATTTACACTCAAAATAATCGCATGCCAGTAAAACGTAGCTCGAGTTCTTTGTCCACATGTTTTGGCTAGACCACTTCACAAATTTAATGATCACGACCAGTGCTTTTTGGTTTAGTGATTTGGCTAGCTTGCTCCTCTATATGTTGTTTCCTTGTCCACATGTTTTGGCTAGCTAGCTCCTCTATATGATGGTCACGACTATTGTACATATGTTTCCTAGTTCGGTGAAACATAAGGTATATCTGATAGGTTACAAAACTTTCTATAAGTTAAGGTCAACTTGATGTCCTTGTAGACGAACATCCACCTTAAGTGAGGTCGAACTAGGGGTGATGGGTCAGGGTGAAAAGGTTAGGATGGTTGTCGGATGAGAAATAAAAGAGGAGGTAGCGAAATCTACAGTTGGATTGCAGAATCAAGCAGTTCGATGACTGAGAACTTTTGTTGGACAATAGGCTCGAGCTGTTGATCGATTGTTTGATTGATAATAACAATTGAATGACGAAATAACAAGGAGGATCTACCACTTGTTACTGGGAAAGTTAAAAATACACCAGTTGCTACGTTCGTAATGACCCATTTCAGTTAAGGGGGGAGAGGACACGAAGAGAGCAGAGAGAAATTAAAGAGTTGAGCATAAGAGAGAGGAAGCTAGGAGTCGGGCAGTTGAAAGAAAGTGTCGGAAAAACAAGGAGATGAATTCGCCTATAAAATTTCACAAAAGACATACCTGCAGCGTTGAACCATTTTTGGTGCAAAGGTTGATAAGTTGGTGCCTGGCCGATCAAGGGAAAGATGCTCTTGAGCCGTCGTTGAGCTTCGAGCAAGCATTTGGTGCCAATGTAGACGACAAGTCACACACAGGGGAAGAAACTGAAGGAGAAGAAGAGGTTGGCAAACCCTTGCCGTGGCGTGAGACATCATCTTCATTGCGGGAGAAGATCCTTGCGCAATGATCGCTCGATCCTTAACGACTGAAGAAGGGAGGAAGAATGCGACAACGACATTCGTGCGTGTAACATCCTTTTTTTTAACCAAAGAAGATGAAACGAGAAAAATGATCGCTCGATCCCTTGCGACCAAAGAAGGGAGGAAGAATGCGACAACGACATTCGTGCGTGTAACATCCTTTTTTTTTTTAACTAAAGAAGATGAAACGAGAAAAACCAAAGCGAGGAGTCGGGCACTGAAGAGTCAAAGGAAGAGGAGTTGAGCTCATGAAACCAAATAGAAGGGGAAGAAGAATCTAGAAGCTCAGGAAGCCGAAGAGGGGGAGAAGAAGCAAAAGCGTCGTGAAAAGGAATAGGTAAGTTCGCCTATAAATTGACGCGAGAGAGGGGGTATTGAGGCATAGAAGCAACCCTAAAGACTTACCAGGAAGGTCAAACGATGACTTCGAGGATTGCACCATTAGGATTGAGCCGGGCCGTCGACAGAGAAGGGAAGCCGAAGGATCTGCGGTGCTGACGAGCAGATGAGAGGAAGGTGTCGCTGCTTTGTCAAGTTTTGTGCAGAGAAATCCAACCGAGCCGCGGGAAGAGGAAGGAGCATCGCAGAGGATAGGAGGGGCGGCGTCGTTGTTCGGCAATGACGAGTTGTCGTGGGTGTTGTGCAAAGGAAGAGGAAGTAGGAAGAAGTCCTTTTGTGCGCTTCTCTAGGTCAAATCGAGAGATCGACGTTGGAGGAAGGAGACCTTCGAGTTCTCACATGCGGGTCGAGTCAGGCCGATGGTTTAGTTAAGGATATTTTTTAGTTAATTAATAATAATTATAATAATAATAAAAATAAGATATTTAAAAATATATTATAGGAAAATAAACATAAAAAAATAATAGAAATTTAAAAGTAATAGTTTATTTAAAATAATAAATATATTAAATATTAATCTTATGTTAGACTTTAAAATTTTAGAAGAATCGATTTCATGAACAATAACAAATTAAGCATCTTTGAGCCGAGTACTTGTGCTTTTAAACTATAGTAATAATTTGTTTCATCTCAAATATATTTGCAGTTGATGTTATTTTTGGATGCTTCTTCTTATTGAGTTATTCTATTCTTTATTGGTCATATGATTGCGAATGTTGTAGCTGTTTACTCATGCATTTTAATTTGTGTTATATAATACGATTGAATGTGATGAGTACATATATTTATGTTGAATGCTTCTATGTGCATGACCGACTATGATGAAACACTTATTGGTAATACTAGTGGGGGAACACTAATGTGCCCGTGCACTTTAATGAAAAAAAATATTGATATTGATGTGTCTTAATTGACACAATTTTAAGACTGTGCCTCATGTAACAGTTATATATACATGAAATGATATTGATATGATAATGATATATACTTATTTAAATAACATGTCAAATGGTTATATTGATTTATAAAAAAACTTTAACTGACATGCATATTATTCTTAATTTTTCTTTAATTGCTGTGGTAGTGACATTAGTATTCACTGGCTTGTTTAGATTACAGTTGTTTTAACTAATTTTTTAGGTTTAATTAAATTTTTAAAAGATGAGCGATAAATGAAAAAACATTTACAGAAGACGCGAATAACCATCAACAAAGTAAAAAATTAATTGTATCATTTTAATTTAATTTATAGTGACTCTTTCATCTGCTAAAATGTGAGTTAATATATAAAATTTAATTCACCCGTTCGACTGTCCATTTTGTGCGAGAGGTAAATCCGGACATCACCCACAGTAGAGAAGCTCGCCGAAGGTGGAATTGCGATTCTCTTGTGGATTAGAGTTCAATCGAATGTAATAAAGGTGATTTTTTTCTAATATTTAATAGGAATTTTATAACTAATATTATATATATATATATATATATTTATATATGTGTTTGTATGCATGTATACAAAATTATATATATGACGCTCTCGCTCACGCTCACGCTCTGCTAGGGTTTCGACATGGCGATCCCTGGTTATTACTCAACTGCATCTCTTTGTCAATCAAGCTCTGTTCGTCGTTTGTCGATTTCGTCACTTCCGTCTGATTCGCCGTTGTCGCCACTGTCGGCATGTGTCGTCTGCTGCTCGTGCTTCGGCTGCGTAGGACTCGTTTACTAGTGGCCGTGCCTTCTAGTCGTCGCCTCTCGCCCTCGTGCTCAATCTGAAATCGCAGAGGCTTCGGGTTTCCGCTCCTGCTCCCTGTTCTGGATTCGGAGTTTACTCTCTGCTTTGCTTTCTTCATTGTTCTTAACGACACACCTCTATCTATTGGGGATAACTTCAGACAGATCGTATGCTGCTGCCCTTGCGTGTGTACAAGCCTCCGGTACACCTAAATCGTGTTCTTTCCTTCATTCGTTTAAGTGGGCGGAGAACATCAAGAAACCTGGTAGGAAGAATGAGAAACCTGTCATCTTTTTTCTAGAAGCTGAAGGTCTTTAACTTGCTTTTTCCTGTCAACTGAATTTGATCGGGAAATTTCTGTATGACTATCCCAAAATAGAGCTGATTCGTAAGAAATTTGAGCTTATGCACTTTGTTGGGGAGTGTAAAATTAGACTGTTAGATAAAATACACATTTTTATACAACTAAATAATGAAGAAGATTACACTCGCTTATTTGCTAGAAGAATGATCTGGATTGATAATATAACAATGAAGATTCTGAAATGGTCTGTGGATTTTGACTCACGGACGAAATCACCAATCATTCTGGTTTGGATTCGTTTCTGTTCTGAAATTTCATTATTTTAGTAAAAAAATATTGTACTCTATTACCTTAGCTTAGGGTAAGCCATTCAAAACGAACATTCTTATCTTTAATTTTTCTCGTCCATTTGAAGCTAGAATACTTGCAGAAAGAGACATTACTTCACCCGCTTATGAGGAAATTTGGTTGGACACAACATCATGTATATTGACAAAAGGTAGTGATTGAGAATTTTCCATCGTATTGTTCGAACTGTCGTATGTTTGACCATCCTAGTTCTTAATGCCGCCATCTACACCCCCAACTCAGACAAAAAAATCACAGTGCTCCGCCAGAGGCAGTGATTTCATCTTCTTCTGATCAGTTCCAAGTTATTGACACAATCGATCATCAAAATGATACCCTTGAAGAAATCACTATTCTCGCAGGCAATTTCACAACCATTCAATCCCAGTTGTAGCTCTCTCGTCGTTGGAACCTTCTATTGTCGGGGAGAGAGATTATTCAAACCCCACCTACCCTAAAACCTATCACCGATATTACAAGTGACAATATTTTTACTGCTTCATCAGGTTTAGCAAGCTGTTAATGTTACTAAGACTCATGGGGATCATGATGTGCAATAGCCTACACCTGTCTGACCAACTTTAGAATCTACTGATCAGATAATTCAATCTTCGGATAAGAATGACAGAACTACACATCTAGGAGAAAAAAGAAGAATGAAGACCTACTTAAATTAAGGAATCTGATGGATGATATTTTGGTTACTTTGGGCAATGATAGTCACCTTACCAATTTGTTAGCCGGCTCACTTCCGAGAACTAGAGGCAGAGGTAGGACTAAAATGAGACGTCTCTAACACTTTTGCGCTCTTTGGTGGCTTTTTGGTTTTTTACTTTCATGTATCTTTGCTTTATTTGAGATTTGTGTGCTGTATTGTGTGAGTTGGGCTTTCTTTTAGGCCCTTTCATACAACATTTTGTATATTTTTTGCTTAAATTATGGAGGTCTACATTGGAGTTTAAAAGCTTTTGTTTAAGTAGAACTAAAACTGAATACATGGAATGTAATTTTAGTAGTAATAGCTCTAGTGACAGAAGTGTGACTTTAGGTGATCAAATTATTAAAAGATGTGAACGATTTAGATATCTTGGGTCTGTTGTTCAAATCGAGGGTGATATAGATGGGGGTGTTAATAGTAGAATTCAAGTTGGTTGGTTGAAGTGGAGGAATGCTTCGAACCTTTTGTGTGATAGAAAAGTACGCTTAGACTGAAAGGAAAATTTTATAAGACAGTGGTGAGACCTGCAATACTCTATGGCACTGAATGTTGGCCTTTAAAAGAGAAACATAATAATAAGTTAAGTGTTGCCGAGATGAGAATGATTAGGTAAATGTGTGGCTTTACACTTAGAGACAAAATGCGAAATGAATATATTCGTGATTGGGTTGGTGTAGCTCCTGTGACGGACAAAATTAGAGAAAGTCGTCTTATATGGTTTGGTCATATTAAACGTCGACCATTAGATGATCCGATTAGGAGAGTAAATGTTTTAGATTCAATTTGTGTTAAGAAAGGCAGAGGTAGACCTACAAAGACTTGGGCTTATTGTATTAAAAATGATCTTAATTTACTAGAACTAAATGAAAATATGACACTAAATAGGACGCAATGGAGAAAAATGATTCATGTAGTCGACCCCACATATTGGAATTAAGGCTTTGGTGTTGTTGTTGTATTAACTTTTTATTATTTAAGTATTCAATTACCTTATTATATATATATGTACAGAAATGTTGTATGAGAGGACCTAAAAGAAAGGTTGTATGAGGGGGTCTAAAAGAAAGCCCAACTCACACAATATAACACATACAAATCCCAATTAAAGCAAAGATACATAAAGTTAAAAAACCAAAAAGCCACTAAAGGGCGCAAAAGTGCTAGGGACGTCCCACTTTAGTCCTCCCCTGCCTCTAGTTCTCGGAATTGAGCCGGTTAACAAATTGGTATGGTGAGTACCATTGCCCGAAGTAAACCAAGTATCATCCATCACTCCATTCTTCTTCTTCCTTCTGGATGTGTAGATCTGCCATTCCTCATCTGATCAATAGATTGTTCCAAAGTTGGCCGGACAGGTGAAGGCTGTTGCACATCATGATTCTCATGAGTCTGATTAACATTTACAACTTGCTCGACCTGATGAGGCAATAGTGAAGCAGTAAAAGTATTGCCACCTGTAATATCAGTGATAGATTCTAGGCTAAGTGGGGTCTGAAGAATCTCCCTCTCACTCACAATAGGAGGTTCTAAAGACGGCTGAATGATTGTCATATTGCCTGCGAGAATAGTGACGTCTTCGGGGGTATATTTTTTATGATCAATAATGTATATGAAATACATATCGAATGACAATTTCCGTCGTCTCTGCTAGGGTTTCGCACAGTGATTTCCGTCGTCTCTGCTAGGGTCTCGCACAGTGATGTCCGTCATTTATGATTCAGCACGCTCGAAGGAAAATGTCTCGCACCTCATCACCTCTGTTTCGACCTTCGCCTGCTGTGTTTCGTCGTCTCTTCGCTGCCTTCGCTTCCCGTGTTCAGCTTCGTTTGTTTCAACACTGAGCTTCTGTCGGCTCACGTCTTCGCCCCTCCTTGCTTTCCCTCTTCCCGTCTTCTGTTACGTCCGCGTTGCTTGCATTGGAGTGTCGTAGCAGGCAGACTCTCTCCCTGCTTTGATGGGTGTGCTCCCTCCTGATTCGGTTGAACCCAACAAAGTCTCTTTCGCACACGTGGTGGGTAATCATGTGGTGGAGTCGGCTGTTGTCTTCCTCTTAAGCTATAAGGAATGTCGTGATGGTTCATGTGCCTGCTCTTTTGTTAAGAAGACAAGTATGAAAGGTGGGAAAACAACATTTTTTTTCTCTGATTTAGAAAATTTAACCTTAACTGAGAAATGCAAGTTCGCTGTTATTGGAAATTTCAGTGGGGGCACCGACTTATGAAAGTTGTTAGAAAGAGTTTTGATAATTTCAAACTAATAGACAAGTAGAAAGTGAAACTCTTTGATGAGAGACATGTGTTGATTCAGTTAACCATTGCTGAAGACTGCACTCGGATTTTCTCTAAAAAATATATTAACATTGCAGGAAAGTCAATGAAATTACTCAAATGGTCTCCCGATTTTTACCCAAACCATGAACCTCCCACTGTATCAATATAGTTTAGTTTACCTGGTCTCAAGCTTTATTTTTTTAATCATCAGGTTCCTACTCTATTGGAGCCATACTCGAGGGTCGTATGAAGCTAGATCTACAAACCTTCAATTTAACCAGCCATTCTGTTGCGAGAACACTTGTCAAAAGGGATATCACTTTACCTAATATTACAGAAGTCTGGCTGGGCACAACACATAATGACTATTGACAACAAATTTTTATGGAACATAGATATTTTTATTGTACCCACTGTAAGATGTTTGGACTTACCTTTGACAAATTGCACAACTTCATCCTAACTTGAAATCTAAAGCTCAAGTGCATAAGGATGGGTCTAACCCTACTGCTCTAGACACATCTGCTCCACCTGTGGAGAAAATTACCACAAGAAAGGAATTGGTGTCTGAATTAACTGGCCCTAGGGACCCCCATGACAATACTATTTCAGTTTCTGCGATTGATGTGTTGCCAGATTGCTCTGATGGGCAACCCACACCTTCAAATCTTATTGAAAACAATACTGAAGGATCCTTACCCATAAAGGATAATGTTCGAACCGATGATCAGGAGGCCTTGCAAGTCCTCATCTTCAGGAAGTAGCCGGTGCAGATGCAACAATTCATACTTCACATACACTAGAACCTATTGTGGTTACAACAATTGACAATCTTTCTACTACAGTTCTACTACCCCATCAGAACGAGCAAATCGTTATTGTTAGTCCGGCGTAAGGGACTCATCTGCTTATACATGCCCGACAATATGTTGACCAACATACTGATAAGATGAGCCAGTCTTTGGATGAGGAATGACAGGTTTACACATCCAGGAGTAAGAAGAGAGGAAGAAGAAGAATGAAGACCTACTTGAGCTCAGGAATCTAATGGATGATACATTGGTTCCTT
>NEWO01000021.1:3040338-3139686 GCA_003013225.1 Phalaenopsis aphrodite | reverse complement strand
TTTGCTCTTATTGGAAAATTTCAGTGGGGGCACCCACCTAAGGAAGTTATCAGAAAATGTTTTGATGATCTCAAATTAGCAAGAACGTGAAAAGTGAGGCTTATGGATGAGAGACATCTATTGATTCAATTAACCGTGACTAAAGACTACACTCAGATTTTCTCCAAAAAAATATCTCAACATTACTGGTAAATCAATGAAGCTACTCAAGTGGTCTCCTAATTTTGACTTTAATCATGAACCTCCTACTGTACCGGTATACCGGTATGGTTCAGTCTACCAAGTCTCAAGTTGCACTTTTTTCATCATCAGATTTTTTACTCTATTCGGGCCAGACATGAGGACCCTATGAAGCTAGATCTACCGACTTTCAACCTAATCAGACCTTCTGTGGCCAGAATACTTATGGAAAGAGATATTACTTTACCTGATGTTACTGAAGTTTAGTTGAGCACAACTCATAATGGATATTGACAACAAATCGTCATGGAGCATAGACCGCCTTACTGTTCTCATTGTAAGATGTTTGGGAATACACTTGATAAATATCATAAGTTTCATCCTAATTTGAAATCTAAAGATCAAGTGAATAAGGATGGATCTAATCCCACTACTATGAATATATCTGTTCCATCTAGAAAGCTACCACAGGACATGTTTTGGATATCGGTGAAGATCAGCCACCTACCATCCTTGCTGAGAAGGTGCAAACCGATCCTTTACCCAACATCGCAGTTCCTGATGAAGAATATTATACTACAGGTACAGATCTAAAAGTGCTTATACCACTCACTGTTATTGAAGAAGACCCACTTACATGCCAAGACAAACGAGAGTGCTTCTTTGATTCAATCAAAGATTAGTTGGTACAACAAGCGGTTACTTTTTAATGTTCAACATCCTACACATGTCCGACACACTTTAGACCAATCCACTGATCAGGCGAGCCAATCTTCAGATGAAGAATGACAGGTTCATTCCAAGAGGAAGATGAAGACTGGAGGCCGACTTAAGCTTGAAAATTTATTGGATGATACTTTGGTCACTACTGGCAATGACACATCTTACAAATTTATTATCTGGCTTCTTTCCTAGAACCAGAGGTAGAGGCAAAGAAAAATTGGGTCGCTCTCTAGCTACATGATACTATGTTTTTTTGACATTTTTTGTTTTTTTATTTAGGTCTCTTGTATTTTTCTGTATTTTCTCTTTTTTTGGAACCTTTTGTATGTGATAGTTATTGTGGGGGAAGGGTGCCATGCTTGGGCCATTCCATACAATCTTTATGTATCCTTATTTCCTTTAAATATATTAGCCTTTAAGCTTTCTTATATATACATATATATAGGGGTGTTAGATTCGGTTGTGAATTTTTTTTTGTTTTGGTGCAAGAAGGGCAACAACAACAAAGCCTTAATCCAACTACGTGTGGTTGGCTACATGAATCCTTTTTCTCCATTGCGTCCTATTTAGTGTCATATTTTCATTTAGTTCTAATAAATTAAGATAATTTTTTATACAATAAGCCAAGTCTTCCTTGGTTTACCTCTGCTTTTCTTAACATAAGTCGAATTTAAAATATCTACTCTCCTAATCAGATCATCAGATGGTTGACGTTTAATGTGACCAAAGACGACTTTCTCTCATTTTCTCTGTCACAGGAGCTACACCAACTCTATCGTAGATATATTCAAGCGATGAAAAAAGAGGGCTACTAGTTTGAGTTGAAAGATTAGGAAATGGGTTAAGTAGTTGTAGGATGAGAAACGAAAGAGACATCGATATCTGCTGTTGGATATTTAAATTGAGCAGTTTGATGACTAAGATTTGCTGTTAGATAGCAAGATTGAGCAATTTGACAACTGTCCAAAATGAAAACAATGGTCGAATGATGAATCGGGAGGAAGATCTACCACATGTTTCTTTGCAAGCTATGGACACACCACTTGCAAATGGAAGAGACTAAAATACTCCAGAAAACAAAAATCAGAGAAAAAAAATCTCTAAAATACATATAACTAATCTAAGTCCTAAAAAACAACAAAAATCTTGCGAATAGTTTTCTATTAGAAAATACCCTAATTTGAAATAAAGAAATAGGAAGAAAATCAGAAAAGGGGAAAAAAATAGGGTCGAAAAAAAAAAATTGGGTGGGCACCATTGTTTAGCACGTGTGATCGCCAGATTTTCTGCGATACTGTGGAATTTCTCTTTTGTGGGATCGATTTCACGACGTGTAGAGTCCGCAATCCTCCGGAAAGCTCCCGCGTCACTAGATTTATTTGGTTCTCTTAGATGGTTAGGTTGGGGCGACTATTTCTTCTAAGTAGATTAGGATCCATGACAAACTGAGGATAATAGAACATGACATTTTGATTGGGTTCATCATCATTTTCTCCATTCTTCATTTTAAGCTTATACTGATAAATCTCTCCATACAAAACTTGAGTTACTGTTACTATTTATTGAGTAATCCACGTTTTAATGTCTAGCCTGAATCGAAACTGCTTTTCTATTTTCAGAAGGGATAATTGACCATTATAGGTTGAACGCATAAGAACTTGTGAACTTCAGATTTTAAATTTATTGCAAAATAAAGGTGAAATCTGTAGTTAGTATCTTTTCTACATCATAATCTTCATTCTAAAAATTTTACCCATAATTTTGCATAAAACTCCATTCATTCGGGGGGAAGGGGATAGTATTCCCTTTTTGTGGATCTTTTCTTACAGCATTCTATCTTGAATTGTATATTGGTCCTAGTATACTTTTGTTCAAACTATTTATGATAAAATTCCATTGCACACATGCTTAGTTGTCCTATCTATATTTATAAGTAAGCGAGATTTAAGCGGGAAGTTAAACATGCGTTTTTAAATGGTGCACATTTAACTATTTACGACAAACACCGTTTAGTCAGTTTGGACTATCAAATTTCATTGTTCTAAAGACATGAAAATCAAATGTTTAAAAGTAGTTTATATCTCTATGTGATACTTTCTTAAGATAGGATGGTCTATAAAATTTGTATTTGATGCACCATGCGATACATCTAATTTAAGATTACAAACAAAGTAGAATACCATAATAGAATCCCAAGTGCTGAGTTTATAATAGATCTCTGAAGCATATAATTCTAATTAAAGCTTTGGTTTTTGTTTTGTATGGCTGCTTTTATTTATGCGGTTCTGCAAATAATTTTTTCAACTTATATATCCCATGTTATAACTTAATCGTGCTACTCTGGACTACATGAATCCCCATTGTCTCTATTTTATTGCCTGATTGCTTAATGTTTTTCGGAGTGATAAATTGCCAAGCATCATTGTTTTGAGTCCAATCTCAAAGTTCTACATCTATCCCTTTGAGATGTATATGATCATTGTAAGGGAATCTTTATCTTTTGATGTGATCTTATTATTATTAAAAGTTAAGGCCTCGATACAGTAAATGTTTATGTATTTCGGTGCTTGTCTGTCTGCTTGTAATTAGTATGCCTAACACTTATCTGTCTCAATGTTGTAAATTTGGAACTTGTAGCAGGCTGTATTGTTTCAACAAATTGATAATGCGCTGTTTTTGCAGGAATTTATCAAATCCAAAAATCAAAGGAGCAATAATATTTCATGAGCTTGGCCCTCAGATATTTGATTATAGCATAAGGCTGAACCATACATGGGCATTTTCAGGATACCCTGATGTTAAAACCATAATGGATGTGAACGGACCATATCTTAACGACCTAGAATTGGGTGTTAACATTGTACCAAGTCTACAATACAGTTTTAGTGGCTTTTTGACGGTAATTTTTTTTTTTTAATTTTCTTATCTCACCTAGCATATTTTATTTCAAATTTTGGTATTTGATGGTTAGTCATTTTATCCTAGTTTTGTTAACTTAAAAAAAAATAAAAGAAACAACAAAAAGGTTTACCTATCTCCTTGAACTCCTCAACGTCTATACACATTCTCTAATATTCATTTATTTTATTGTAGATTTTCTTGAAAACATTAGTAACTGAAGATATGAGTTAAACAATTCAACAATGAACATATCTTAAATTACAATAATTCTCATTTTAAAAATATTTTTGAAAAAATAAAATTATAATCAGTAAAAATGAGACAATAAAAAAATTTTCCAGTTCATTTTATTTATTTCAATTATAATTTCTATCGAGGAAAGCACAACAACAACAACAACACAACAACAACAACAACAACAATAACAAAACCTTTATCCCTCTAAGTCGGGTCGGCTACATGAATCCTTTTTTTTCCATTGCGTCCAATTTTCTATCAATGAGAGTCACTGTCTAAATTTATTTTAAAAGTATACATTTAATTTTTTTCTCAAACTCACAAAAAAGATTGATAACTATTTTCATTTCCATTTCAATTTCTATTTTACATGTATCGGTACAAGGCATCCGTAGCTATTATCATTTAGGGATGACTCCACATGCATATGCATATTTCATATTATATTTATTTATTTTATTTAACATTTGAAAAATGTGAAACTTGCTTTTTTTGTGAAAGAAAATGTTGAAAGTAGTGAAAATAGTTGCAATTGATTTCATAATTAAAAATAATTATTGTAAAATAAAAATATATCTACTCACCTGTTTAATGTAATTGGTTGTCCTTTCTTTAATTAGTCTCTTTATTTGGTGCATGTATAGTAACGAATTAGACTTAATTAACCTCTATTCGTTTTGTCATTCTTTTATTTGAATTCTATCCTAAATTCTTAGACTTTCATATGCAGTTTAATTTCCATAATAATTGCATGTATAAATGCTTATTCAAAAATTAATTTTTATTCTATTTAAAACTTTCATCGAAGTATTTTGGTAATATATAATGTCTAAGTTGAAGTTATTTTATTCATTTATTAATACAATTCATAATATGTAATAGATAATTTAATTTAACTTTCAAATTATTATTTAAGCTCCTAAATTTTTTTTAGGGTGCTTAAAATCATGAATAAACCTAAGCTTATTAAAGTTTAATCTAATTTTTATCTAATAAAAACTTGCACTTACAAATTGACAAATTTGCTCTTGAAAATTTAGTGTTATATTTGAAATTTCTTTTTCTTCCTTTTCTGATTGTCTCCCACAAATATCATTCAAGTTTTAGTGATTTTGAAATATTTTCCCAAATGCTAGGAATCAATTTGCCAAGCATGAGGAATAAGAAATAATAAAAATAAATAAAATTTAAAGGTCTAATTTCTTACCTCATAGCTTAATCTCTTGTTTGCCTTTTTTTTGTCAAGCCTTTCTTGTGCTTAGAGCACGCAGGCTCGTTCAAGCCTCTCAAATGTAGAAAAAAAATCGAAGAGAAAAAACTTTGCTATTTTCTCTTCTTCTTTTCTCTCTGATGAGACACTCCTCAAGTTCAATGCTATCTATCACTCCACTGAGCGTCACCACGTGAGTTCTCGCAAACTCTCAGAATTGAGCGCCTCTGCAAGTGAAAAAGCCCTGCGTGCCATTGGAGATGCGCGCACTCTTTTCTTTCTTTTCCTTTGCATGTGACTCACTTGTTTGGCTTGAGTCGCTCAAATTGCTCGATTAGGGTTCGACTTCCTCCCCCTCACGTGTCGCTAACTCACTCTCTCACTTTCTCTTTTGCTCTCCCTTTGTTTCTCGTTCTTTATTTCTTGTTCGCCGCTCTCATGCAGTTGAATAAAAAAAACTAGTGGATACAACCCCTCATATTAGTTTATTGCAGGCGGTTGGAGTAACGATCAAAATAGTTAACTTCACATTTTTTTATAGCATATCCATTTAAATTATTAATCAAAATATCATTATTTCATTCTAGCTTGATCCTCTTGAGCTTTCTCCTTACTTGTTGGCCGCCCCCTTGTGAACATTGTCTTGCCAACATTTGGTAGCTGGCCCTTAGCCCTTGCCCAACTTTTGCTGCTGGCTCGCGGTTGATTGTTGATCTGTGCTCATCTTTGTGCTCTCTTAGTTAGTTCTGCTTGTTCGGTTGTGCTTATGATTGCTCCTATTTCTTGCTAGCTTACCTCCCAATCTCGTCTTTCATATCTTGTGGTGCCAAGCCATTCACCCTTTCCCCTTGGAGACTCTTCTGCGGGGCATTATGTGTTTAAAGATCCATAGTTTGAGATAGAATAGGATGTGCCAAGATAATTGCTGTCTTGTGGGTTAAAACACCAAGAACGTGATGTCGACACTGCGCAGTATGGACTTCAACAACTGCTGTCCCTACTGAAAGCAGCATGAGAATGTCATTGTCGCCGGTTGTCCATGGTTAGAATTGCAAGGAAATGTCACTTTGTGACCATTCAGTGTGACACAAACTCTAAGAAAGATCCACCATGTATTCCCCAATCAAGTTACAGGCACACCACTTGACAAAAGAAATGGTACAACATTCTTCAGGTGAGAAATTTGAGAGTAATCTTGGAATAACACAATAAAGCAAAAAAAGCTGTTATGAGAGACCCGAAGCAAAAATAAATATATAATAAATCCACAAAACAATTCTAAACTTAATTAAAACAAACAAAAAATTTTTTATGGCCGGCGTTCCGCCCAAAAGGTGAATTCTTTTGAACCGGTCTGCATTTGGACCGCTCTTTGTTCGAGACAGACTCCTGCATCCATCCCGGGATGCGATTTGTGTCCATCTGGGTGTTCCCATGTTAATTGAATTCAGGTCCATGTCATCTCTAGCCTTGGTGCTTTGGGATGCTGCCCTTGTTATTTCAGTTTGCTTTTTCTCTTGTTAATTTCTATTTAATATATTGTTTTGTGTCATTTCTCACTTGCAGTTGTTTTGGATAATTCCTTAGTGTCCATGCCATCTATTTTGTTGAGTGCTCCTAAGGTAATCTCATAATATGTTACTTCGCTTGTGGCTAGCTTTGAAATTAAGATTTTGGACTCTGTACAATCACACTGCACTTGCGCTACTCCTTTTAATTATGCTATTAGGGGGATAAGAGTTCTGATTCTATATACTCCCCTTGATATTCCGCATATTTTTAGGAAGTCATGCACCAACTTATCACATACTGCCATTCTTTTTTCTCAGTAACACAACACTTTTTTTTTCAGACGAAGTGTTCTTTGAGTTTCCATTTTCTTTTTTTTCCCTAGTTGAAAAGTTTTCTTGGGCCTGGTTTAGTACGAAGTGTTTTGGCAGATTCATGATTAAAGTCAGATTGGTTGGAGATTATTTATTTGACTTATTAATTCTTTTCATGTTCATGTCATGCTATTCTTAGAAGCTGGCTAGTCTTTTCATGGAGATCAAATAACGTGGTTCATTTTTCTATGGAAATATTTAAGTTGTCTCCTCAGTTCGTTTGCTTTGAGTAACCTCTTATTACTCTAATTTGTATTGCCTTTCCTCGACTCTCAATTCACAACCAATCTACTACGAATTTTCCTGGTTCAATTTTTGGTAAACTGCTTTAAATGAATGCTGCCACTATTAAGCTCTCCAGAAAGAATTTTTGATTGATTCAACAATATTTGGCTATTGGAAGATGGTTGAATTTGAAGGCTCTCTATTTTGTTCTTGTTGCAAAGTTCTTAGTTAGAACTTCTCACGATGCTTCTAGGAATACTTGAAAATGTTGTTCTTTAGCAACCAAGAGAGCTGAGAGCAGTCAATTGATAAAAACTATCTCTATCTTAACGGTGGCAATTCTAACGGCTTATGATTTCGGCTGTACATAATTTTGATTCAACTTTAGATCGTGTCTTGTGTTCAATGCTTTCCTTGTTTATTTGTCCAATGGTTGTGTTTATTTCCCACATTAGCTAAATGGATTATTAATTAAAATATGTATGAGTTTTTTTTTTAATTTTGTGGGATTAAAAAAGTCATGCCCAACTCTTCTAGGAGAGTTAGATGTTTTGAGTCAAATATTCGTAAGACTTTAGAGTTTTGGATAATATATTACCTATTTTTTTGAATTGATTTTTCAAGGAATTATTTTTTGTTTTTAGGCTTCCCATAAACATAAGTTGCTATGCTTAGTTTCCTTTCCTGACCGCAAGAGAACTTTCGATTAAGTTTAGTCATTAGTTGTTAAATTTCTGGCATGTCGTTGTAATAATTTTGGTTTTGGAATGATAATATTTATCTCCTTCAATTTAGATTGAATGGTGGGGAAATACTCATGAACTCAGTGAAGATTTTGTTATTTTTTTTAAAATTTTTCGTAGAACATGGTCTATTTAGCTAGAGGAGATAGTTGACTCAACGTGGAGTATTCTTTTCTGTCCATGGGTTGTATTGACCAAATGAACCTTATAGACCCGAGCCTAATATTTTTCTTAAGAGAAAATTTTAAGTTGCTCTTAGCTAATAAAAAGCTCTATACTCTATTATGTGTGCACTTTATGATTTATAACTTGGGAGATTTTTGTGAACTTTGGCCATGACCATAATTTTGTATTGTACCATTTTACAACACCCATTGGGTTAAAGGGACCCTATACGTAAGCGTTCCTTCATGTGGTGTGTTCAAGCGTAATCATAGATATGCCTGATATATAACCCGCCCTTTATGAGATTAGCTTGATCTTAAATTTGTCATCTTTAAAAAAGCTAATATGGAGTATGAATGGATTATTGCTTGTAACTTGAAGTGTTAAATTTCACATGATTATTTTTTGATTTGCAATTGTCTTGAAATTTTTGAATTTTGCTTGGAATTCAGTCTGAAATAGTTTGCATTAAAATTTAATGCATTCTCATTATAGTATCATCCCTGCTTGAAATTTTTTTGTTAATTTGACTATCATCGGGATATTTGAATAACTTTATCTATTAGTTTGGACCTTGTTGGCTCTGAGTACTTATTTGTTGTGGATCAGTTCCATGATTTGAAGTTTTTCAAAAAAAAAAAAAAAATGCATTATAGATATTATCAGCTGAATTTCTTGATAACTCTGAATGGATCATCACTCTAAACCTGTGTTTCTCAAATATACTTATAGGAAATCTCTCATTCTTCAAACTAATCCTCTCCAAGTCATCTTCCTTGAAATCCATAAATTTTTTGGACTTGTTATCCTACTCACGATACTTTGTATTCTAATTTCCTTCTTTACTTGTTTGTGTAAGGTCTAACTATTCCTTACCTTGCTCTCCACATCAGTATTGAGTCCAACAAATTGAAGTTCAACCATTAACTCTAAAGGTGAGAGGATTTCACCCATAAATTATCTCAAAATGTCTGTGGCTTGTGGCCTATCGACTGGCTAGTGGACCTGTTTTAATTATTGGTGTGACTGAGCTGAGTTTGAGTGAGGTTTGTGTTTTTCCATTTTTGGCTCATTCGAAAATTTATTTGTTTAAAATTGGCTCGTGTTTTATTTGAATTTAGATCAAATGATTTAAAAGATAATTGTTTTACTATTTTTAAATTAAGTACGAACGGATCACGAGGTTAATGTCGCAAAGGCATCCATGCCACGATCCCGACCTTGGCTTCCCGGTTACGAATTGCAACTGTATGCCGCTATCCCTTCCTTTGTTCATCAAAAGCGACAACTCTGATACCAATTTGATAGGAATTAGGGCAGAATAATATGCTTTTATTTCATCGAAAGAAAATCAATGATTATACTCGGATGCTATAAAGATAACCACTTACAATTTGAGAGGTAGACGGGCTCTCCCAAACTCAAACTCCTATGATTCCATACAACAATAACAAACATTCCCAAGCCTAAAACCTAATCAGCCTATTTATAACAAACAATAGGGCTTGGCATGGCGAAAGGCGTCGCCGGTGATAACCTAACATTATCCTTTGTGGTTTTTTTTAGTCTTTTCCTCCAGCTTCGTTTTTTACTTGTATAATTAATTGATGTTAAAATTTTTGCCTTGAATAATCATATTTATGTATTTCGAACTGTTTTTTCTTCTTGTTGCCTTGCAGTTGCAACAAGTGATGGACTCATTAATTATCTCTTCTGCAAAGCAAGATGTAAATTATTCTTCCTTTATTGATCGAATAGAAGGATCATTTCAGTCAGTAAGATCTCGAGGAAGACAAATATGGAGTGAATTCATCCCAGTAAATATTAGAATTGTTCCTTTTCCTACTCGAGAGTACACTGATGATGAGTTCGAATCCATTGTGAAAGCTGTAATGGGAGTACTGTAAGTATAACTATTCCCACTTATTAGGCTACTACCTTTTTATTTTGAGTATCCTAGTTCTTCAGGTTCGTCTTCTGGGTTTGGTGTAGAATAATTCTGCATGGAAGATTTATTCTTGTTTTAGTAGTATGATTTATGATCCTCATTTTCATGCAGATATATTTTTGTTCTTAATGGTTAAGTATCTTTGTTTCTGTTTCATCTTTTGCACTGAGCAGCAAATCTCTTGACTTTTTATGAGTGGAGCAGGTACCTCTTGGGCTTCCTTTTCCCAATTTCACGATTAATTAGCTATTCTGTTTTTGAGAAGGTATGTCAACGATGTTTTTATGGAGATGTCCATCACTGCATTTTTTTTTTCCGTTGTAGTTGATAAAATTATCTTCTTTTTATTGTTTCAGGAACAAAAGATAAAAGAAGGCCTCCAGATGATGGGCCTTAGTAACAAGATATTCTACCTTTCGTGGTTCATGACATATACTTTACAGGCAACTACTGCCTCTACTGTCTGTTAGTTTATGTTAGTTTTTTTTTGGCTTCTTAATATTTGTGGATTTTGTCTCAGTGGCTGTTTCAATCTTATATGGATGTGGTTTGTTGTGAATGTTTTAATTCTGATATTAATGTTTCAAGGAAAGAAATTATGATTAGGAGTTGATGAAGTCTCGATATCTCACGACTCTGAGAGAATTTAAAAGGAATTACCTGGAAGGAATATGATGAAATTTCCAACTGTTGTTTTATATAAAAAGTAGATAATTGCTTGCATTGCTTTTATCATGATAAATTGGAGTGAGTGATATTAAATGTTTCCTCATGCTTTTATGTAAATGTTAAAATGCATTTAATGAATGTTGATTTAGACCCTTATAAAAATTTCTTTTGTAAATTGGTTTTCATACAGTGGCTCCTTACGTGAATGTATGGAATCATTTGAACTCTTGTTATGTTTTAGATCTTTGATCTGCTACGTAAGCATATATTGTTCCCGAGTGGCATTTTTCATAAGTGAATGGAACTTAGATGGAACATCCTGCATTTTTTTGGCTGCACAATGCATTGTTTTCATATAAAATAATTATCCTAATGAGAGTACATTAATATTGTCATAACAATGAATATGAGCCCGTAAATTAGGCCAAGGTATTGAGTACAACGAGAAGCATTGTTTAAAGTTGCAAAATAAGGGGTGCGCTTGTGCAATTTAGAAAAAAATGCCTGGAGTCTTTTGTCTCACTGGGGCTTGATGAGGTTATGCCTCAGATGCTAAGGCGTGCCTCAAGGTTTTCCTCTTTACAAATTGTAAGATGTGCAAGTGTTAATAATTAGGGTATATATAATTTTAAATTTTAATTTATAAATTTAATATAAATGATAAATTCTAATTCGTTTTTTCCCTATACGTGAACCTAAATAAATAGATCCTAGGACAACACACTCCTCAACTCACATCTGCACACTACTACATTATGAAGTTGCTCACACTCTCACCGCACACTGTTGTTGCTTGCGGCCATTGATTGAAGAGGAGGATGGTTAGGATTGATGATTACGAGGAAATTTAGATGATGTTGACATGAGGGATGAGAGAAGAAAATTTATTAGACACGCGCACACACAAACACACGGACACAGGGTGCTAAGGGTGTCAGCGGCTGAACCGACTGGCAATAATTCCTGTAGGAAATAGCCGGTCCAGTGGACCGGGCAGGATTTATTCATGAATTTTATACAGGGCGGGACTACTGCCCCTCCTATCTTCTTATGCATCTTCTTTGTATGGGAAGCCTTTAATTGCTATTTCTTGGATTATTCCTACCGCTCCCCTTTTCTTTTGTGTGGGATTTTTCTTTCCTATTTCTTTGCTTTTCTTCTCCAATGAGAGTGTATAAATTGTTGTTTTCTGGTTGTTGGGTTCAGTTTTTGCTTGCTGCCATATTCACATTTCTGTTTTAGAGTTTTTTCTCCCTTGTTAGGACGGGTGGTGTTTCGGGTTTATCTCACTCCGAGGTGGTATTGTATCTTCTCTTAACTCTCTCCCCAACTTGTTCCCTGCATCCTTATAGGCCGCCGACCACCTCCTCTCCATCCCCAGCCTGGCCGCCCATCTCTTGCCACTGGCCCTGCTTTCCAGGTCGCTTCTTGACCTGCCGAACCGCTGTCCCAGCCTTCCTACCTGCCGTACACCACCCCAGACCCTTCTCCACATCAGGCCGCCCCATTACAACCGATAGCCGGGCTGTCCCTGCCCTCCAGATTACCTACCAGCCCCCGTCAACCCTTCCTTTGCAGCCACCTTTGTTGTCCAGCAAACCTACCGCAACCACACTCCTCCCTAACCTACCTTGCAGCAGACAACCCTCCCCCCATACTGTACCACATTGCCGATGCCACCACCACCCGCACATTGTCTGCTCTGGCTCTAGCTGGAGATTTTTTTGTCTTTTCTTTCTCTTTTGTGACGTTTATGTGCCCAAATTTAGTGCTAATAAAAGCTTGCTTTTCGGTTCTGATAAATTTTAATCTTTGTGACTTGTGTCTTTATGTTGAATTGAAACTTGGGGTAGTGTTATAATCT
Source organism: Phalaenopsis aphrodite (assembly GCA_003013225.1). Lineage (NCBI taxonomy): Eukaryota > Viridiplantae > Streptophyta > Magnoliopsida > Asparagales > Orchidaceae > Phalaenopsis > Phalaenopsis aphrodite. The sequence continues at coordinate 3,126,938 of NEWO01000021.1, read as the reverse complement.
TATTTTGATGTTAATATGATACTATTTTTTCATTAGTCTAAATGTATAATTTTGAAGCTTACTCCTCAAATTGTCTAGAGGCTTATGTCTCGGCTCATAAATTGAAAGTGGCTCAATATCTAGTTGTGTAATTTCAAACCTTTAGGAGAGTGTGCTGAGTGGCCCCCAACAGCTGCAAGTGTATATAAGGAACTTTTGGGTGACTATGATGAATACTGACGACAAACTTACGAGATTAGGGATCAATTATTGGATCAAGAAAATACTATAATGTTGGGGCTTATTGGAGGTGTTGCAGAAGATGTGTGAGGTTTTTCAACTAATTAAAGTATCCATTGGTGGCTAGAATGATGAGATAGGTTGAAGACAAATATGGACAACATGTTGAAGCAAGACTTGCTTACAAATGTAGAAGTGTTGTGTTAGGGATACATGAGTTGAGTTATACTGCAAGAAGAAGTGTGCGCCACAAATGTTGAATTGGTGGAGTTTTGGGAATGAGTCATGCCTAACTTTTGAAGCAGGGGCTTGTGGGTACATGAATTTTGATTTAAAAGGGTTTCTTTATGTAGTCCTCCTAATAATAAATTCCTTATAATATTAAATTCTATTTATTTAATTATATGTTTCTTTATAAGAGAGCTTCATGTTGGAGCTACAGGGTGAAAGTGTGAAGGCACTAAGGATGTTACAAAATCAGTGGCAAGAGCATATAACGGGTTTTTGGGTGATTATGATAAATACCGATGACAAAATCATTTGTTGGATCAATAAAATACTCTAATGTTGGGGCTTATGGGAGGAATTGCAGAAGCTGTGTGAGGCTTTTCAACTAAGTAAAGCATTCATTGGTGGCTAGAATGATGAGATAGATTGAAGACAAATATGGACAAAATGTTAGAGCAAGACTTGCTTACAAATGTAGAAGCGTCGTGTAAGGAATACATGAGTTGAGTTACTACAAAAAGAAGTGCGCGCCACGAATGCTGAATTGGTGGAGTTCTGACAATGAGTCTTGCCTAATTTTTGTAGTAGGGGCATGTGGGTACATGAATTTTGCTATAAAAGGGTTTCTTTATAGGATTTGCATTGCGAGGATTATGTGAAGGTTGATTTGGCTTTTTTTTACTATTTTGATAAATTGCATAAGAATAATGCGAATTTTGATTTCAATTCAAATAATATTTTTTCTAAAATTCTTTTTCACGCTTTTTTACAATAAATTTAAAAACATTAACTAAATTTTTCTATTTTTTAAAGTGAGAAGTTATGGCTTTAGGTGGAAAATTGTTGAATGGCAGTGCTATACCAGTGAGGAGAACTAATGAAGTTATAGGATATTTGTTCAAAATTTAAAGAGATAATTAAAAAAAATGATCAAACATCTCTTTGATCCCATTGATGTTGATGATTACTAAATAGGTTTTTTTTTCAATTTTTTAATTTTTAAATAGGAACGGTGATCCAGATGGGCAATAACTGCGATTTGAACCCTTGTCCTCACAGTAGGAGATTACACCCTCAACCATTATGCCACGAATAAGTGCGCGATTACTAGATAAATGTTTTTCCAAAATAGTGGAGGTTACAAAAAGAAAGAAGGATTAGAATAGAACTTGGATGAGAGTAAAAGAACATTGTGTACACAACTTGGAATGGAGAAGACGAAGGACTTTGTGTACATAACTAGAGATCAAATGGAAACAATCAACAAATTTTTTTCTTCAGTAATTTATCTAAGATGTTTATAGAACTAAACCTATTTGTAATGAGGATAATGTGATATTATTCTTATTCTAATGGTCTAAAATATGGATGTGAATATCCTAATCTTTATTACATTAAAAAAAAAATAATTCAATTTGAAGAAGTTTGGCCAAGAACTAAATAAGCCTAAAAACTTATAGTTTATTTGGCTAAGTTGCTTTATATTTTTGTTTGACTCTTCGTAATTGCCCATGGAAATCCAATCTTATTCTTGCTAGAGTTGCTGAATTTTGTTGCATTAATCAGTATGTGCCTCTAGTTGTACTGGACTGCATCTACATGCCAATAGTGTCGTGTAGCGTGTGCCTTGTTACATGGTGAGGTTCATCCCTTGCACCATTTACTTGGCGATGTAATGTGGTTAAGTTTGTAGTTCTACTTATTTCATGCATGGGAAATAGTGCATCACACCCATAAAATATTTGCGCAAAAACCTAAAAATAATGTGAGGATTTATGTTGCACTAGGCGTATCACCTCGAGGTCCTATAAATTTTTTATTGTTTAGACTAAGGAAGGGTTAGTTGATGTATATCTGTTTTACGTTTTGTCCTTGTCGTCGTTCTCCACCCGCTTGCATCATATTCCGTGCTTCTCGTCATGTTGCCCACAAAACTTGCTCCAAACTCTGTACTGTAGCGACTTCAGGTTTATGGTTTATGTTTTGTATGTACATATTTAGTTGTTGTTGGGTCTCGTGGCCCGGTGTAGTGTCCTACCTAACATATGTTCTACTGTTCCCTACCCTATGGGCTCGCAATTTTCATAAGGAGCACAGTAAAGAAGAACAACAAAATGCGGTAAAAAGGAATGCTATATATAAAAATATAGTACAAGAGAGTGTTGTAAGGGACAATAAATGTATAATATAAAATAAATTTGTGTACCTGACGTGTCTACTGCTCAAGCAAAAGGTGTCAGCACTGCAGGTAAAAGTAAACAAGTATCGCAGAGAATTTAGCTAACCTAGCAAACAGACATCTATATATAGGTAAAAGAACAAGCGGTAAGTAGAAGAACATGTGACAGATAAAAGAACACGTAAAACCATAAAAGAAAACGAAGTGAACTATAATAATTCATGCTCGACATAGGCTCAGATTTATTACTTCCGAAGGACTCTGTAGGCAACTATCGGTCATCCAAGTGTATAAAACCCAACATTCAACTAGAAACTTCCGGCAGGACAATCAAATGAGGACAATTTTTAACCCAATACAAGTAATTGACAAGTGGACAATCATATTATGCCATTCAAGAACTCATGTTTTGTCATGCACATAGGCCTCATGCTTGTAAGCAAAATTAATTTCTATTTAGCAGTAAAAAAATTTCATAAGAATGTATCTGTTATGTCGTAGTATTTTATAAATTTTATTGTCAACGAGTCGATTATATTGTCGGGCTAGGACTGCCGGCAGCCTAAGAAAGAAATGGTCATCGCTAGTCTAGTATCAGTGAATAATATTGTCACATTGTATTCTCACCAGGTCCTTGGGTTAGGTCCCAATGCTGTAGGATGTAATATTATTCTGTGCTATCACCAGATGCTTTTGTCATCACGACCTTTTAATCCCAAAACTGTCAAACTTATAGCCTTGTTTGATTATTCATATATAGCCGAAGTTATATATGTGCATTTATGTTGAAACATAAGCACCAGAAACAAAATCATTAATCGAGAGCGAAGAAAACAAAACGAAATAAAAGGAAAATAAGAGGTCAACCCACCCCCAAAACCACGGAAGCAAGGAGGCGAAACAACGAGTGGGTCGGCCTAGAAAATGCTAAAATTCTTTTTTGGAAGTCATAATCAAATCAACCCAAAAGTCCCTTAAAAAAATCTTCCAAAGATCAAACCAGCCCTAAAAAAGCTCATTCAGAAATATTCCGAAATATTCTACTAAAATAGCCTCGAAAGGTACTTAAAGCGCCCTCTCCAACCCACCTTTCAATCAGCCCAAGAGTAGCATGTAGAGGCTTCAAAACTATAAGCAAATCCTCTCGAAACAGTGAATGAATCAGCACCGAAACAATGCTTCAATTCCCTTCCAAATTGACGATTAATCAAGCCCAAAACAACAATAAAACGAGTTTTTTAAGGCCTCCAAAATAGCATATTAAACAGTTCTCCAAAACCACAACTTAAACAAGCCGGAAACATACCCAAAAGTCTCCAAACCGCAGCCTAAATAAACCACAAACGGGCCCAAAAACTGCAGCGATACATCACCAAGGAATAATGAACATGCAAGGTAACAATGTCAAAATAGATATTAGGGAGCTAAAGTCATTCTTTTACTAAGATCATCACCAAGGAATTCACATATATATGACCATATTCCCATGTATTTGCATATCTTACACTTAAATTTTGCTTCAAAATTTGCTTTTATCAATTTTTAGGGAACATTAAGAACACCAACAATAAACCCAAGCAAAGTCATAAAGCAAATGCATACTAGTGCTTTATGTACATCCAGTAATGTTATCAACCCAATTAATGACCTCATCATGCTAGTAGGCAATTTCCCGAAAGCTGGCATTTCACGAACCTTCTGCGGAGCTTTACCCACAAAACCTCCAAGAGACACACAAGATGAACAAAGCAGGGGAAACACCAACCATGGATGCAACAACCCCATGTCCCCCTCATAGGGGGGTTTAGATAGCCAGGAGGGAAGGAGGAGTCTTACCGTGGCTTCCGGGGGGGGTGAACCAAACACAAAGCATGGGCAAGAAAATTGCATCAAGGGCGACAGGGGAGAAGGCTTTGGCAGGGAGTCGAAAGTATCGGGCAGGGGAGGCTCTTACCGCACACAAGCTTTAGGGAACAAGCTCCAAGAGTCAATGCCTATCAAAACAGGAAGCTGAAGCCAACGACAGCCAATTGTTAAGAGGAATGAAGCAAAGTAGGCTTCGGGAAGGAGGACTCTGAGTAGAAGCTGTCGGGTTAGGGACAAGAGGTCAAACCTTCTTCACGTGAAGGGGAAGCTTCAAGAGGAGGGCGCAACTAGGGCTCCGCTCGGGCCGAAGGGGAAGGATCGATGCTAGGGCTCGGTAGAGCGAGAGAAAGAGATGATTGGGGGAGGGTCGTGGGTTAATGGTTGAGAAATTTATTTTTATTTTTTTTATTAATTAATTTATAGCATTTAACATTTAAAATATCTCAATTTGCGCATTTTCTGCTTGCACACGAAGCTATATCGAATTGGGTGTCTTCCTTGGCTAAATTCGGCGTTCTGGATGCGCCAACACAGCCTGTTTCGTCTTCCGGGGTCGTCTGGACGACTTCGCCAACGACTAGATCAAAAAATACGTCAAATTCAGTTTTCTTTAAATTTTGAAGTCATGCTCGATTGTTTTGAAGATTGTTTTTACTTTTGATTTATCATGAATTATATAAATGTGCATGTGATGTGAATTTCGGTGTTAATGTGCATAGAGAGTGTTAATTGTGAATCGCGGTGTCCGTGTATCGTGAATACACACGAAAGTCACAATAGGTCTCCTAAGGCTTTGAAATCCTAGGGGAACTTTCTTCGGGCCTTCACATACCGGACTTTAGCCTTTGCTACCAAGAGTCGAGTGCTTGGAACCGCTCACATGGGGTCTCACAAAAGAGCTGGAAAGTGGCTTGAATTTCTTAAAGGGTGAGGCTCGTCACTGTTCTTCTAAGATAGTCGATAGAAAAACCCTATGACTAGATCCTAGGCTTCTACAGAGGAATAGGAAGACCTCAAAATGAGGTCAACACGTTCATATTTAAATAATAATAATAATAATAATAATAATAATAATAATAATAATAATAATAATAATAATTATAATAATAAAATAATAGTAATATTAATAATACTAATAATAATAATAATAATAATAATAATAATAATTCTGCAAGCAATGCTAGCATTTTGAATGCGGGGGTGACGAAGCAAAGGGGACAAAACACTTGAGTTAAGTAGAGATGTAGAGAGGGTATAACCCCTTTGTGCAAGTTGAACGAGTGAAGTGAGAAGTGAAGACAAGGGGAATAAGGGAGAATTTAGTAAAATACAAAGGGGTATGGGGAGGGAGGGAGCGAGCAAGCCACACATAAGAATATAGGTTTGATCAGACAAATAGACTCACAGATGAGAGTAGCCAATATCACAAAGGCATTGTTATAGAGCAAAGACAACATTTGATTGAGGCTGTGGAGAGAGCAGACAAATTCCACTGTTCGTGAACTAAAAAAAAGTTGAGGGCGACAAAAAGAAAGAGCGAAGTGTATTGAGAAGGTGAAATGCCATGTGAGTATTGTTTGGGAACCATCAAGTGTGGTCTAGGGCATTACTAGAAGAAGAACGGGATTAAGCACAATGTGATTGGCAAAAAAAACACTAGCAAGCGGGAGACGAGGTTGAGTGTTAAACCTTGATAGTGAGGTCAAGGTTTTGTTTTAAATAAAGTTTTATTCTAAAGTTTATGTTTTCTATAATTTTTATTAGTATAAGACATTATATATCTTTTGATATATGCATTATGAGAGTAAATAATAATAATTATTATTGTTATTATGATTATTAGGATTATATTTTTTAAAGGATCGTGTTCTTATTTTTCTATTAAAATTTTAATCGATAAATTTTAAATATAATAATTAGATAAATTTTTGCTCTTTAATAATTAAATTGTCATGAAGTTCCATATAAGAATGTTAGGACTGTAGTAATAATCTAGTTACGAAATAAGAACATAAATTAAGCAATACAATGCATGCATAAATGTGTGTTTGTACTCATATTTAAAATTTAAATAAGAGAGGGTTAATTAAGATTAAATAAAGAGAATGAAATTATAGTATGTTTAAATTATTATAAAGGTAAATTAGAAATGTTTCAATTATATGTAATGGTAGATTATTTAATTAATCAAATAAATTAAGAGAAGAATGTTATTAAATAGTGAAATTAAATTATAATTTGAATAAAAATTTTAAAAAATGTTAGGTATTTATTTGTTATTTTATTGAATCAATTATGATTGAATATAAATATAATCAGGTCGATGTGAGTACTCATACTTTTAAATTAAAGTAATAATTGAGTTTCTTCTTGACTACTTCATACTGGAGTTTAACCAAACAACGATAGGGAAAACAATTATTATTGTTGAAATCAAACAAGAACTTACAACTAGACACCCAAAATAGGAATTAACAACTCACGATCCATAACACATGACTAGAGTGAATTGAAGGTGGTGGTGGTGGCTGTTTGGGGGTCCGGAAAGGGGACAACAAGGTGGGGAGATGGAGCAATTGGGTGTAGTTGGTATTGGAACAGCAGGTCCTTGCTGTCCTAGGCGGCAGCAATGTGGTTGGGGCTGGAGAGCAAGTAAACAGCGAATAGAGGCAGTTCCGGGCTGCAGCAGCCCCACAAGAAGGGTGAAACAGTGGGGAAAACAACTTCAAGGAGTCGGGGAAGCGGTGGGGAATGCTGGACAGTTAGATACCTGAAAGAGGGGAGTGGGGGGAGCGGTCGGAAGTGTTGGAGGTGAGGGAAAAGGGTGGCTGGAAGGAATAAATTGCAGTTGGACAGCAAATAGGAGCTATTCTGGGTGGATGCGGCTGGGAACAGCAATGTAGCAAGGTCTGGGAATGGTCAGGAGTGGCTGGAAAGGTGGGGGGGGGGGGTGCCATAAACAACAAGGGAGAGGACCATCACATCTGTGGCAATGAAGAGGATGGTGGGACAGTGAGAAACTACAGAAAGAACTACCAAAGGTATGCTATCAGGGCCGCTTGAAAGTGAGGAGGAATGTGTGACATCGAAGCGGAAGGGATGCAAACGGAAAGTTGAGGATAGTCACCACCTCAGAGTGAGATACACCAGGAGTATTATTTGTCATTGGATACAACTGTGGAAGTGAACACAGGAGATGCCGACGGCTGTCCTAATAGAAACATTCAAAAAATTAGCCCTTGAACATTAAAAACACAAATAAATAATAATAGAATAAATATGAGTGGGTTCAGATGTTGGCCGACACTCAACAACACAAGAAAGCTTAGACTGAACCGATCCAGGCGAGCCTGCGTTCCTCCCGATTACGTGTAGGAGGCCCGCATCCACTCAGGTAGCGACTGACGCTTGCACCATAACTTGTGTTAAAATAATATTTATTTAGATATTTTGATATTTCATGTGTGATATGATTATACAGTTCTAATAGTTAAATTAGTCATATAAAAATGAATTTCATAGATTCATATACTAATTCTTATTTATTGTATACTGATTATAATAAAAGGGTATAACATGTAGAATGCAAATAAATGATCTATTAGTATTTCACGTTCACGTTTAAACTTATAGAGTTCATCTTTTTATAGTACTAGCTAGAGATGTTAATGTCCAAGTAAATGTAAATTGAAAAATGACATTGATATTGGCGTACCTTCATTAGTACAATGTAATCTTGGATTAGAGAATGAGAAATAGAAGAGTGAATGTTTATAGAAGAGAAAATATTTTATAGAAGATACATTCAATATGGAGGAAGGTACATTTATTCTTAATTATCTTAATTAATTTTTTTATTGTTTGTGGCTTTTTAGTTCTGACGTTGATTATTATTTAATGATATAAATTGGTTATCACTATCTGACCATCTGTTCTCATCTTGAAAATTCTGAGCCCCCAAGTTTTATCGTGACACAACCCTACTCTTCTTCAACGCACAAGGCTCTCTAGCTTCAATTTTTTTTTTTAAAAGAGTTCGTGATTCAAACATTTTTGCACAAAGGCTTGAATGTTCCTATTTGAAGGCACAAGGTTTTTGCACTATTTGATTTAGTTTATTTAAGTTTATAAAAAATATTAGGCTTGCAAAAAAAATTATAATTTTTTGAGTTTTGAGAGTTTGAGAACTCTAGTCTAATCATCAATCTGGTTATTTTTGTTATCATGAATTGTTTTTTGCTTTATTCAGGTGGTTTTCATATTTAGCTGTATTTTTATTAATATATTTTTTTATTTTGTGCTATCACTAAGTAGTGCATGATACATTGTACGTTATGATTTTATGGTGATTTGTATTCTATGGTGCACTATTTGCTATTGACTAATATAAGCTCCATCCTTTGGACATAACAGTGAAATTGAAGTTATTGTCTTTTTTGATAGAAATACTATAATTATAGGAAGCTATAACCAATAAGCTTAACTACGTCATTCATTGAGCTATGACTCTGCTCGAGCTATTTAGTTTTGTGCTGCATGGCATGCATTGTTGACTTGGGCGTATTCAGAATAAATCAATGGGTCCTACACTGTCCAAATATATTCTGTATGTTTTGTGATTTTTCTTTACCTTCTACTAATTTTAACCACCTCATATTCCCTTGGTGAAATCTTCATTTATTTTATTCATTGAGGAAAATAATTTTATCTATACCATAAAAAAATTTAGAGATCAATCCTTGAACAAGATACACTACAGGCTTCATTTTCTCTATAAAAAAATTTATTGAATGCCTAAGTGAGATAGACTCGTATCATCTACTATGCTTTGAATCATGATGGACGCTGCCATTCCATTGTGCTACATCTAAATGAAATTAGTTTACATCTGGATTTGCATGCTTATGTGGTCTATTTTTGTTATGACTCATATTACAGCGTTTCTTATTTGAAACATGATATGAGCACTTGTAATGCAGAACTATTTTAACGTAATGCTCAAATCCTCTAATTGGTTTTTAATTCTTCTTTTGTCTTCATATTTTAACTAACACGTGTTACCATTTGTGCAGTTTGCGATTTCTTCCGCTATCATTACAGCATCTACAATGAACAGTCTTTTTATGTATAGCGACAAGTCACTGGTGTTCATCTACTTCTTTTTGTTCAGTTTAAGTGCAATAATGCTTTCCTTCTTTATCTCAACATTTTTTTCTCGAGCAAAGACAGCTGTGGCAGTTGGTACTTTATCTTTTATTGGTGCATTCTTTCCTTATTATTCAGTAAATGATCCTGCTATTTCAATGTTAGTAACTTACCCTGAATATTTAATATTACTTGGTCGATTATGTGTTATGAAATGCTGACATGCTGTAGTTTAAATCTGTTTTGATGCTACCAGGATATGGAAAATCTTAGCTTCTTTGCTATCACCAGCAGCCTTTGCGCTTTGTACCGTTAATTTTGCTGACTATGAGCGTGCTCATGTTGGCGTTCGATGGACCAATATGTGGCAGGTATTCTATTTTGATTTTGGGGCTTTACTTTTATGCTCACACTTTCTAATATTTTAATATGTTTAACCTGAAATTGTAGGCATCATCTGGAGTTAATTTCTTGGTCTGCCTCTTAATGATGATTCTTGATACAATTATATACTTTTCTCTTGGGTTGTTGTTTGACAAGGTAATGAATCGAAAATCATTAAATTTATGTTTGGTCATGTGAGCACGATCCTGCTAAGATTTTCTTTTAAACAATCATGTGATGTGATGGATCCATTATACGGGTGAAAAGAAATTTCAGTGCACATACTCTAATGCAATATTGAACGACTCTTCTTTTATTCTTGATAGTGTAGTTGAAGATTGAATGGTTTTATCCTTAATAGTATTAGAATGATGGATTGTTCACGGATAAAAAAAATGATGACCTTATGCATTCAGTTATGCATTCAGTTCTGAAAGAAACAAAATGAAGATCCACCTTAACGTTTGTTGACTTTCGTATAAATCGCAGAAAATGCTTTACAAGCATTTTGCATGATTTTTTGTGGGTCTTCTATGTTTTTCTGGTACAAGTGTCGGTCATGTGCTCAATTCACTCCTGACTTGGCTTCATCATTTCGTGCACTTTCCTTATCTAGATGGAAGTGAAAAATGATATGAGTGGCTTGCACATGAACATATTTTTAATTTCCAGGAGTAGAATGATTCTTTTTCCAAGCTTTGTTTTTGCATCTATTTTTTGAACATTTTTTTTTGTTTTCAAAACTCAGTCTATCTAGAGTTAAGGTAATATTCTATGAAGTGCTTGGTGCAATCAAGTTGTACGTGACACGGACAATATCTACCTTCATACTTTTGTCTGGATATTTTCATGAAACTCTACCACCTACAGTAGAAGTAACTATTAGTGGAGTACACGACATAGTTTATGCAATTCAAGTTAAAATGTGGACTGAAAGAGATAAAATAGCACTTTATAGACAGGTATCTTGGAGGATTGAAGCCCACCATCAATAATGTAATCCAACTACAAACCTATTTAACACTGAGGGATGTGCATACCTTAGTGCAGAAAGTGGAGAGAAAGCAAAGCAGCAAAGGTATCCGCCTCAATTCAAACAACTCCTACTTGCGGAGGCCCCAACAGGAGCATGCTTGGTGGAGTTGGAAGGGCTGGATAGGGAACTAGCAAGGCTTATTAGAGTGGGAAGAAGCCTAAGAAGAGTGGCGTGCTCTGTTCAGTTCCAACTTAGAAATGCTTCCGATGCCATGGATATGACTATATTGCTACTAGCTGTCCGACGAGTTGAATGATGTCCTTCACCGAATAGGGTGTTGTGGAGGACGTAAGTGATTATGAAACAGTTGAAGATCAGAGTGAACAATGCCATATCCAGGGAGTGAGGGGAAATGCTTGTTGTAAGGAGAGTTATGCAGATGGAACCGTAGAGGGATCACTTATGATTGAGGCACGATATCTTCCACATCATGTGTATGGTGAGAGGGACATTTTGCAACCTCATTATTGACGTAGAAAGCTTTAAAAACATAGTTTCTGCTTTCATGGTGAAGAAGTTCGATATGGCTAAACAAACACTCAATCCTATTTTATGACCTGGTTGATGAAATGAATGAGATACGATTGGATCAGCAGTGCCTGGTAGAATTTTCCATTGAGGACCAACTATACGACAAGATGTGGTGCCCATAGATGCCTGTCACATTCTATTGGGGAGATTATGACAGTTCGATCGTAAAACGCAACATGATGGGTTCAAGTACACTTGCATGTTTACGGAGGGGAAACTCAGCGTTTTCTTACCCAGAAAGGGGATTGGAGGAGCGGCTAATCCTGTAGGGGTGAAGCCTGATGTCCCAAATGCCACTTTTCTACAGTCTGTTCGCGAAGCCTTAGTGGCACTGTCGTTCGTTGACTTAGAGGGAATGGAGGAGGCATATCTATTGGAGAGATCTAGCCACTTTTAGCCGAGTTTCAAGAGGTGATGGCCAACAACCAACTAGAGTGTTTACCGTTGCTTATTGATATCCATCATGCCATAGATCTTGTCTCAGGATTAGTGTTGCCAAATAGGCCTGCCTAAATGTTGAGGCTAACATAGTACGAAGAATTACAGTGACAAGTGTATGATCTCATTACTAGGGGATTGGTGAGAGGGACTACCAGCCTGTGTGTTGTTCGCATGTTGATGGTACCCATGAAGGATGGCTTGTGAACGATGTGCATTGATAGTCGAGCTATCAATTAGATCACCATCAAATGCTAGTTCTTTATCCCTTGCTTGGACGATCTACTGGATAACTTGTATGGAGCCATAGTATTTTCCGAGATTGATCTTTGCAGCGAATCTCATCAGATTAAATAGGTTCGGGGGATGAACGGAAGACTGCCTTCAAGGCCAGAGATGGGTTGTACGAGTGAAACATCATGCCATTTGGACTTTCCAATGCACTTAGCTCTTTCATAAGACTGATGAATCAGGTGTTTCGGGTTTACACTAAGAAGTTTGTGGTTTACTACGAAGACATCCTTGCTTACAATAGTTCAGAGGAGGAGCACTTGTAGCATCTGATGTGGGTTTTCGATGTTTTGTGGTTGGAGGAACTATTTGTCTACCTGAAGAAGTTCCAATTCATGATAACACATTTATGTTTTTTGAGTTATATTATAAATGGTGCAGGCATTTAGATGGATACCACTATTATAAAAGCGATTGTGAGTTGGACACGCCCACAATCTTGTATCGAGTTGAGACAATTGTGGTATGAGCTTCATTTTACTGGTGGTTCATCAGGAACCATCATTACAACTCCTTGATCGAGCTTTTGAAGGGAGAGATATTTCAGTGGACAGAGGCAACCAGGTCCATTTTTGACACCTTGAAGGAAAAGTTTACGCAAGTCCCAGTGTCAGGTTTACCAGACTTCAACTTGTTATTTGAGGTGGAGTGTGACATCTCTAATGTGGGGATAGAAGCAGTGTTGAGTTAGGAGGGACACCCTATAACCTTCTTTTGTGAGGTGTTGAACAAGTCAAAGTGAAAGTCTTTGACCTATGCAATGAGTTCTATGTTGTTATGAGATTTCTCCACCATTGGAGTCATTACCTGCCGACGAACGAGTTCACTTTTTTCACATATCTTGAGGCGCTGAGATTCTTAAACAATCAAAACAAGTTGAAGGGTAGACTTGCTTCGTGGGTTAAGATCTAAGTGCCATTATAGTTCATGCTCAAACACAAGACAAGGAGTTAGAATCGAGTAGTAGATACCTTGAATCATCGCCATTCACTAATTACGTCCCTATTGTCTAGAGATGTGGGATTGGAGGTAGTGAAGGAGTTATACGGTGCAGATGAAGATTTCAGGGTAATTTGGGAATAATGTTGGGAGAGGTCCATAGGACCATACCATTGAGATGATGCTTATCTTTTGCACTGGAGCAAGTTGTGTGTTCCCAAATGTTCGTTGAGGGAAGCCATTAGACTACGAGGTGCACCCCCTTTTTGACTGTGTATAGGCACAATCCACCCTCTCCACTTTGGCTTGAACTAGTTCTTTCTATGTCAGGCTACGAGAGATTCAAAGGCTACACGAGGAGGTTGGGGAAGAGATCACCAAACAAAATCCCATGTAGCAGATGCAAGCTAACAAGCTAGGAAGAAGGCGACTTTTCGGGAGGGAGACCTTATGTGTATCAGATTGAAGAAAAAGAGATTTTAACCGGATCGTTTGTGAAACTCAAGCTCTGAGCAAACAGGCCTTTCTGAATTCTCAAGAAGCTGAATGATAACACATATTGGATCGACCTGTCAGGGATTTTCAACATTATTGCTACCTTCAACGTGGCAGACTTAACTCTATATTAGGAGGAGTTAGAAGCTTCGATGAATGATGTCGAAGCTTCCCTAACCTCGGGAAACTGACACAGATGATTCTCACTCGATGGGTTTTGGAAGTAACGACACTCCCTGGACCTGTTTAATAAAGGGGAGGGGAAGGAGGGGGGTGCGGGTGGTCAAGCCAACCCTTCTATAGTCTAATGTTGCCACCAACAGGAGCGGGATCCTCATTAAGCAACCCTAATCTTATATTTTTGTTTCTAATGTGTTTTCGGTATTGTATGTTTTATTTTGTTTCTGTCGAGCGAGAGAGCTTTGGCGTCCCCAATTTCTCTCTGAGGGTTGTAACCAATGACGAGAAGATGTTTCGACTGTAACTTGTACGAGGTAGTATTTATCTATAGTTCCCTGCCTTACCCTCTCCCTCCTGCTGCTATCCTTCCACTTCTTATGCCTATTGCAACCTTAACCTTCACTTGTCGTTGGTTTTTTCTCTCCATTTTTTCCAGGGCAGCTACCTGACCAACAAGCCTCCGTCCTCCCATCTTCCTTCCTAGTCCCAACCTCCCCCTATTAGCCGTATGCCTCTTCCCAACCATCTATAATCGTCAACCTGCTGCCTGTCCCTCTCACCCTAGCCCCAACAACCCACAACCACCAATCTGTGGCCTCCCTCCTATCCCTCAGGCACAAACCATCCTATCTCCACTTTACTGCCACCACATACCATCCAAAACCGATTTTCCTTCCACCTTCCGACAACCAACCGCTACCAACTATCCCGTTTCCGCCATCTATCCAGTCATCGCCCCATTAGGAAACCACTGTCGTTGTATTAGTGTCTTCTTGTTGCTGTTATTTTCTATTCCCGTTGGTTGTTTTTAGGTTCCTATTTGAATTTCAACAATAATATTATTGTTCTGTTGTTGTTTGGGATACCTCCAATATCACTGAGCGCAATTATAGATCTCTGTCTGAGTTCATGTGGCATTAAATGCAAATAATTTTATGATTTAGAAATTTATTTTTATTATGGAGAATATTTTTAAGGAGTACACATATTAAATTATATTGAGTATATGAGTGAATTTTTTATTTTCATTACATTCCAAGTCAGAAATCATGCTAAGCAGATCATTTTAAAAAAATAATTATGGAAATAAAGCTTCTTGCTAGTATAGGCTAGTGATAATCTAATCTTTATTCTTTTTAATTTTATTTTCGTCATCATCCACACTCATTTTTTATCAACAGGTTTGTGAGTATCCAGCTTTTTCCTCCATTTTTTTTGGAATTATTTTCTTAATTTACATGTTTTATTAATCATGAATTTAAATTCTTGAGTGTATACTTGATCAACTTGTTCTAAAGCGGATATGTTTGTTTCTCCATCACTTGATATTTTTTGTTAAATCATTCGAAGTTGAGTTATCATCATGGAAAACTTACTTCTTTTTGATATTTGATGCATCACCACCAATCTCTAAAATCAAGGCTTGATGCTTGTTTTGATGACTAATGCTTCAGTCTGTTAGCGTAGACTAAATATAGCAAAGGCCCTCGCTTGGGAGGAGTATGAGGTGCCATGGCCTTGGGTGTGCATCTCCTGAGTGCTAGATCGCTTTTAACAACAATGTTTTGGAGTGTTATGTGATATGAGAATATCATGAGAAGTTATAGATAAATTTTATGAAATAAGAATTGTGCTAGACGTGTTATATGGATTCAAATATTGGACAATAAATAAGTCAATTTGGATCAGTTGTATGATGAAGATGAGAATGTTAAGATCTGAGTTGGATGCGTGGCTAAATTAGGATTGCTAAACTAAGAATGATATTATTGGAGGGACAGTTGGAGTAACTTCTATTGTAGATATATATAAGCTGAGAATAGGCTTATGCTATTGCATGTATAAGTAAGAGTTAAAAATTCATCAATTTGACTGGTTAATGTCAATGAATAATAAGAAAATGGCTGCAGACTCAACCATTTCTGGAAAAAAGCTGAGAAAAAAACTTAGAAGACTATGCTGGCAACTTTATACGACACTGAATTATACTCACATGCATATGGCCATCCAAAGATGTATATTTATGCCTAACTTATGATATTGTTATGTATTGGTTTGGTTTGCACTGTTATCTAGTGCTCTTTAAACTATAATGTGCCAGAATGAAAAACCTAGTCAATCATTTCTATGGACAGATGATATATTGCTCATTATGTTTTATAAGTGATGTTTTTTATTTGTCATTTGAAAAAGATTGCTTTATTATTTGTATGGTCGTCCTATCTTCAAGTTCGATATGCAGAAAGGATTCCTGCTTCCTTTTCAATTTTTTTTCTTTTAGTTTGTAATATGTCTTTTTCCTTCTATTCTCAATTATAGTTTTCTTGATGTTAATGTTCTATAATTTCAAGCTACATTCACTTTTTTTTGTAGTATTTATGGTACTGTTGCTTTAATTTTCTACCATTAGGTTCTTCCTCGAGAGAATGGAGTAAGTTATTCTTGGAAAATTCTGCTTTCTAAGATATTATTCTGGAAGAAGACTCCGTTCCATCATTGTGATGGTACAGATCGACCAACTTATGAGGTGTTACCAGAAGGATCTCATTATGTTGTTGATGGATGTCTTGACAATGCATTTGAAGCAATTAGCTTGGATATGAAACAACAAGAACTTGATGACCGGTTTGTGGGCAACGAATATTGTTAATGTGCTATGTTTGCCTTTTTTGTCATAAGTATTGCATGCAAAGCATTTTATTTAAAATTTTTCACTAACATACGTTTTAAATTTTATAGGTGTATTAAGCTCAGGAATCTTCATAAGGTTTATGCGTCGAAGAAGGGAAACTGTTGTGCAGTGAACTTTCTCAACCTTTCTTTATATGAAAACCAGATTCTTGCTCTTTTAGGTATGTATAACTATCAATCTGGGCTTTAGTTTTTTTTTTTTATTTCAAATTTTAAAACAATGTTATACTTCATATTAAAATGTATTGGCTTATGTTATTCTATTTTTCCTACTTGAGAATAGAAGCTTAAATAAAGAGAGTAGGATTACAACTAGCATAAGAAAAATTGCATACAACTGTTGACCTCATTTTTGTGAGGTCTTTTCTTCCTCTTCATAGAGCCTAGGATCTAGCTCTAAGGCTTTCTATCGACTATCTTAGAGAACTAGAGCTGGACCTCTCCCTTTAGAAATTCAAACCACTTCCTGACTCTCTTGTGGTGTCTCGCATGGGTGATCTCAAACCATCGTCGTTTGGTCGAGTGATTAAGGACTAACATGTGGGAAATCAATGAGAAGTTCCCCATAGGATCTCAAGCCCCAGGGAAACTTCTTTATGACTTTATCAACACACTCACACACACAAAATACACAGTCCACTAAGTTGCGCAAAGTCGGACTAAAATTGAACTTAAACAGGGTGAAAAATGTGAACTTGTCCAGACGACCCCCGATGACAAAATAAACTGCGTCGGCGCGTCCGGGACGTCAATTTAGCTAGGGAGGACACCCATATTGCCATAAATCTGCACACGAGCAAATCACACGCAAATCAATGAAGTCGTCAAAACGACATTGGATGACAAAACGGACCGCGCTAGCGCGTCAAGAACGTTGAAATTACTTGGAAAAGACATCCAATTTGCTATGATTTCATGCACGAGCGAAAATGCACAAATTGAGATATTCAAATATTAACATAATAATAATAATAATAATGATTAAAAAAATCCTACTTAATCCCACTCACGCGTAGACTCGCGACCCAGGCACACTCCTCTGTCACGTCCAACCGAGCCTGATCCTTTTTCCCTTCTCTCTTGCTCGGTCCAGCAA
The DNA here is from genome assembly GCA_003013225.1 of Phalaenopsis aphrodite. Lineage (NCBI taxonomy): Eukaryota > Viridiplantae > Streptophyta > Magnoliopsida > Asparagales > Orchidaceae > Phalaenopsis > Phalaenopsis aphrodite. Next base: position 3,109,220 of record NEWO01000021.1, on the reverse strand, counting down.
CCCGATCGCTTTCTCCTCTCCCGCGATCGGTCGCACCCAAGAGGAACCCTAGCTCGCGCATCTCCTGGTTCGATCGCGAGCTCCCCATCGTTCGACTCTTCCTCTTCTTCGCTGGCCGCTCGATCGAGCGGCTTTCCAATAGCGAAACTTCACCTGGCCGACCCTTCATCTTCCCTAGGCCTACTTCTCTTTCTCCCTAAATGCTTTTCCTCCTCTCCCACAATCCTATTCGGCCACCATTAGGGCTGGTAGGTGGTTGCTCCTCTCTCTTTTGCCTAAAAAATCCTACCTAGGGTAAGGTTGTGGAGGTTGGCTGAAATTTTGGCGCGAGGAGGTACTGCAGAAATTTTCTCCAAGCTTATGCTTGCATTTTATTCGGGCATTTGGAGTAAGGAGTCCTTTCTTTACTCTGTTTTGGAATTTATTACAAGCCTTGGAGGAAACTGGTATTAAAGATTCATATATATAAGCATCTTCTAAACAATTCTGCTTGTCTTACTTTCTCCGCTATCAAGCCAAAGTTGGATGTTGCCTCATCTATAGTATGATTTACAGATTTTTTTTGGCAGAAATTTTAACATTGTTCATTCACCTATGATTCTTTATTATGCGAAAAGTTTGATGCGATCAGTATTTTATGCTGCTGATTATTATAATATTTGGAAAGCTTGATGTGCAATGTGCAATTCCTGAATGCTCACGTATCTGATATTGGTGCCGAGGCTTAGAACTTGGTCGCTTAGAACTTGGTCACAAGTTCTGTCAATTACAATGTGTTACATATTTAGCACCGTGGATTTTAACTCATGCGTGTGTAGAAGTTTAGAAGATTTGCTTGAGGTATATACAACCTGCTAATTACTTTGACGGAGGGGATTTCAAATAAAAAAAAATTTAGCATGGTGACTTTGTGCCTGAAATCTGAGACACATATATGCAACGCAATTCTCATGCATTCTTGAAACCTAAACACACAATAGTATATAATATATGAACTTTGAAACCTATATATGAGATTGTTTAATGCTCACATATTCACATACATAATATCTAAATATTGAAAGCAAGTGTACAGATTTTTCAATTCATCAAATATTTACATGTCTAGCATCTCTACCTTTCCTTTGACATTTATGCCACCCAATCTTCCATATCACATTAAAATTATCGAGTTGTATGTGAATACATACAAATTATGTGGTATGCATGTAAATTGCCTCTAATTCATTTCATTGCTAGCTCTATGTATTTTATTGGAATAGATACTTTTGATGTTTTGATTTATTAAAAATGCATGCGACATTGCCTGTAGGGGAGATTCCTGTGAAGTAATTCATGAAAACTTGTGATGCCCACACTTTTATAAAAATCTGAAAATTTTCATTTGGAAAAATTTTGAGAAATTTGAGGCTTTACTTTTTACAAAAAAGAACCTGAAAGTTTACATCATATTTGGAAAGTGTGGAGAGCTTCCATGTTATATGTGGAGAAATCTGATGCTTTACTTTTACAAAAATCTGAAAGTTTACATGTCATGTTTAGAAAGTGTGGAGAGCTTCGATGCTTTTATTTTTACAAAAATCTGAAAATTTCTATGTTACATTTGGAAAGTGTGGAGAGCTTTGGTGCTTCGCTTTAAAAAAAAATCTGAGAGCCTTTTATGTTTGTTTACAAAGCTTGGAAAGTGACGGTGTCTTATTCTTGAAAAATCTGAAAGCCCTCGCATTAAATTTGGAAAGTTCACAAATGCTTTGGTACTATACTCATGTGAAAATCTGAAAGTTCTATGTATGTTATTTGCAAAATCTGAAAGTTGTAGGTGTGTTATTTTGCAAAAGTCTGAAACCTCTTATGTTGCATTTGCAAGTATGAAAAGTTATGGTGATATACTCATTTGAAAAATCTGAAACTTTTCATATTCAATTTGGAGAGTTTTGAGGGGATATATGCATGTTGTTTGGGCTGCACTTTGAAGCTCCCTTTATTGATATTTGGGCTGCACTTGAAGCTCTCTTTAGTGGTGTTTGGGCTGCACTTTGAAGCTCCCTTTATTGGTGTTTGGGCTGCACTTGAAGCACTCTTTAGTGGTATGTTTGGGCTGCACTTTGAAGCTCTATTTAGTGGTGTTTGAGTTGCACTTGAAGCACTCTTTACTGGTCTGTTTGGGCTGCACTTTGAGGCTCTCTTTGGTGATGTTTGGGCCACATTTTGAAGCTTTATCAGTTAAAGTTTAAGTTGCATTTTGAAGCCTAATTCGTCATTTTTGAAGCTTTATTCACTAAGGCTTAAGTTGCATTTTGAAGCCTTATTCGTCATTTTTGAAGCTTTATTCGTTAAAGTTTAAGTTGCATTTTGAAGCCTTATTCGTCATTTTGGAGCTTTATTCGTTAAGGTTTCAACTGCATTTTGAGACTGTCTTGTTAAGGTTTAAGTTGCATTTTGAGGCTTTTGTACATCGATTTGAGCACTTTTAAGTGCTGACTTTTGGAAGCATTTACGCACATTTTTTGGGGTTGATTTGATCTTTGTTTTGAAAGAATTTAAACGCCTTTAGGCCGATTCACTTGCGGTTTTGACCATTGCTTAGTTGATTTTTTTTAGAAGTGGGCTGACCTTCCTTTTTCGTTGATTTTTTTTACAACGGTTAAATTAAAAATGAGAATTTCTGATTTAATTATTTTCAGTATTGATTTACGACCTAAAAAAAAATAAAAAAAGGAAGGGGAGAGAATAAAAAAAATTGATACTTAGTCCGTTGAGATGATTGAAACCTAAAAGGGAAATAGGATAGCCAATCATTCACTATTTCTTTTACATAAAAAGAATAAAATTATAATTGTGAGAATTGTTGAGAATTGGGCAAAAGTAAGAGCTTAAATGATTCAAGAGTTAGAGACATGAATTGAAAGATCAATAGACCATCAATTAGGACCCCTAAACATTGGTTAGACTTAAGCCCAATTGTTTTAATTAGGATTGAAACACATTTCGCAAACCTTTTTGCCAAAATTATAGGTTTACCCCCTAGGTCTTAAGAGTCAGATAGTGAGTTAAGTTTGATATAAAGATGTTCAAGAATTAGTTGAAAAACACTTAATTGAGGACAAAACACTTTAAAACACTTCAAGCTTAAGTTAAAGTGTAGGCCTCCTAGATTTTAGGTGCACACCTTAGGTGAGAGTTCATTTACTTAATTTTCAAATAGGCACTGAAACTAGGCACAACCCTAATTCACAAGTTAGTTAAAACAATAGACAAGTTATGCACTAGGTTGTGGTTCATGACTGATTTAATTAAATCAAATAATGAAATTCTCTTCATAACTTAACCTAAAATGAAACCCAATGCTCCGGGATTTGAGCTTGAGCTTTACACCCAAATCTTCCTAGAAATTGGGGACATTCCCAATGTCACATATAAATCTCCAACCCTTGGTCTTTTATATGTGACATTGTGTTTTATTTTATTTGTTTGTGTTTTTTTCCTACGATTTGTTTCTAGTTTTTGTGGGTCGATTTCAGTTTTCCGAGGGCTTTCCATGTGCTACTCCATTTATTCTGTTATACATAAACACATGTTTGTCCATCTAGTTGAATTTGTCTATTATACTGTTACCTGCGACGTTGATCCCATTTTATTTTATTTAGATATTTTCTTGATGATAGTTTTTCTTGTTGTTTCTGTCAGTTTTTTATTTACTGTTCAGTACTGAATTAATATGTTATTTTTGGATGTTATTATTTATGGATGATTTAGAATTTATTGTATTTTGTGGATTAACGACTCTTTTATATATTGGAAATTGCTGAAACATTTTTTGGATAGTTAGATGTTAATACCATTTGATCGGAGTACCCGCCTTATTTAATTTTAAGCACCGGGTCACGTATTGACAAAAGCGGTATCAGAGCATTTAGTTTTGATCATGATCTCAAAGAGCCATTAAGATGATTAAATTAATTTATAAATGACGTGAATGAAAGATTAAATTGTCTAATCATAATTTTCATATGTTATTTCTGAAATATGAAAAATCAGGGGTTGAAGCTAGTGATGGTACTGTAGAAGTTGTAGCATTGCAGATTACTCTGAATGCAGAGGCATTTACTGAAATGATGATTGCAGTAATGCAGCTGATTAAGAACTCTCAGGCTCGAGCCAATTTCAGTGGAGGAGGTTAGATGGATAAGTACCTGAAATTATTTCAGGATATGAGACCACCTCTCTTTTATGGAGGAGGTTTGGTAGATGTTGAAAATTGACTGCTGAGAGTGGAGATTCTGGATGGATTGTCTTGTCCTCCAGAGAGGATGGTTACACAAACTACTTTTGCATTAGAGAAAGAAGCAGAGAGATAGTGATGTGGATAGCTGCAGGAGAAATTTGTGGGTAGAGCCAGCACATGATTCAATGGGGCTTGTTTGTGAATAGCTTTAGACTGGTTTGTACCACTGCTAGCCAGGAGGCAAATATAGGACAAGTTTATCAGATTGGTACGAAATGATCACTCGATTATGTAGTACGAAGCTTAATTCACCACGCTTTCTAGATATGCGCCTCAGTTGATATTTAATGTAGAGAAGTGCCACCAATCTTTGTCTGGGCTCAGGAATGTGATTAGACAACCATTGATTCATTTGGGAATCAATGATTACTCTGTTTTGGTGCCGAGATCTAGGAGGATTGAGATGGATTTGGAGGTTACTCAGAGGAGGGCATTCTAAAGAGAAGAAATTCAGAGGGATCCAGATTTCCCCAACGCTCTTAGAGGTAGCCCTTTCAGTTTGTTGGTACAAGTGCTAAGAAAGCCAAATCCAACAACATGGGCACCCAATTTGAAGTGAAGAAGTGTGACAAATGTGGAAGGTCTTATAAGGGTGAGTGTTTATTTGAATCTAACATTTTTTTTTGTTCCACCAACCAGGACATATGACAAAAAATTGTCCAAAATTAGGTCAGAGGGCTCTAGGAGATTTCAGGAGCAGTGCTACCTCAAAGGACCTATGGCAGACCGCTGGCAGTTGACTCTTCAGGATTAGTGCTGACAATTACAAGTTAGACCCAACAGACTGTTTAGCTCAGAGTGGATGCATTATCATAGAAGGAAACTAAGGACTCCCTTGATGTCATCACAAATATGTTTTCCTTTAACAATTTCAAGTCAGTGCACTTTAAGCATCACATGATTCATGTCACATTATACATAAAAAAAAGTTTTATATATATTAATAAGTCAACTCAAAATGTTTAATGCTATGATTTTCATGATAGATATTATATATGTCCAGTAGACTGAAAAGAGTACTATTTGATTCAGAAGTATCACATTCTTATATAGCTGATGAACTGGCTAAAATGTTGCAATTAAATGTTATTTCAATGCCTGTGATACTATCAATATAAATGCCAAATGGTGTTTTTCTGGAAGTTGATAAATCATGTGAGATAACACTTATGATTGGTGGAAGGAATTTAATGCCTAACTTAATTTGTTGCCTTTGGTGGAATTTGATGTGATTTCAAACATGGATTGGATGATTGAAAATTTTTTCATTATTGATTGCAAAAAGAAGACTCTTAAAATAAATGTACTGGTGGAGGCAAGTTAAATTTTCTTGTGATAAAGGGCTGCATCTATGATAATTACCTAGGGTGTCAATCCGGGTCAGCAGGTGGGGTTTGGGCTCGACCTGAAAATGACCTGACTCGAATAGATTCAAGCTGAACCCGACCCGAATAATAAACGTGTGAAAACTAAAACCCGAACTCGAGCTTGCCTCGGTAATCTGAACCTGACTCAAATTTTTATGCTTATTCGGGTCATGTTTGAGTTTTCGGGTTCAACCCGATCTCGACTCGAATAATAAATGGGTTGAATTTTTCTAACCGAACCCGAATCAAAAAATATTTGGGTCAACCCTAACTTGAATTTTTCGAGTCAAGTTCGAGTTGTATTGGCTCGTTGGGTCAATTTTTTACACTACTATAATTTCTAGCATGAAGGTTGCAAATTGTTGAATCATGGAAGTCAAGGTTATCTTGCTCAGGTGACAGATTCTTCTAAGTATTTGAAGTTTTTGAGTGATATTTTTATGACAAGAGATTATCTTTTTGGATGATTTACCAGGGATTCCACCTGTGCGAGAGATTGATTTCAATATTGAGCTCCTGCCAAGTTTTGAGCTTGTATCAAGGGCGCCATATAGAGTGGCAGTTAAGGAGTTGCAAAGAGTTGAAGTGCCAACTACATGAGTTACTTGATAAGGGGTTTATCAGACGTAGCACCTCCTATTGGGGAGCTCCTTTGTTATTGAACTTTCGGATGTGTGTTGGCTATAGGGAGTTGAATAAACTCACTGTTAAAAGTAAATATCCACTATCGAGGATTGACGATTTGTTTGATTAGTTGGAAGGGGCTCAGTATTTTCAAAAATTGATTTGAGTTTAGGTTATCACCAACTGAGGATTAAAGAAGAAGACTACTTTCAGGACTAGATATGAGCACTATGAATTCACGGTGAAGCCGTTTGAATTGACAAATGCCCCAACAATTTTCATGAACCTGATGAATAGGATATTCAGGCAGTTTTTGGATACTTTTTTGATCGCCTTAATCGATGATATCTTGGTGTACTTAAGGGATGAAGTCAGTTATGCATATCATTTACATGCTGTGCTACATGTTTTAAAGGATAGTACACTTTATGCCAAATTTTTTAATTGTGAATTTTGGCTTAAAAATTTGGCTTTTCTTGGGCACATTATCAGTGGAGACCACATATCTGTTGGTCAGATTGAAGTTAAGGCGATTGCAAATTGGCCAAAACCTAGTACAACTACTATGGTCGAGAGTTTTCTAGGTTTGACTGGTTATTACGAGAGATTTGTTGAGGGTCTTCACAGATTGCTATGCCACTGTCAATGTTGACTCAGAAGGCGGTAAAGTTTAATTGATCTGATCGTTGTGAGGAGGCCTTTTAGAAGTTCAAGACTTGTTTAATGTCTGCGCTAGCTTTGGCCATTTTTTCTGGCTTTGGTAGGTTTCAGATTTCAACAATGCATCTTTGAGAGGTTTGGGATATGTGCTTATGCGATATGTTATGGTCATTGCTTTTGCTTCACGACAATTGAAGAATCATGAAAAGAACTATTCTAAACTTGGAGCTTGTTACAGTTGTATTTGCACTCAAGATTTGGGGGCATTAATTGTATGAAGTTAGAAGTGAAATTTTCATTGGCCACCAGAGTTTCAAATATATCTTCGCTCAGAAAGAGTTGAACCTCAGGCATAGGAGATGGCTAGAATTTATTAAATATTATGATTTAGATATTCAGTGTCATTCAGGGAAAGCTAATGTGGTGGCAGATGCACTGAGTAGAAAAACTTCAAGTAATTTGAACTATTTGTTTACTCAACAGGAGCAGTTAATTAAAGATCTAGAGAAGCTCAGGCTGACCATACTTTATTATGGTGATGATAGTATCACTCAATTTTATCAGTTGTCGGTTGAGCCAACTCTAAATGACAGAATTGAAGATTCTTTAGCCAGAAATAACAATATTCATAATGTTCTGGAACAGGTTCATGTAGGCAATTTGAGGGGATATATGATAGATGATGATGGTGTTTTTAGGTATAAAGTTAGGTTTATGTTCCGGATTTTGATGATTCGAGGAAGGAAATTCTAAATGAAGCACATCTATCCGGATATGCTATTCACCAATGGAGCAGTAAAATATATCAAGAAGGTAAATAAACATTTTTGTGGCTAGGGTTGAAGAGAAGTGTGGCAGAATTCGTGGCCAAGTGTCCATCATGTCAGCTAGTGAAGGCAAAGCATCAGCTTCCTAGAGGTTAGTTGCAACCTTTGTCGATTCCAAAGTGAAAATAGGAGATTACGTTGGATTTTTTGGTTGGTTTGCCTAGATCTTGTCAAAATCGTGATGCCATATGGGTAAGTATCGATCGACTAACTAAGGGCGCGTTTGGGGTCTCTTATCTCGCGCGGTGCGGGCCCAAGCCGCACTTTTTTTTGTTTGGATGACACGTTTTGAAGGCGTTTTGGATAATTTCAGCGGAACACGGGCCACGAGGTCATACCTCTCACCACACGTTTCCTAGTATATGCTGTTGTGCTTTTGTACTACCCTAATCCAAGCTCTCTCTCGCGACCGAGTTTCTCCCTCTCTTCTCTCGCGATTGAGCTTCCCTCTCCCCTTTCTCGCGCTGAGCTTCTCCCTCCCTGATCGCCTCGTTTTCTCTGTTCCGTGATCTGTATCATATTTGCATGGATACTTTTCTCTCATTCGATCTGCGATATTCTCTTCCAACTTGTCTCTGACATCATGATTTTGGGATTGGTTGTTCGCTTGATAGGTTTTGATTGATTGTTCTCTTGCTAGTTTTTGTTTGATTTTCGATTGGATGTTCCATTAGGTGATGCCCTTTACTGTGGATTTGGTGATGTTTGTTTGTTGGGGTGGTGGATTGTTGCTGGTTTGGGTGGTGGATTGTTGAAGTGGTCGTGCTTGTGGTATTGTTGTTTTTTGTTGTGGTGATTCTGCTATGGGCTATGTTTGCTCTGCTGTGGGTTGTGGTGGTATTGTGAATTCAGAACATATGTGGTTGTTGTGGGGTGACTTTGAGTTTTAGTGGTAGGTTGTGTTGTGGTAGTTATGAGGTTGTGCTGTGTGTGGGTTGGAGTGTTGTGGATTTGTGGTTGATCTAGCTTGTGCTGTGGGTTTTGTGGTTGTGTGGTGGTTGTGGGTTGGAGTGGTGGTAGTTGGCTGTAGGTTGGGGTGGTGGCTCTGTTTTGTGCTGTGATGTGAGTTGGGGTGTTGTGCTGCAATGTGGCTCATCTATATGCATAATATGTTACCAAAATCCTGGTATGTTAATTGAGCTCAAAAGTACTCGATAATTATCTATTCTTATAAATGTTTGAAGATCTCAATATGAGGAAGATAATTGGTGAAAGTATTTAAGCTAAGGAAATCTACTATTACTCCTTGAGGTCTCATCCATCTTCTCTTCCAGCATTATTCAATATAATTGTCATTGTTATTTTGGTCATTCTCCAGTATTTAATTGTTTATTCCTACCTCTTTCACCCAATGTCTTTCACCCAATGTTTGAATGCAATGCTTGTTTATTCCTACCTCTTTCTCCCAATGTTTGAATGCAATGCTTAAAAAGTTCAGAGAACATCATTAGTGTCTTTTCCCTCCTCCACAATATAAGGAAGCTAATTGGTGAAAGTGTTGAAACTAGTGAAGTTAACTATTAACCCCTAAGGTCCCATCCACCTTCTCTTCCATCATTACTTTATATCAATGTCATTGTGGTTGTGTGGTTGTAATGTGGTGATGGTTGGGAATCATATATATCTTTAGTAGAGTTTTCATATAATAACTATTACCACACTAGCATTGGGATGTTTCCATATGAAGCCCTATATGGAAGGAAGTGCAGGACACCTCTATGTTGGGCTGAAACAGGTGAAAGAAAGTTTATTGGAGCTGATTTGGCTGATAATGCTACTGAAAAGATTAAGCTGATTAGATATAGATATAGGGAAATGCTGGAAAGACAGAAGAAATAAAATGATGCCAAACACAAACTTGTTGAGTTTGAAGTTGGAGAGTTTTTTTTTTTTCATAAAAATCAGTCCTTTGAAGGGCATGCAATGTTTTGGGAAGGCAGGAAAATTGAGCCCCAAATTTGTTAGCTCATTTGAGATTGTGAAAAAGATTGACAAGGTGGCTTACAGATTGGCTTTACCAACTCTTATGCAGGGAGTGAATAATGTTTACCATATTTCTACACTGAGAAGTCTATTACAGATGAAGCCATTAGGGTTATAGCAGATAGTTGACATTTAACCTGATTTGACTTATATTGAGAAGCCTGAAAAAATTCTTGATTAGGATGTGAAGAAGCCGCGGAACATAGAAATCCCTTTTGTGAAGATTTTATGGATGCACGGGTCGGAAAATGTTGCTACTTAAGAAATTGTCTGAGACGCAAGAAAAATATCTTCAGCTTTTTAATTGAGGCATGTTTACCTTCATGTTTATTTTTAAATTTTGAGGCCGAAATTTTTATAAGAATAGATTGTAATAACAGGAATAATAATAATAATAATAATAATAATAATTATAATAGTAATAGTAATAATAATAATTATAATAAATAAATAAATAAATAAAAGATTCAATCGATTTGGGGAGACACACCCCTTTGTCGAAACATATTCTTTATCCCTTCGAACGTCTTCTCATTCAATATCATTGAATGATTTACCGAGATGCATCGAGACAAAAATTGAAACTGTCGTGTCTTAGTCAAAGAAGGAAAATGAAGACTTTAGGTTGATATGTCTGATAGGAGAGACTTTGCTTACTAGTGGAGGACCACTGTTGCTTGATATTTTCTTGATGTTAGTTTTCTTTACTTTTTCTATCGGTCTTTGATTTATTGTTTTGTTCTAGATTGAGATGTTATTTTTTTCTGAATGATTTAGAATACATTGCATTTTGTGGATTAGTGACTCTTTTATATATTGGAAGTTACTGAAACATTTTGTTGATAGTTACTTAGATGTTAATACTGTCTAAACGTAGCAACCACTATAATTAATTTTAAGCACCGAGCCGGGTCTTGACGAAGACATAACACCCAAGTATCTAGGATTAAATTAATTCTTAAAAACTATCTAGAGATAATAAGAAAGCCATAAACTAGGAAATACATAAACAAGAGAATATCTGGAAAGGATCGAAATAAACGCAATAACTTTCACAATAATCTGTGTAATTTTCTGCCATACATATGGAATTTGTAAACGTGAAAATGGTGGGTCAGAGATGTAAAATAGTTTAGAAATTTTTTGTGCTGTTGTTATTAACCATCCGCAGTAGTTTACATTCTTCCAGAAAATTATCTGAGGAAGACTTAGAAGCATTGCTTAAAAAAAATGTAATATTTTTACTTGTAACAGAAAGCTGCTAGTGTTTCTATAAAATACTATTCTCTCTCTCTCATGCATTTAGGTTATTTAGGATTAATCAGCTGCTTAATGTTAAGAATCTATTTTCTGGTTTCTTAATTCCTTATCTTAATTGTTTAGGTCACAATGGAGCTGGGAAAAGCACAACCATTTCTATGCTGGTCGGTCTTATTCCACCTACATCTGGCGATGCGCTTGTTTTTGGCAAGAATATTACAACCAGCATGGTAAGTTTTTGTTGACTTTTTACACTTTGTATTTTTTGGCCTGAAATTTTATTTTAGAATTCCTTTTCTGCTTATAGATGATGATTTAAAACGTAATTACATTATTAGTTATTGAAGGTCATGAAACCGGATGCTAGCATGTTTTCATGAAACAAATGTTTGGCATTAGCCTTATATATATATATATATATATATTATGGAAGCTCTAGGGCTAATTATATTGAAATAAAAAAGATACAAAAAGTTGTATGAAATGGCCCAAAAGATGATGCCCTACTCATATGATACATGGTACAAAGATATTCCAACAAAAAAGATACAAAACTCAAAAAAAGCAAACATGCAAAAACAAGTGTCTATGAACGAGACAGTTTAGACTTGCTTCTTCCTCTGTTTCTTGGAGCGGATCCAGGTAGCAAATTCTGAAGTGTTGTTCTATTGCCTGGAGTGACCAATGTATCATCCATTATGTTTTTTAGGGTATACTTGTACATTTTTGTAGGCTCCAAAAATTCGAAATGCACCGCAGACTGTCATCGAGAGCTTGATTGTGTTATGTTCCGAGTTAAATTTGTAGAAGAAAGATGAGATAGTAGATAAGGTACTACTCAGAGATTTTACCATTATTTTGAGAGAACTTTATGGTCTAGGGTTTGAGGTTTCCCATTGGCAATGGTTAATTACTTCTTTTGATAATGGTAGAACACTTCTGATTAAGGCTAGTAATTAGGTGTAAGCATTTGAACTTAGCATATAGTAGCAGCAAATTTTGAATTTTTTAAAAATTATAAGAAATTATCATAGTGAGCTCAAAACGGATGGTAGGGAAATGATGACGAAACACATCAAAATCCCATAGTTCTATCATCCCGGGTTGTCATGGACACTAGTCTATTTAGTCAGAGGAGGTGGTCGATCCAACTTGATAGAATGATTCTTGTTAGTGACCATGGATTGCTTCTTTCGAGGGAATCTTATATGTCTGAAATGAATGTTTGCCTAAGTGGACTAATTTAATGCCACCTTAGCTAACAGAGGGCTTTGTGGCTTATCAAATATATCCTGTGATTCAACTCTCAAAATTCCAGGCTACGATCGAGGAATATATGGGCTATAATTGTGACTTTAATTTAATGGTGTCATTTGGTGGTAAACCATCTGATCAGAGAGTTTTGATCATAATTGTTTCTTTGTGGTGCCATTTGGTGGGCGTCAAAACCTCACCGACAGGGGGCTTGGGCTATGTACTTACTGACATAAGATTATTTTGAGCATGAATTTAGTCGTGTGCTTGATATGATATTGGTTTTTTTTGAGCTCGAGTCAGTATTAAATTTGTTCACCTCGATAAATGGTTGTAGCTGGTGGACGACGTAACTGATTTTCATTTAATATTTTCAATTTTAATTCTATATTTTAAAATTTTAATTTTACAAATAAACCTATCTGGTTGAAATTCACAATCAACACGGTCATCATCAGGGATTTTGATTATTTTTGAACCCTGTTGACTCTGTTCGGCTCGCAGAGGTTGAAGTTCATGATTTTTATTATTATTGAGTTCTAAAAATAGATCTTGAGAATAGACTCTTCCGGTTAAGATTTTATTATCAACACGACCATCATTGGAGAATGGTTATCTGTGAACCATGTCGAGTCTGCCCCACTCACAGAGGATCATGTTCTTGATTTACATTATTATTTGAGATTTAAAGACGATTTTGAATTTGAATTTGAAATTGACCCCTTAGGTTGAGATTTACTATCAATACGGTCATCATGTGTTTGATGCTTTGGAACCCTGTCGACTCCATTCTTACAGAGGATCATGTTCCTTCGAAAGTTATTTTTGTAAAGCTTTGGTTCATGTACATCGCTTAAAAGATAAATTTACTTTTAAATTGAGCATGTGTTTAACTCGCACGACATTCTCATACTATTATGGTTAAGAGCTCAAGGTTATTGTCGGAGCACATGAGGGTGTTTTAATTTGTTGGTTTGAGTTGATTTATTTAGTTTTGCACACATTTTAGAGCATATTTGGTTTTAGTTTATGCATTTGTTTAACTTACCCAACATTCTTGGATCTTGAGCATCTAACATGGTGGCCGGAGCATGCGCGAGTATTTAAACTTGTTAGCTTGAACTAGCTTTTAAAGGAACTTTATTATTATTTGCATGGGTGTATTATCATTAGAATTTGTGCAAATATTTTCATATATGCTTTTAGTTTCACCTTCTATCCGCTTGTGTATTTGGGGTTACGGATTCTGTGGCGATGATGACGTTCTATATTTTGATTGTATATTTGAGATTTTGCTTCTCTCCCGTACTTTTTTCCCGTTTAAGTGTTCAGGTGGACCACTCCACCCAAGTTTCATTCGACCTTGTTGACGAATCATGAAGTCTTCGGTGAGTCGTTCAAGTTCTATTTATATTTAATTCTGTCATTTAAGATAATTTATTTTATCATTTTAGTCTTAAATATGTAGCTTGGGAGCTTATATTTTGATTGCATTTTGGTCCACTTGATTTCAATTCAGTTGCTCTTTTATGATTGGATTCCAATAAAATTCTGGTAGGATTTTGACAATCTATTGGCGTCGCCCCCTTTTAGGGGGCTGTATTGGAAAACTGAGACCTTCCTGCCACACTTAGAAAGCGTTGATACCGGAATTAACCCAAACCACAATGAGAAAAATAATAATATTAAAGAAAAGTTATTTAGGGGCACAAACATGACTAACAACAATGAAGACGTGATTAGTAATTTTCTGCAAGGCTTGAAAGGGATATCCCTGGTGTCGGCGGCAAGGTGGGTGTTGGCCTGTGACTGTAAGAGGTTGCAACGGGTGGGCGGCTAGAGGACCAGTGGCTAGATTGTAGGAGGATCTGACGATTGCTAGAAGGAGAGGGGCAGCTTGTAGGTACGATACTAGAGTGAGTCACTGGTGCGGCGTTGACGGAAGATGAAGGACAATAGGTGGCTACGATATCAAAGGCAGCAACAGCTGCAGGATGCTGCTGGAATGCGAAGTGCAGCTGGCGATGGTAGTGTCGAACGAAGCAGTAGAAGCGGGCGGTTGTTGGAAGGACAACGGGGAAAGGGGGGTCAAGTGGCCTGTACGATTGCCATAAGGTCTGGTTGACAACAGGGGAATGGGCCGGGAGGCCTAGGCTGTGGCCGGAAGGACTCAACAAAAGATGGCGGTTGTCGAGCTAGTGCACGAGGCTTCAGGCAGTGGTAGGGATGGTGCGGTGAGCCTGGTGGTAATAGGTCATCTGCTGGAAGCGTCAAACACTATCGGGGAAGAAGTTGGCATGGTTAGCGGTAACAACAAGGGAAGGAATAGGCGGAAATAATCACCACCTTGAACCAGTTCAACCTAAGCACATTCTCGCCATTGGATGACATTCAGAAGGGGAAAATGCCTTAGAGGCCACAATCTGAAATCAAAACAATCAAAATCTTCCCCTAAACAATAGCAAAACACATAAATAGATATATAGATACATGCATGCATGCATGCATATACATTCAATTGTTGCGTTGACGGACTTCAAGGTTTCAGGCATGTTGTGGTTGTTGCATCGATACTTTTCTTTTCAGTAGTGCGATAGGTCGCAATTGAACACGAGGCTACTAACTTGAGAATCAATTAATGCCGTATTTATAGATCTGTTAATTAAAAAAATTAATCAAGGATATTTTTCAGGTGCGTTTGGGTTGGCTGCAGCCTTTTTTAATAGTGGTTAAAAAGTCGTGGTGGAGAAAATATCATAGAAAATTGTTGTAAGAATTATTAATAAATGTTTTTCTCCAAAAAATCATAATGCAATTTTCTTATAACCAACATACCTTAAAATGTTAGGTTGAAAAAAAACTATTTTCTAACACAACTTTTTATAAAGCAACAAGAAAACAATTCCCTAAGCATAAATGTGGTGGCGGTCTGAAACGCAAAGTGGATAGAAGGCTGTCCCAAACAGTTAAATTCAAAACTGACGAGATAGTTATTTTGATGTTATTTTTGTTTTGTGCTGTGTGTTTCACACGAGCACAAGGCGAAATGAGGCTTCATTGCATTACACTGCTTCACATGAACACTATATGCCATTGTTTGCTATGACAACAATTAGATAAATGCATAGTTAAGTCAATGAAATGAAATAAATTTACTAAGAAATTCATTTATAATAGCTAATAAAGTTATTTATTTATATTTATAAAAATGATCCAAACTAATTAGTGGACAATGTAATTGAAAAAGAAAATTTTGATCATTTTTAGAATATGCAAAAAATGGGCATAATTATATGGAGAAAATTTCTCATCACATTATGATTTATTTTTTTTTGTATTTTAAGATTAAACTAAAATGCAGCGAAATTAATATATCCTCAAGCATTATAAACAATTTATTCGAATGCTCATGAAAGGGCGTAGAGCAGATGCTTTTTATGCTCTGTTAAATCTAAATGTTGTTCTTCTAATTCCCTCTCTGCTGAAGTTCTAGATTCGTACAAGTTCACTTACAACTTCGTATCCAAGCTTTAACTTTTACTTTTTAATTTTTTTGAAATGCAGGATGATATTCGGAAGGCCTTGGGAGTATGTCCTCAACATGACATATTATTTCCAGAGCTGACGGTACAAACCTTATTTTGCACAATATTCTTGAGTTCCATCCTTCTTTTAAATGGTCATACTTTAGGTTTTCTTATGACTTATATCTTGGAGGTAACAGAGCATATTTTTTGCATTGGAAGGGTAATTTTCTAGTTCATGTGTTAATAGGTTTTCTGTGACATGTTTATTTTTTTTGTTTGCCTTATGCATAATGTTTTTCTTTTGTCGTCATGATTACATTATCACAAGATTCTCCCAAATTTATGACCACAAAATTGAGTAATTTCTTGTAGTAGCCAGTATTATTATTTTATATAGCTCATAAAAACAAATCTGAGGTGCATCATGCATTCGAAACCCCCTCTACTACGAAAGATGCACACTAATATTTTTTAAGTTTGATTATAATTGTTTCACAATAATGAAAATTTATTATTATCACTGCAATCAAATTAGTACATCGTACAAAATTTCACTTTGACTACAATGAAATGGAAAAAAAAAAGAGGAGACGGGAAAGTTTGCTTGCAATGCGGTTGCATCCTGACATTAATTTGAATGGAAAGATTGAAAGAAGTAAGCTCTCAAGTAGGGTGTGTAATACCTAATAATGTAGTATACTAGGAAATCAACTACAATACTCTTGAATGTATAACTATTTGTGTGTATGGGCATGAATATGTTTTATCAAAAGATCTCTATTAAGTTGTATTTTTTTAGGTATTTTGCTCTCCAGATTATTTTAAAAATTATTGGCTACGAAACAACTGATTAATTCCTCAATTATATAAGTGAAAGTTTAACCACAAATCTCAATTAAATTTTTATGAAACTACTATAAGCTCGTTTTTCTCAATAGTCTTCACTACAATATAGGCATAATGGACTTTAAATAACATGATTTTTTTTTTATGAGATACGTAAGTATGAAAACAAAAGGTTAATTATTTAATTGAAATTCCTTAAAAAATATTCATTTCGATCTATATTAATTTTTTGGGGTTGTTTGGGATCATTTTTATGAACCGTTTTCAATGAAGCATTCTAAATTTGTAATTTATTTATGATTTTTTTTTCTTAATTTTTGGAGTTCTGGAATTAAAGATACAAAAACAAAATAGAAAAAATTTGCCAAAAAAAAAAAAACAAAAAGAATAATTACACAATTTCCATGACTCTTTACTTAAACTCCACTAATAAAAAAAAAAAAAAAAAAAATTTGCCAAAAAAAAAAAAACAAAAAGAATAATTACACAATTTCCATGACTCTTTACTTAAACTCCACTAATTTCACCTCCCAAAACTTCACTTTACTATTTACTTTTGTTTAAATCGTGAGGAATTTGGTAGAATTACAGAGAATAAGAGAGAGAATAAGAGAGAAAGAGAGGGTGTTATTAAAATTGTTATCAAATCAAAATGATATTATAGAGCTAAATCTAATATGATATATGTTTTGATTTAATGTCTAATGTGTTGGAATTTACAATCACTAAAAATAGATTTTGACATTTTTTAATGAAATAATTTTTTATCTGATCAAGTCAAACTATTATATGATCTCTAGCTATCTGATACTCCGTTTTTTGACTTTTTTTTTTCATTTTAGGTCTCTCATGTTTTTTTCTGTATTTTGTCTTTTTTGAACCATTTGTTGTGGTGGTTATCATGTGGACAAAGTGCCATGTTTGGGCCCTCCCACACAATCTATTTGTATCATATTTTCTATTTAATATAATAGGCATTTGACTTTCCAAAAAAAAAGTATACACACACACACACACAAACACAGAAACACATACATATAATATCTCGTCATTATGCTTGCGTTCCGCTCTGCTAAGGTTTCGCCTCACGGCGAACCCTAGCGTCTGCTACACGGATTTCTCGCGTTGTTTATCGTCTTCGTTGACGTTGGTACTCGCATCGTCGCGTTTTTGGCGGCAGAACTGTGTTTCGAGTTCGTCAAGTCGTCTCGCCTTGCTGCAGTCTAGTTGCAGAGCTGTTTGTACTTCATGTTCGTGCGGGCCTTGCGCTCTATGGTCAGCTCGACACTACTCTGCTCGACAACTGAGTCGGGTCTCAGCTCAAAATCGCCCTACTCGACAGCTGAGCCATGTTTAAGCCAGCCGTCTGCTGCTTCATTGCACTGTCTTAACTGCCTTTCTTTATGACAGCTTTTCATTCTCATGGGACTGAACCTACTCCGGTGGTGGGCAAACCCTCCTTTGCTATAATGGTTCACAAACGCAACTCTCCTTTCCACCTTGCAGATAGTGTGGTATTCCCGTAGATGTACCATGATTCTGTTGCAGGAAATGACGATTACAATCTAATAAAAAAAGTTGAGAAAAAGACAGGCAAACCAACAATTTTTTTTTCTGACACTGAAATTTCAACTCGTGCAAGAAAATACAAATTTACACTAGTTGGAAAGTGCCAATTATGTTGCCTTAAGATGGAGATCATCAAGAAGGCTTTTTAAGATTTCAAATTAAATGAGGATTGACAGACGCGTCATTTTGTTGGAAGACATGTTATGATACAACTTAGCATAGAAGATGATTACATGTGGATTTTCTCAAAGAAATTCATCAAAATTGAGGGTAAACATATGAAATTGCTGAAATGGACCCTTAATTTTGATCCTAATCAAGAACCTCCAATTGCACCTATCTGGTTCTCATTACCTGAACTCAAGCTTCATTTCTTTGACCCACCTACCTTATATGCAATTGAGACTATCCTTGGAAAACTTTTGCAAGTAGACTTACCTACAATTCATTTCTCAAGAGCCTCAATTGCAAGGATTTTTATTAAACGAGATATTACACTGCCAGATATAGAAGAAGTCTGACTTGGATCTGCTCACAATGGTTATTGGCAAAAACTAATAATAGAACAAAAATATTACTACTGCAAGCACTACAAGATGTTTGAACACCCACAGGAGAAATGTTTCAGATTGCACCCACAGTTGAGAATTTAGTCAAAAGCAGGAACACACTATTAGTGTACCCCGTGTGCCTGAACGCGCTGCTAGCAAACCTGATGACATCCAACCTGAAGAGAGAATCACCACAAGAAGGAGTTGATATCTGCCCCTGGGATCCTTTTTCCTGATCATACTATTACGGATAATGTTCGAACCGAAAATCAGGATAGTCTCGCAGCTCTTATTCAGGAAGCATCAGGTGCAGAGGTAACAATTCACACTTCACATACACTGGAACCTAACGCGGTTGCAACGACTGTTTTTCCTCCTACTGCGGTTCTAACATCAAATCAGACCGAGGATAACATGAGTCAGTCTTCAGATGAAGAATAACATGTTTACACATCTCGGCGGAAGAAGAAGATTGGGGGCACACTCCAACTTAGAAAATTAATGGATGATACTCTGGTTACTCCTGACAATGACACGACTCTTCAATGTTTGTTTTCTGGCTCCGCTCCTATAACTAGAGGAAGAGACATGACTAAATTAACTCGTCTCTAGCTACTTATTTTCTGCATGTTTTAAATTTATTTTACATGTTGTTAAGTCTATCTGTATCTTTTTGTTGGGTATTATTGTACTTGTATCGTATGGGTAGGGTGCCTCTTTTGGGCTCTTCTCATACAATCTTTATGCATCATTTCTATTTCAATAAAATCAACTCTTGGGCTTTTCAATATATATATATATATACATACATATATACACACATATATTAAAAAAAAGCCCAAAGGCTAATATATTAAACAGGAAAATGTACGAATATGTTGTATAAGATGACCTAAAAGAAGACCCAACTCACACAATACGACACACAAAAATCCAAAACAACAAGGATACATAAAGGTAAAAAAACCAAAAATTCACTAACAGGCGCAAAGGTGCTAGGGACGCCTCACTTTAGTTCTTCCTTTGCCTCTAGTTCTCGGAAGGGAGTCATCTAACAAATTGGTAAGGTGCGTACCATTATCCAAAGTAACCAAAATATTTTCCATCAGATTTCTGAGCTCAAGTATGTCTTCATTCTTCTTTTTCTTCCTGGATGTGTAAACCTGCCATTTATCATCTGAAGATTGACTCAATTAATCAATGAATTGGTCCAAAGGTGGTCGGACAGTTGTAGGACGTTGCACATCTTTATCCCCTTGAGTCTGAGTAGCATCGACATTTTTCTGGACCTAGTGAGGCGGTAGTGAAGAAGTAGAGATATTTTCACCTGTAATATCAGTGATGGGTTCTAGGACAGACGGAGTGAAAAATCTCCCTCGCCCCCACGATAGGAGGTTCTGAAGACGGGAGAGCTACAATAATGTGTGGAGACTGAATGATTGATATATTGCCTGCGGGAATAGTGACGTCTTCAGGTGTATCCTTTCGATGATCAACAGTGTCAATAACTTGGAGCTGATCAGGAGGAATTTGAATCACTGCCTCTAGCGGAGCACTTTATTTTTTGGTCTGAGGTAGAGATGTAGATGATTGCATTGAGAACTAGAGTGACCGAACATATGACAATTCGAGCAATAGGAAGTGAAAGGCTCAATCTCTACTTTTTGCTATTATCCATGATGCTGTGTGCCCAACCATATTTCCTCAGAAGCGGACGAAGTAATGTCTCTTTCAACAAATACTCTGGCTTCAGATGGACGAGAAAGATTAAAAGTAAGAATGTCCGTCTTGAGTGGCTTACCATAAACAGATGCAATAAAAGACAATAATTTTTGAGAAAAATAATGAAATTTCAGACCAGGAAGACAAATCCAAACCGGAATAATTGGCGGTTTCGTCTGTGGGTTAAAATCCACAGACCATTTCAGAATCTTCATTGCTCCAGATTATTCTTCTTGCAAATAAGCGTGTATAATTTTCTTCATTATTAATTTATATAAAGAATGTGTCTACCATCTAATAGTCCAATTTTTCACTCCCCAACATGGTGCATAAGTTCAAATTCCTTGCGGATAAGCTCTATTTTGGGAATCCTAACCATATAGGAAACAAGTTTGATACCTTCAGCTTCGGTAAAAAAGATGACAAACTTCCCATTTTTCCTATCAGATTGCTTCATGTCCTCCTCCCACTCAAACGGAGGGAAAGAGCACGATTTAGGTGTACCTGAAGCGTGGTCATCCGTGAGGGCAGCTGCATACGATCTGTTCGAAGCCATCCTCAAAATAAAGGTGTGGCATTAAGAAGAAAACACGGAAAAGTGGCGTCGACCGAAGGAGCTAAAAAGGAGAGCACCGGGAGCCGCACTGCAGGGGAGCCGCAAAGCAAACACCGGGAGTCGCACTGCAGAGAGCCGAGACGGGAAGGATGCGCGAGCTGCTCGCGCGACGGAAATGAGCGGGAGCCGCAGAACTCGCGAGAGACCACCGAGCTTAGAACTTCCAAGTCGGGAAAGCTCGCGAGACGAGAAGGACGCGCTGCAAATCGCGAGACCCATTTTCAGGCACGAAAGGCTAAGGCTAAGGCGCCGGAGAAGAGGCCGTAACAGTTGTTGGGGTTTGCCATCAGGCGAAACCCTAGCAGAGCCGAGCGGGAAGGAAGGCGAAGCCATTATATATGTATACACACGCACACACACAGAGCCGAGCGGGATGGCTCTTTCGTCCGCTAAGGTTTCACCTGATGGCAAAACCGAGCGTCCTTATTGATTTTCTCCTTCGTCAATCGATTCAGAGTGCTCAAAGAAGAAGGGTGCTCGTCGTCATCCAGAGCTCGCGTCGCTTTCTGGAGCTCACATCGCTTTCTGGAGCTCACGTCGCATTTTATATGGACACTTTTTTTCGTCGTCAAACTATTATATGATCTCTAGCTATCTGATATTCCGTTTTTGGACACTTTTTTTTTCCTTTTAGGTCTCTCATGTTTTTTTTCTGTGTTTTCTCTTTTTTGAACCATTAGTTGTGGTGGTTATCATGTGGACAGGGTGTCATGTTTGGGCCCTCCCACACAATCTATTTGTATCCTATTTTCTATTTAATATAATAGCATTTAGCTTTCAAAAAAAAAAAAGTATACACACACACACACAAACACATACAACTAACTTGTTGCACAACTAATGAAATATCAAGACAATTGAGACTCCATATAAGTTGTCGATACAGAGATGGATCAGATAGAAAGCCACCATCATTTCATTAATATTTAAAACGCTTCCAAAAGTGTATTAACATGACGACTCTCTTGGAGACCAACTAAAACAATGAGTTCTTTAGTATAATTATGCTGATGAAGAAAAATACCAGCGGGAGAAGGGTGAACCTCAAGACCTAAGAAATAAGTGAAAAACCCCAATTTCTTCATATGAAAAGATCCTTGAAGACGCTCCTGTAACTGAGACATCAATTGAGTATTAATATACGAGCATTGATTATGCAATAAATCAAATGTGCCAGTTATATGATTTGTGTCGCCGAATTCAAGAAACCAATGAGAAAGAACAAAAGTAATAGTCTTACCTTTTGCTGGAAAACCAAAGATAGAAAAGACAAAAAGAATCATCTGTTGAACCATATTTGGTGTGAGAATAGATTGATTATTGATAGCAACCGAGGATGTCAAACCAAGATTGTGAGAGTTGGATATCGCAGCATGAATGACTTGTGGTTTGCGGTTTTGAGGTCGTTTATGAACACCTTAATAATGACCCTTTTTCTTCCAATAATTACAAAACTTCTTACCACAATGGCCGACAATATGACCAAATTCTTTGTAGTTATAACACTGTGTTGTTTCCTTCTCTCGAGTCTGAGCAGAATATGGAATATTAACTATTTCAGATTATCCACCAGCTGCATTGATTGCGATTTGTGTCGCCTGTATTTGTTCTTCGCTTAGTAATTCACCAAAACATACATGCAAACAAGGAACCAAATCTCTATTCAGCAACCCAGCCTGGACTGTTTTAAATTCAGGTTCGAGCTTCATCAAAAACTGATCACAACAACTCTATTAAGCAACCCAACCCAAAGACTAGCTAAATTTTCTTTTGTCACCTTAGCATAAATAATACCAGAATATTCGCTCCATAAAGTAAGAAATCCAGAATAATATTTTTCATTTGAGAGATTGAAATGGCTATAATTACTCATATTAAGTTCTAATTGAAAACGTCTTGCAGAATTATCTTGATTGTAGACGCGTTTCACGTATTTTTACATTTCTTTAGTTGTGCCAAATGACCGTAAATTGTTCATAATATGAACCTCAATATATCTCAAAATACAAGAAATGATTCTGGCATCATTTGCCTCCAATTGACTAAGATCTTTCTGTTTTGTAGGTGCTGGAGAAGACCCATTAATATGATCCCAAAGCTCTTTGAACAGAAATTCCCATGCTGCATAGTTCTTTCCCATAAATCTGATGACTAAGATTTCATGTGTTTTCTCGAAAGATATTCTTAACAGAATTGTCACTCATAAGCAGATTATCAAAAAAGTTATTGACCGAAAATAATTAACTTAAAACCAAAGAAAACCAAGAACCAATAATGCAATGAGAAGACTTCTACGCAAAGTATCACCACATGCCGAGATCCAAATCTCCTTTGTGACGGAACCTTGCGATGCAGTCACGCTCTAAGCTTGCTGGGAGAGAGATGAAGAGATCATAGAGGGTCATAACTGGTTTTTCTGTAGCATCGAGCCGCGATCGAAGATGAGGAAGGGAAGTTGAAGCCTCTGTTTGCACTGTTCTGTTGAGTTCGAAGTTGAGCTCAATCAAAGAGACGACGAGCTCAATTATGAAATCTATAAAGTTTTCTGTCAGTCTAGTTTAAATCTCTTTTTTTACTTCGTTTACATATTTCAACGTTTTAAACCTTTTTCTCCTTGGTTTCACTTTTGAAAACCTTTTTAATGTGCATGTAACAACAATTTATTTCTTTTTGGCCCTCTATTGTTAGTCCTAGTTGAATTGACTGTTATCACCTCGTTTGTAAGGAGATATGGATTGTGGCTTTGCGTCTAGATGTTAATATAATTTGGAATTTAATAGTATTCCATTTTATTGCTCTACTTGCCATATTTTTTAGCATGAATTCTTGGATTGTTTCAAAGCTCATCTCAACTTGAGAAACCTATAATTTCAATCAGAGGTGCTTCTAACTGATGCTCTTTTTGATCCTCCTAGCACTCTAGTGGAAGATTTTCTCATATGTTCAGGTTTTATGAAATATAGAGTGAGGTTCAATGTTTCTTCTAGATAAAGTAATTGATGTTCCTTTTTCTATTAGCTCATTTGTGTTGATCTCATCATCAACCGTTGATATTATCATCGAGAATACTATGCAAGCTCTTAATACGCCTTAAACTCTTCCCTTTGGCGATCATAAGATGATTAATTATTACAAGTTTTAGATTTTGATTAGAATATTCAGGGTCCGTTTGGGGCAGCTTATTTGATGCGGTGGCTTTTTGAAAACACAATTGACATATTTGGGTTAACTGCATTTTGACAGCTTATGCATTTTCAAAACGTTGAAAATAGCGTTTTCACACCGCATCTACCTAGGTGCGGTGATAACTTTCTGGCCGCGGTCTGACTTTTTCAAAAAAATAAAAAATTTGTAATAGCTACCGCACCTAGCTTATCAGCAGATTATTTTTAATCAGCTTATCAGTAGATTATTTTTAATCAGCTTATCAGCAGATTATTTTTAATCAGCTTATCAGCAGATTATTCAATAAACTACAGCTGACCCAAACAGACCCTCAGTGTGTCAACTCACTAGTAGATCTAGTATTATGTTTATTTTTGACACGGGCGTCGCTGATTTTGGACCAGACACGAGATCACATCCCTGCTTCCTGAACAGAAGTGGTAATCTTCATTGCTCCTGCAGCGGATGCCGGAACGTGTCGTTGTTTCTGGGCCGGGTGCAGGAACACGTTGCTGCTTCTATAACTGACGTGGGAACCTGTTGGTGACATGGACCAGTTCATAACATAAACGTGAGGGCGGACCGACCCTCCTTGCGTGGGATCACCACCTCTTTGTGAGGAGGGCCCACTCCTAATTACCCTAGTCCTGTTTATGTGCTTTAATCGTGTTATGGTTTTAGTTATGTCGTGTCTCTATTCATGACAGTCGTCGGCGTCTCTGTGTTCCCTTCTATGGTTGTATTCGAGGGCGAGTGGTACTCTAGCTATATCTTATTATGAGATTTTGGTTTCTCCTTCCCGACTCCATATTCCTCCCACTTCGCTGCCACACATTTCTCCATGTTTAAGCCGCTCTGATAACAACCCTTTTGTTGTTCTTCTTGTAGTTCCTCGCTGTCCAACCATTCTCCATGTTGTTGCACCTTTTGGAGCTCTCTCATTTTATTGTCCTATAGTCCCATGCATTTCTCTTTGTAGTCGCCGCCCGAACTGTCGTTCTAGTTATTTTACTTTTGTTCCTGCAACCCTAAAGCATTCCTTATGCTGCCTTGTTGTTGTCCAGTCCCTCGTCCTTGTTGCCAGTGCCCAGAACAACCCACGTTATAATTGCTCCGACAGTTTCTCACCTTCATTTTTTACCATAATCATCTTTTGCTGCTAGTTAACCATATAGCCCTTCAAAGCGCCAAACGACCGCTTCCCTTGTGGGACATAAACCTAGTCCAGTGTTGTGTATGTTTGTCCATTTCCATGTGTTGGTTGTAACTGCCTATTGGATTTTTCAGTAATAATATTTATTTGTTTATTATTTTTTTAGGTGAACTCTAGTATTATTTAATATCAAATCTAGCTTAACCCTAACCTTATTTTAGGGCTACCTAAATCTATTAAGAACTAATCCAATCTCCACCCAAAACCCGTCTATTTACTGATTTTCAAAACTGGTCACCCTAAAAATCCCTTTTCCACCCTACTTCACTCCATGCACCTTTTTCCACTTACCCAAAACTAAACCCTAGCCATGCCGCCTAAGAGATAATAGTCTAAAACTTAGCAAGGGAAAAGAATAGTGTCAATGAAATTTCTAGGGAGGATATATAGAGGGAAATCCTTTGACTGCAATACAGACCTGCAATCTTCGAGACCATCCAGAGGGGTCACATTAACTCCATTCGATTCTAAATATGAACCACTTCCCCTAAGATTTGGTATGAAATATTTGAGAAGTCAATATTTTGATGTAAAGGCGGATCTGTCATATTTTGACGACCGCATGGATTCTAATTAGTTCATCAAGTGGCTCTTGACACAAGTACATCTCTTTGAGTACCAGGATGTCCGATCGGACGAAATCTCGAAACTGGCTGACATTAAGTTAAAAGTGCATCTTAGTGGTGGTCGAACTTGAAAATTCTTTGACAGTGAGAAAGGAAGCGTAAAGTTACTAACTGGCCTAAGATGAAATGAGAGATGCAATGTCCATTCTTACTAGTTTGTTATAGGATGATGTTCCGACCCTCATTTTAAAAGTGTAGAACAAACTCATCCAGTTATCTTCACACTTTTATAGGCAGTGTTGGACCCCGAAATCAAGCAACATGAGCACATTCAATTGAGCATTTACGCCGATCCCACTTAGGAAAAATTAGTTCAAAGTGGACAACTATTAGAGCTAACCAACATTTCTAAATCAGTCACTGTCAGAAAGTGTTTCAAGTGCCACAGATGTAAACATATTTTATAAGATTGCCCAACTAAGGGACTAATCTCTTTTACTGAGCAGAGAGCAATTAAAGAAATAAACAACGACATCAGAAAGGATGAAGAAATCAGTGATAAGCTTAACTTCTAGTCGATAAAAAAAAAGACACTAGTGATTCAAGAGGAGTCCACGAGAGAGACTCCAGCTAGATTAGTTGAGACTGTTTTAGAAGATAGGGAGTTTGATACTCTGAGGTAATTGGTATTCATGGACAGTATGAAGTTCTGATGCATCAAACTACTTTTTGGTAGACATTGAGAGGAGCATCAACATAACTGGCATTAGATGTCGAAAATGGTCATGAGCTTGAGATAATATCAGACACATGACAACGTTAGAATAGAGAATTTTAGAATTTTCATATGTATATTTTCCTCCTGAGTTGTCTCTACTGAGAGAGGTCTAACATTTCCGGGATGAGAAGGTTTTTGAGCTATTTCTTGAAGACTATAGGGAATCATTAGAGTATTAAATTTAGTTTAATAGTGTACCCGTTGACAGATGGTCAGATATGTTACACCCCAACAAGACTTCATTAAGGGTCGATTGAGGTGCAAAAGAGACGAACAATTTAGCCATACTAAATTCTTAACAACACCCGTTTTGACTTATCAGGACCCAGTGTATTATGAACTTGTGTAACTAAATTATCGCAAATAGAAGTGATTCATTGCATTTCATAATTTATTTATATTCATAATCTGAAATGTGAAAAATCATATCATCAATACATGTATCTATACAATGCTCTAAATTCAACATAATAAACGGGCATACCCAAATACTGTACAAATTTTTAAACCTATGAATACAAAAGCTGTACAAGTGACACCTGACTACTCTCTTCAGTGCTCCTTATTTTTCCTGAAAGGCAACAATGTAAAGTTAGAAACAACAAGCTAAGCGAAATAATTAAAGGCTAAAATAAGATTTTAGAACACAAAAAAGAAATGTGCATGGTCACATGACAATGTATATATGTACGCACATGTTTCAATATGTTAAATCATTTAAAATATGAAAAGAAAACATCTAGTATAGGCATAAAACATGTAAGTAGGTATAAAACAAGTAAGTCATAAGCATGTAATCGTATGCATGCTTATAAGAATTATAAATATGTTCATAACAATGGCATCATAGCAGTAGGGGTGTAAACGAGCAGAACACGAGCTGAGCCTCATTTATATTTCTAGCTCAAAAAATGTGTCCGTGTTCAACTCGTTTGCTTAACAAGCCAAACACGAGTTGTTCACGAACAAAGTCATTTTGACAACTCTAATCACGTAGTCATAAGATGTTAAGGGTTGATGCAAGATATAAAAAATATTTTTATATTAAAACATCATTTGAATCTAATTTAATAATTTTTATTCTATTTTCTTAATACTTTTAATTGATTATAAATCTTTGTAGCCTTGTAGTCACTTTAATTTTTTAAAAATAATACTGAGAATATATATAAATATATATATAATGAGAATGGTCGTCGATAGCTCAGTTAGGGTTTCAAATGGAAATTTTCGTTGTCTATGATTCTGTCGCTCGAAGGAGAAGGCTCGCATCTCACCTCTATTTTGCAGACACTCTGCTTCCGCTCCTCAATTCCTCTTCGTCGTCTTGCTTCGTTACTGCGTTCTTTGACGTCGACGGTTCCGCCTGCATCTGCATCTTGCTGTTTTGATTTCGACGCCGACATTTTCATCGTTTGTGTCTGCGTTGTTCTGCCTTATTTGTTTCGACGTTCGCTTCTCCCTGCCCGACAACTTCGGTTCGCCTCTGCATATTTCTTTTCGACGTCGACATTCGCCTTCTGAGTTTCCAGGACTACGCAGACAACTATTATATTGAGATCTTCTAGCAGGAGGATTTCCCTACTCTGATGACACTCCCTTCTTTTTTGGTTGAGCCTGACAAAGCCTCCTTTGCCCACATCGTGGGTAATCCTCAAGTGAGGTCGACGGTTGTTTTCCCTTCAAGTTATAAGGATTGTCGTGATGGTACATGTGACTGTCCTTTTATTAAGAATGTAAATAGGAAAAGTTGGAAAACAATATTTTTTTCTCTGACTTAGAAATTTCAATCCTGACTCAAAAATTCAAGTTCGCTCTTATTGAAAAATTTTTGTGGGGGCAACTACCTATGGAAGTTATCAGAAAAATTTTTGATGATCTCAAACTAGCAGGAAAGGGGAAAGTGAGGCTCATAAATGAGAGACGTGTTGATTTCATTAACCGTGACCGAAGATTACACTCGTATTTTCTCCAAAAAATATCTTAACATTGCAGGCAAATCAATGAAGTTACTCAAGTGGTCTCCTGATTTTGACCCTAACTATGAATCTTCTACTGTACCGGTATGGTTTAGTTTACTTGGTTTCAAGATGCACTTTTTTCATCATCAGGTTTTTTACTATATTGGGGTCATACTTGGGGATCTTATGAAGCTATATCTACCCACTTTCAACCTAACCAGACCTTCTGTGATCAGAATATTTGTGGAAAGATATATTACTTTATTTGATGTCGCTGAACTCTGGTTAGGCACAACTCATAAGAGATGTTCCTAATCCTAATTTGAAATTTAAAGATCAAGTGAATAAGGATGGGTCTAACCCCACTGCTTTGGGCATATCTGTTCCACCTGGAGAGAAAACTACCATAAGGCAAGATTTGGTGTCTGATTTAATTGCCCCCGTGGACCCCCCTAACCATACTGTTTATGTGATTGATGTCATGTTGGATGGCTTTGCTGGGCAACCAACACTTTCAAACCCTATTGAAAACAATACTGAAGGATCCTTACCTATAAAGATAGTGTTCAGACTGATCAGGAGAACCTTGCAGCTCCTCATCTTCAGAAAGATCAGGTGTAGAGGCGACAACTCATACTTCACATACACTAAAATCTATTATGGGTACAACTGTTGGCAATCTTTCCATTACAACTCTATCACCTCATCCGAATGAGCAACAATATTCGGATGAGGAATGATAGGTTTACACTCCTAGGAGGAAGAAAAAGAATGGAGATCTACCTGAGCTAAGAAATCTAATAAATGATACTTTAGTTATTTCGGGCAATGGTACTCCCCTCACCAATGTGTTAGCTGGTTTCCTTCCCAGAACTAGAGGCAGAGGCAGAACTAAATTTGGTCATCTCGATTGTTCTTATGTTTACCATCTCTTTTTTGGGTTTTCTTTTATGTGTATTGTGCCGTGTGGGTTGGGTGCCTACTTGGGCACACTCATACAACGTATCTGTACGATTTTATCTTTAATATAATAACCCTTGGGCTTTATATACACAAACACACACACACACACACCACTAACATACCAAGACACAGAAGTGCTCATTCGATCTGATAAAAGATCATCTAGTACAATAAGTAGTTGCTTCTAATGTTCAACAACCCACACATATCCTGCACACTTTAGACCATTCCGTTGATCAGGTGAGCCAATCTTCAGATGAGGAATGACAGGTTTTCACGAGGAAGAAGAAGAACGAGGACGACTTGAGCTAGGGAATCTATTGGATGATACATTGGCTACTATTGACAATGACACTCATCTGACCAATTTATTAGCTGGCTCCTTCCCTAGAACTAGAGGCAGAGGCAAGGCAAAATTGGGTCGCTCTCTAGTTACCTGATACTCCAATTTTGACACTTTCTAGTTTTTTATTTAGATCTCTATGTATTTTGATGTATTTTCTTTTTGTTGGAACCATTTGATATTGTAGTTTTTTTTGTAGGCAAGATGTCATGTTTGAGACTTCCCATAAAATCTATATGTACCCTACTTTTTATTTAATATAATAGCCTTTGGGCTTTCAAAAAAAAAAATATATATACCTGCAGGTTGGGATGTTCACTTTGCAAGAAAATTTTTGGTCTCCTCCAATATGTTTTGCAACGGCTCAGAATGCTCTTGCTCCCGTTTCTTTTTCTGCTTTACACCTCCACTGAAATTTTATGTTTTGGTGTACATGTCTTTTTTGGGTATACTATTTTTTTGATTGGTATACATTTTGTTGGATATGTAATTTTTGGTATACTACACCTTTATGCTTTTCTTTATCTTTTATTGCGTGAAGTTGTAATGTGGAAAGAGAAACCCCTAGGACTTTCATGTATTTCTTTTTTGCTTTTAGTTGGGATCCACTTTTCTTCCCCCATTTTGTAACCGCTTTTTATATTAACGCGTAAGGAGCCACGAGATGCTCTTTAATATATATATATATATATATATATATATATATATATAACACGGATGGGAGTTGGAAAGCCACCAATGTTGGTTGTGGGGGCATTGCAGGGAATCATGCAGGGAACTGTATTTTCTTCTTCTCTTCTCCTTCTTATGTTGATTCTCCTATAGAGGCTGAGGCTCGAGCTATTTTAACAGCAACTATTTTGGCTCATTATCTCAGCTGGCAATTTATTATTTTTGAATGTGATAATCGTTTCTTGATTGATATTTTGGCAAATGGTGCTGACGTCCCTTGGGATATACTTTGTTATATAAGGAGGATTAAATGTTTAATTTCTAATATGAATGTCATATGGAGTTTCAATTACTGGGAGGGTAATCAACCCGCTAATTGGTTTGCTAACTTAGACGACTCTACTTATATTTGTAGTGTGAGATCTACTCCCCCTTTCTTTACACACTCTGCTGGCTGGTGATAATATTGATGCTCCTTATATTCGTCGGGATGTTTCCTCTTAAATCAGTTTGGTTGGCTGGGTGGTATTTCGGCCCAGGATAACATTTGGCTGGTATTTTCTCTTCTGTATTTACTTTCGGGCACGTTGGAGGCTTGGTTTTTTGGGGAACAGGCAACTTATATTTTTGTTTCACCTGGTGCTTGGTTTTATATCACTAGCATGGAGGCTCAGGGCTCCTTTGCTATATATGAGATGATTATTTTGGGAGGCCCACGGCTCCCTATTTTGGGTTGGTTATGGTGGCTGTGGAGTTGGGGCTTACATCGAGTTATAGTTTGGGGGGTGTATTAGTGGAGATATGACACTTGGGAGGTACAGTAATGTGTCTGGATTTGCGGTTAAGATTGAAGATAGGAGATTATATTTTTTGCTCCATCTTCACTCTGTTTATGGTGACTGGCATGATCTCTCTTATTTGGAGGCCCATGGCTCCAAATTTATTTGGCTTTTCCAAATTTTAGGAATGCAATGTGGCTCCGTTTTGATTTACATGGCTGGTTGGAAGGTTGGAGGAACGTGGACCATTATATCTTTTCTGCTCACTTGGTTTTATTGTCTGTTTACTGTTTTATCAATTTTTTGAGCTGCAGGTTTTGGAACTTTCGGGATTTCTTGCGGTTTCTAGTTCTCAAGATGTATGTAGTTGGCTTATTACTTTTGTTTCCTTTACTATTTTTGTTGTACATGTTCATAGGGTGTATACATCATTTCTTTGGGTATACGTTTTGGATTGATACATGTAAGGGATAATGCTCAGAACGAAAATCAAGATAACCCCGCAGCTCATATTCAGAAAGTATTAGATGCAGAGGTGACAAATCACACTTCACAGGCACTGGAACCTATCGCTGTGGCAACGACTGCTTTTTCTTCTACTGTGGTTATAATATCTAATCAAACTGAGGATCACATAAGCTAGTTTTCAGATGAAGAATGACAAGTTTACACTTCCCGACAAAAGAAGAAAGTTGGGGGCACACTCCAACTTAAAAACTTAATGGATGATACTTTGGTTACTCCTGACAATGACACGATACTTCAAAGTTTGTTATCTGGCTCCGCTTTTAAAACTAGAGGAAGTGACAGGACTAAACTGGCTCGTCCCTAACTACTTGTTTTTTGCATGTTTTAAATTTTTTGAGTTTATATTTATCTTTTGTTGGGGTAGTAATGTACTTGGTATAATATGGGTTAGGTACCTCTATTGGGCCCTCTCATACAGCCTTTATATATCTTTTTTATTTCAATAAAATCAACCCATGGGCTTTTCAATATATATATGTATGTATATATGTATGTATTTAATTGATGAATAGTATTTCGAGCCAAAACGAGTTGAACACGAATAGTCAATAATTTATTCTTATTCGGCTCGTTAACTTAGCGAACGAGTCGAACATAAGCTTCTTAATGAGCGGAACACGAGTTGTTCGCGAATGAGTCGTTTTGACAGCCCTGCATAGCAATGTCATCATAATATAACAATGTCATTTGTAAATGCATATGATTCAATGAGTTTCATGTTCTATCATATCATTAGTCACTTTGCGCAAAATGTCATATTAACTATCGATAAAGCTTGAGCTCCATAACATAGCAGTTATTAATAGCTTCCTTGATGGCAACACTTCTTTACGTTCTGCAACTGTCTGACCAAAAGGCATAACTGAAGATTCATAATGACCATACCTGGTCTTAAAAGTTTTTTAGTTATATCTGCTATTTTGACTCTGATCTGATGATATCCCAATTTTTGATCAATTCCGGAAAATACAATATTACTCTCTAACTGATCAAATACATCATCGATTCTAGGTAAATGAATTTTTTTTATTGTCACTTTGTTCAACTATCTATAATCAATACATTCCAAGGTTAATTGCTTGGCCCGATAAAATTTTTATCTATCAGTGACTACAATTAACATTTCACTTCTTGCAATTTTTTCAGAGTAATCTTGTACGAAGATTTGAAGATTGCAGATGTTCCTGGCTACACATCAGTGCCAAACTCAACCTCTCATTCTGGTGGTAGCCCTAACAGTTCTTCAAAAAAATACACTAAAAATAATGCAATGATTGGAATGTTTTTCAATTCTTGCACATCTTTATTCAACATTTCCAATATGGCCAAAAATATTACTGCACCACATCATAAATATTTTTCAACTTTTACTGCACTAATAAGAGAAGATTGTGCACTTTTACCGTCCAAAATATCTTTTTTCATATTTTTTATAAGTTGGTTTTTCTGACTGTGGCTGCTTTTCCATATCTTTTGATTGCTTTATTTATTTTTTACTTTGGAAGGAGTCTCCCTGCTTGTTTGAGGTTGCCACTGTTGACTGGAGAAATTCAGTTAATATTGAATTTGTCTGGCTCTTTCAACTAGAACGGGGAATCACTTATTTTGAATGACGCCAAAGGCAACCTGAACTGTGCTCTGAGGCCATGCAAAAGCGGTGACATTTTTGTTCTTTGGTATTGACATAATGAGGTTCATATCTAAAAAGATAAGTGAATTTTGTCTCATATTACATAACTAATATGAATCCCTGAGTTAGATTGAAGAATTTATTTAGCAGCGCTACTCAGCAGAAGACGGAATAAAAAAATCTTTGAAGAATAATAAATTCATCCCACTTGATCATATTACATAACCAGAGAGTGGTGTTAGCTGAAATTTTTTTTCTATGACGCGTTTGCATCCATCTTTCTGATTCACCTTTTAGGTTGAAAGTGGCTAACACCACTCCCTTGTTTTTCGGGCAAATCACACTATCCAAAATTTTATTGATCTTCAGTAGCCTATCTTCAACAATTGAGTGATGCAAAGTTACTACAAACCCCAAAAGAAATGCAAATTTTATTGTTGAAATGCAAAGTAATTACAATCAAGACTCCTCCAAACAAGAAATAAATGAAAGCAAACATAAATGGACACTATTTGGTGAAGACGATAGGAGCAAACATCAGTTGTACATGTGGAATGACTGACTAGGGGCTTGTTGCAACGTAAGCTGGCGTGGGAGAAGGCAGCATTAGTAGGTGGGTTGTGAAGGGAGTGTTACGATACAACAGGGAAGGAGGGGGTTGGGGTGAGTCACGGTAGGAGCGGAAGAGGTGGCTCGAAGGGAACAACGCCAAAGTAGTAGTTGATGGTGGGTTGGGAGAAATACAGGTTAGATAGGGGAGGGTTTTGGTCGGTTGTGAGCATAGGATCGTGGGGATAGAATTTGGCGGGGAGGGAGATGGGCTAGAGTGCGCGAATGGGAGTTGGGGGTTCAGGAACTGCCAGAACAATGTTAGCCAACATGAGTAGTGGGAACAGGCAGGAAAGGTACGCCGGGGGAATGGCAACGAGTAAGAAAGGTGTGCTGGGAGGATGGCAGCAAGTAGGCTAGGGGAGATAAGGAAGCATAACCATCTTCTTGGGAGCAAGTTACAACCAGAGCACCCGTTGAACCCATGGAGATGATCACCAGCTTGAGCGAGTTATAACCGGAGCAGCTCCTTGCCTTCAAATACAAGCCTAGAAGGGAAAACAACCGTTGACGACAAGTTGGACAGAATTCTCAAACATAATAATTTGAACCCTAAGCAAACGGACCAGACATGTATAATAGCTAATAAACAAAATACCAATGAGACGCCCTCTTGGGGTGGTAAATAGATGCATGAAGGGGGAAAACGCGGTATCTCCTGCTCCTTGGAAGGTCGGCCGATCCAGCAGGGGTCTGGACCGGGATCTATCCTGGTCGGTATAGATGGCGATCTGATAATCATGTTCAACCAACCTGTAAAGCTCCGCGTCAGCCTCCCGGGGTTGGGGGAGCTTCAACTTTATTTGTACAAGCTTCTGGTTCTTCTGCAATTCCAATAACACCTGAGTCCCACTTACAATTGCACCTTCATTTAAAGAACTGGAGGGTATTTCTCAACTTACAAGCAAACATTTATATTGGTCCAATCTTCTGGGGGTCTGCCACTAAACTAAACTGAATCTACGTGTCTCGCCTCTGTTGCTGAAAACTCTCAAAGTAATCCACAGACGGCTTAACTGGATCTGAAGTGGGGGTAAACCGAATCTCCTCACACGGTGGCGGCGCTGGTGGTAAGGTATCGACCTTGATATCCTGAAATGCCCTTTGTCGTACCTGTCCAGTGTTTGAAGCTGGTGTCTCAATCATATCATTCCCTATAAACACCAAAATTTGTCCCACTTTTGCCACTCTGCTGACATGGGCTCCTGTGATCTCGTACTCCACCGAAGGGAGAAAGACAATGCACTTTCTTTCTTGATGAAGGAAAATGTGTTTCTGAATCTATCGTGTTGAGTGCTCCAATCAAATTGGCATTGTCTCCCCAACAAAAAGTTGTAAATATCTATGGGGACCACGTCGCACTACACCTTATTCTATAGTCTACTAGGAACCTCCGGTCAATGTTGACCTTGTTCTCCTTCTTCAACCACGTTAGAAAATACAACAGGAGTGTCTCTAAGTCATGAGACCTATTTTGTTTACCTTTCTTTTCACCGTGCAACTTGTGCAAAATATATTGTAGCGAAGCCACTGTGGATCCCCCGTATCCTCAGTCCGTAGGATACATCGAATCACAGGCAGCTCTACTTTATTCGGTGGAAGATGATATACTTTACTTTTTTCCTCAGTTGTTTCCACTTTGCTAACCTTCTCTATGATGCCCTGTTCACTAAAAGACAGCTCAATTTGTGTGACAATTGTAGATGTGCCCAATCCGTGGCTCCTAAGGTATTTACTGGTGGGGAATGTAGTAGGTGTACTGCTCTTTTAAGACTTCTCACTCGGGGTAGCTCTTTTTTTATTCGAGACAGTTCTCTCAACTCCTTGAGGTGGGCTTCTGTTGGTGTTGCCTACTGTGGATGGTTGCCTGATTGGTGGTGATTGTCTGCTATGTTTCTATTATCTTTCCACTTTCAGTGCTAAGGTCTGAACATCCCTAAGTGACGAAAAACGCTGCAGCTGTACTATGCAAATAGTGGGCTATAGGCACCAAGGTACCGACCTACAGTGTGCTCCTCTAATTGGTTTAGCTCGCATTTCATCTGTAAGTGGTCGAACTGAGCTGCAAACTTTACTTAAAGATCTCGTTGTTGTAGGTGATGAAGCCTTAGAAACATGTATTGGCGGTAATAAGGTGGAAGGTGTTTTGTTTGCATCGCTTTTTCATATTCTCTCATTCGGTAATCTTCTAGCTGCATTTTCTTTTTCTTTGTTGTTGTAAGTTCTCCCACCACAAAGAGACATTTTTTCAACTTTATAGCAACTAATTTTACTTGTTTATCTTCTGACACATCTATGTATTCGAATATCTATTTAGTAAATTGTAGCCAATCAAAAAAGTTATCTAGATCCATACCTCCCTCAAACTTTGGTAAATTCACCTTGATTGTGTAGTCTCTGTGTCCTCCAACAGATGTCTCTTTCCTAGGTCTCCTCTTATACTGGATTCAGAAACGTCGTGGCCTTTCATCATCATCACTGAAATCCTCCTTATGAGAGGTTGAAATTTTCATCCTTTTCTCCTCTTTGACTTTCCCTAGCACCATCATGACTAAGTTCCTCTTGGTGCCATCCTCAATATCCGTCAGTCTCCATCGAAGTCAACGGATCTCTCGCTGTATCTCTTCCCGGGTAGACTCTAACATGTATCTTCGTAGTGACATGGCTAGAGTTTTGAGTGGGAGGTGAAAGAGATCGAAAAAAGTAAGTTAAGGTTGCTGATTTTGAAAAGGAGCAGGTGTAAATTAAGGTTATGTTAGTTTTGGCTATGATTTGGGAATATGAAAGAAAGTTTTTGGTGGTGGGGTAAGATGCTAGGAAAGCCGAATATAGGCTAGAGTTAGGCTAACTCTGATACCAAATGATACCCGAGTTAATCCAAATCACAATAAAAATATAAATTTTATCTTTGAAATGCAAAATGGTTTCAACTTTTGTAAATAAGAAATAAAAGACAACAAACATAAAAGACACCCTAGGTTGAAGGCGAATGCGGCAAACACCGGCTGGACAACACGTGGAGGGACTGGCTTGGGGCTTGCAACAACGGAGAAGGTTGTGACAGTAGGTGGGCTATGGAGGGTGTGTCATGGTATAACAGGGAGGGCGGGAGTTGGGGTGAGTTACAGTAATAGGAAGGGAAGAGGTGCCTGGAAGGGAAAAATTCTAAAGGAGTAGTGGCTGGCGGGTTATGAGAAGTAGGGGTTGAGTAGGGGAGGTTGTTGGTCGGCTAGGAGCAGTATTGTGTAAAAAGAAGCCGGTGGGGAAGGAGATGGGCGTGAGTGGGCGAATGGTAACCAGGGGTTGTAGGAACTGCAAGAATAGTGGCATCCAACAGGAGTAGCGGCAGCAAGCAGGAAAGGTACGCCGGGGGAATGACAACGAGCAGGAAAGGTTTGCTGGGAGGATGGCAGTGAGCAGGTGAGGGGCGACAAGGAAGGATAACTATTCCCATGGGAGCAAGTTACAAGCGAAGCATCCCTCAAACCTTTTGAGCTGATAACCACCTTGGAAGATAAATGTTGGATTATTTTTCTTAAGTTAGCATTACTTTACATGACTTGACAGAGCAACCCTACTATGAGTTTGCTCATACTTTTGTTAAACTTACTGCCTCATATAAGCAACCTGAAATTCATAGACGTCATAGGAGTTCATGAAACTCAGCTCAAATCGTGATTTAACTGAAAACATGACTCATTTGCCCAAACATTCATCAAACGGGCTTCTTGGCATAACAAGTCCCTTACCAAACCTGCCCATTTCACTTCACTGTTCTTCCTAACACCTCAACCTTCCCTTCTCTTTGTTGATTTCGTGCTAAAACCGTTATGAAAGCTTGTGAACCAAGTTCAGCACTTCCGACATAAGTTCAATGTCTGCTACGGCTGCCAAAAATTAAAAATTGGACAGATTCAAGACAAATGTCAAAATGGAAACAAGAGGAAGGAAATGAATGCTTGTAATAACGTAAAAGAGGGATTCATACTCTCCAAAATTTCCCCAGGGCTTATCGTGGTGAGTTGCGGCTCCCAGCGGCTCGCACGAGTTGCTTGTCTACGACCGTGCTACAGTGGCCCAATCACAGAGCCCCTGAATCCTTCTGTTGAGCGAAACTAAGACAGGGAGAGGAAGATGAGAGATGGTAAATAGAATTTCGCATTTAACTCAACCCCAACATCCCCACAGCAGTTCGATCTCTTCAGACCAACACATGCACTTGCAAGTACAGGAAAGGTCGATTGGCAACAGTAATGCGGGAAATAGGGAGGGATTATGAAAATAATTAGAGTTTAATTAAGGTAATTGTACTTATAAATTCTTGATTTTATTTCTCCCATTCCAATCATAATAAATATATAGTGTTTTATATGGAATTGATCGTTTCCATGAATAAAGTTTTATAAAAATGATTCTGTTGAATTCTTAGAGGTGCGAAATTTGGGGTACTTTTAAAATTTTTCAATTTTTTACCTGATTACCAAATTTTGTGTGTTACAAGTTAGAAGGGATGAATCACAGTGTTGGAAGTTGCCTTAGGAGCTTGGTGGAAAAAAAAATCCTACAATGAGATCCAGGTCTTATCAGAGAAGAAAATTAGACCTCTCCTGGGTGGTTGCTAGTAAGAGTTGTTTGGCCTACCACATATTTCGTCTCAGAGTTTTTTCCTCGTTATATACTTTTTTATCCGATATGCTCAACGGAGCACGAGAAATGGTAGTAGTTTATAGATGTAGTGGCTCAAGGCTTGATTACGAAGAATATTTATTTATCTACATTGCCAGCTTAAGTTGTGCTAAAAGATCTGGATTGACAACACCTAAAGGATTAACTTACCGGGAGATTGAACTTCGTCTCCTTTAGCATGCCTGGTATGATTCCATGCGATGAAGAGACAAAAGCTTTGACGGTGAGGTTGAAGCTCCCCAACCTGAATAGATTGACGCCAGTGTCACTGCTTCAAGACCATGTGCGGAAATGCATCACTGATTTTGGATTGGAAGTGGTAATGCATCTCTACTTCTGAACCGGAAGTGGGAACCTTGGCTGCTCTTGGACTGGATGAGCGAACACATCACTGTTTCTAGACCTGCCGTGGGAATCTCCTAGTGACCTGGACTGTTTTAAAACTGAATTTTGATGGCCGACCTAGCCTCCTTACATGGGATTACCAACTCTTTTTGAGAGGGGGCCACTTTTAAATACTCTAGTGCTATTTATGTACTTTTATCGTGTTTAGGTTTTAGTTTTGTTATTTTCCTATTTAGGACAGTCGTCAACGTCTCTATGTTCCCTTTTAGTGCTGCATCCGAGAGTCGAGTAGTGCTCAAGCTTTATCTCATCCCGAGATGGTGATTTATTCTTCCAAACTTCTCTGCATCCCTCACAGCCATGCATTTCTTTTCATTGCATGCCGCTCTGATGGCAGCTGTTTTGCTATTCTTCCTGCAGCTCCTAGTTCTCCAGCCATCCTCCACACTACTGCACCTCACAACCCTCTTTTTGTTGTCCTGCAGTCCCACTCATTGGCCATCATTCCCCTCGTTGCCGCTTCCCCAAACGGTCGTTCCCGGCTGTTTTGTTGTTAGTTCTCGCCACCCAAAACCATTCCCTTGCTGCCTTTGTGCTGTCCAATCCTTCTTCTTTGCTACCACCGCCCAGAACAGGTCATCTTCTTGTTGTTCCTGCAGTTCCTCACATTCCTTTTGCTGCCATCATCATCCCCTTGCTGCTGCCCACCATCTAGCCTTCCAAACCGCCAATCGACCACCTCCCAAATCTATTCATGTGTTGTGTCTATTGTTTTTACATTCTCTTGTGTTGATAGTAACTGCCTATTGGCTTTTTCAGTAATAATATTTTTTCGCTTATGATTGCTTGAGTTAACTATGCTATCTTTTTTTATGTCCGGAGAGCTTTAAATTAGAAGCAAATGTATGATCACTTCTATTTTTACTAGGCTGCAAAATAATTTCTCTTTATTCAGAAGTTTTAGAGCATGTCTTTATCTGGCTTAAGCATTTTTACAGTTAGTTTCATTTAATAATACTACTGTTTTAGCTTAGTATCGTAGTTCTTTCCACTATTTTGTACATTGTGAAGTTGCTACTAGTGTTAAGTTGAGCCACTTGTGTATTTCCCATGGTTATAAAATCATGAAGAGTTGTGCATGTGTATTGTAGGGCTCCCTTGTTTCTGTTTACTGCATAGATCAAAATGATAGGTGGATTCTTGGAAAAGAAAATATGAAGCAATGCGTTATGAAGTGAAACCTTCTTTTACGTGTATCTTGATTATCAAATTGCAAGCAGGTGTACTAGAACTCGTAGAACCTTATATTTATGAATATTCTCCAACTATATGGAGTTTTGTTTGTCAAAACTCTTATCACGGTCCAAATTATATTCATTAAGTTCAAGAACCATTTTGTTTTTTAGTTGAACTTCGGTACGGGATTGTAACTTTTTTTGTTTGCTTCATTCAGGTAAAGGAGCACATGGTAATGTTTGCTGCTCTTAAAGGTGTTGCTGACCATTGTCTAGAGGGTGAAGTAAACGAAATGATCAATGAAGTGAGTATCATCTTGATGCATCTCTTATTCTGCATAAGTTACGATTTTGCCTCATCATTGAATCCCATTCCGCCATACCTGTTGAACTCTTTCACTTTTATTGATATTCTTCCTTTTTTTTCCTTCTTAAAGGAAATTAAAACTCTGTGCATTAGCTTTGGTTTGGATGGCTCTGCCAGATAGCATTCAACCATCTGATCTGTCCTTTAATACTGTTGTCAATAGGATGTGATTGTCATATTATAAGCCAAGATTATATTTTAGGAAACAATTTTTTTAATGATCAGGTCTAGGAGCGAGTGATACTGGAGTTAACTCAAACCAAAATATGAAAAAAAATAATATTATAGACAACAAATAACTAGTTGCAACCAACACACTTGAAAGAAAAAATAGAACACGCAAAACATGAAAATTCGGGTTAGGATGGCTCCCGGCTGATGGTGGTGACGGTTAGAGGATTGGGTAAAGTGGCGACAAGGTAGAGAAGGGGATTTCCATGCTTTGGTAGAGGAGCGACAGCAATTATGGGTCGGCTGAATAACCGGGCAGCGCGGGATGGTAGTCCAAAACAGCAGCAGTTTGCTGTTTGTGGCGGCTAGACGGCTGGAGAGCAGCAGGGGGGAGGTGTTGCGGCGATGACAGGTAGCTTAACGAGGGGAACAGCTGGACAGGTGGCTGGAACAGCAGAAACCAGCCCATAACGGCTGTTTCTATTCAGTGGCAGCAAGAAAGATTGGTGGCAGCAGCGACGGTGAAAGTGTGGGTCTGCAAGACAGCCAAAGGAGGACCGTCCGGGGGCTGTAGTAGCGAGAAGGATTGCTGGACGGCGAGGAGCTGCAAGGAAACAG
Organism: Phalaenopsis aphrodite; assembly: GCA_003013225.1. Taxonomy (NCBI): domain Eukaryota; kingdom Viridiplantae; phylum Streptophyta; class Magnoliopsida; order Asparagales; family Orchidaceae; genus Phalaenopsis; species Phalaenopsis aphrodite. Next base: position 3,067,500 of record NEWO01000021.1, on the reverse strand, counting down.
CAACAAGACTGTTGTCAGGTGGTCTGGAATGATGGGGAAGGCAAGGCAGTTAACGAAGGGAAGCGGAGGAGTTGGGGATAGCTAAGCACTACATGGAGATCAAGATGCAGCTGAAACACCACTTGGAAACCAAGATACAACTCTCAAAGGAAAGAAGAGATGTTGGCTACTGTCTCGATACAATGCACATGAAAAACTAACCCTAGACCATCATAAAAGCAAATATATAATAAGAGGATAGCGAGGAGTGGTTCCGGAGTGCCGACCAAATCTACCTCAACATTAAAAAAAAAAAAAACCTAAAAGGGGAGCCAGACTGTAGCATATTGCGAAAATAAGTACGATACTGTCGTGGGATGTGGAAAAGAGGCATTCTCAGGTAGCTCCCACGTCAGCTTCCCGAGGTTGGGAGAACTTTGACCTCATCTGCCGAAGGTCAAAGCTCCTTTCTCTTCATAGTAGTCAGGTTGGTCGCCTTGACAGTTGTAGAAATGTAACTATTTTCTGACAAGTCAATTACATAGGTGTTATCATTCCAAAACCTATTTTGATATATTAGGTATCCATCTTATTTTGGCGCAATCATAACTGGATCTGTACGTGGATGAATATCCTCACTAACCAAGTCTCGAACCATTAAATGTGAAATTGGTTTCTCATACTCATTTTAATGTATCTAATAAACCAATATGGGAGGAGAGATCAACTCTGGTGTGAACTCTGTGTCTTGTTGCACTATTCTCACTAGTAACCATTCAAGAGAAACCCCTTTTTCATTGATAAAAGCTGATCTTACTGAAAAATTTATTTCCCCATCAAGCTCCTAAGACAAATTTCAAGGCTGGGGTTCTTTCCTTTTGCATGGACATTTGATGGTAGGTACACTACTAAACTCAATCTAAAATCTTAATAACTCAATGTGATTTTCCCAACATAACACAAAACAACCCCATTTCTGTTGTGTTGGACCTCCCTCAGTAGGGCCAACTCAGGAATGACTCTATAGATCTGAGTGGTCTGAAGTTCTCTTATCTGAGTTTGTCATGTCTATGGTGTTAGTTTCTTAAACTCAAGATTGCTCTGGGCACTTATCGTCAAATCGGTTGGAGTCTCTCCCACGGACTCAACTAGGTCTATATGCAACTTCTTCTAAAAAACTGGAAGTTGGTCATTCTTTGTGTTCTCTACGTCTTCAGTATCAACTGTGTCATTGCCCACCTTCTCAAAAATGCCCTGCTCAGTGAAACAGATCACCCCTTAGTTGTGCAGTCTGATTCAAAATGCCCAAATCTGTGGCACATCCAACGCTTCTAGGCTGGGACATATTTATGGTTGCGGATTGGTTCTACCAACTCTCAACTTTGACTCAGCTTTCCCTCTGACAAATCAGGTGGGATGTCCTCCTAGGTGTACTCTGGTTGTAAGACCTATGGTTGAACGCTGTCGGTAAGATGTGATGGTCGCCTAGTAATGTGGTCTCTCCACTTTAGAAGCTAGAGTTCGAACCTTTTGTCTATAGTAAGTTGGCTTACTGGTAGAAACCAGCGCGGGATCTTCCGCTTTGTTCCCAGATTCTCCCATTCTCCATATTCTTGCTCTTCTCTAAGCCTCTTCTGATAATGAATTCCACAGCATGGTGGCCTGTCTTTTTGCTTGACTAAAGTTGTCCTTATAGAAGGGATTCAGATCCTCTTCTCTTGCTTTCATGTTATTCTTCAGATCTTGGTCGAGGGTAATCTCCCCCCATTGGGGATTTTCTTCAATATCTGCAAACCTTCATTGAAATCGACAAATCTCTCATTGTATCTCTTCTTGGGTAGGCTCGAGCCTAGATCTCTTTAGTGGCATGACTAGGCTTTGGAGTGGGAGGTGAAAGAGGGTGAAAAATTGATTTAGTGTTGCTAATTTTGAAAATCAACAGAAGAAAATTAGGGTTAGATCAAAGTTTTGGCAATGATTTGGGAATAGAAAATAAATTTTTTGGTGGAGGGGTAAGGTGGACGCTAGGAATCTCTAGGATAGGACAAGGGTCAGGTTAGCTCTAATACCAAATGATACTGAAATTTACTCAACCCACAACAGGAAAACAACTAATATTATTGAAAGAAAATAAATTGTTACAACCAACACACTTGAAAAGGAAAATACAACACACCCGACCTACTAACTCGCGTCAGGGTGGTTCCCGGGTGACGGTGAAGGTTAGAGGATTGTGTGTGGTTGCGGGAAGGTAGGAAAGGGGCCTTCTGGGCTACGATAGAGAAGTGAAAGTGATTACGAGTGGTTGGAATGGCCGGGCAGCAAGGGACGACAGTCCAAACAACGGTGCTTTGCTGTTGGGGAAGTTTGGATGTCGGAAAAGCAGCAATGGGGAGGTGTTGTGGCAATGGCAGCTACCTGGAATGAGGGAATTAGCTGGCCAGGGGGCTGGAACAGCAGAAACAGCCCCGGAATGGCTGTTTCCGGGTGGCGGCAGCAAGCGGGAATGGCAGCGGCTGCTGCGGTGAAGGTGAGCGATTGTAGGACAGCCAGAGGACCGTCTGGGACTGCAGCAGCGAGAAGTATGGATGGACATCGAGGAACTGCAGTGAGACAAAAAACAGGACTGCTGTCGGGAGGTTTGCAGTGCTGGAGAATGTGTGGCAGCGAAGCAGGAGGGATGTAGAGGAGTTGGGAAAAGATAAACACCACCTAGAAACCAAGATACAACCCTTGAAGAGTAGAAGAGACGTCGGCGGCTGTCTTGGTTCAAAGCACACAAAAAACTAATCCTAGAATATCATAAAAGCAAATGTATAATAAGAGTGGTCCCAGAGGACCGGCCGAATCCATCACAACACCCAAAAAAAAAAAAAGAAGAAAAAGGCTCGGTCCAAGTATGAAACGGGAGCCTGCCTGGTCGCGGTACTATAGCATATTGCGAAAATAGGTGAGGTACTGTAGAGGGACACGGAAAGGAGGGCTTTCTTGGGTAGGTCCTGCGTCAGTGAGAGTTCTGAGGCAAGAATAAACAGCCAAATTAAAATGTTAAGCTTGTTATACTTTCTAAAAAATATAACAAGTTAAATAATTCTTGTTCTTTACATTTTGTCTTTCAATATTACTAAGAAACCACTAAAACAAATAATTTCATTTAATATGAAGTGTTCATATACATATTAAATTATTACATTGGGCATCTATTTTACATCTCGATGTAAAAAACTTAATTAATCTGATCTATAGTTTTCCAAAGATGTTTCTATGGATTTTTAAGCAATTGGGAGAAAGATGAAATAACCGAAAATTCTTGGAAATTAGGATGGAAAGCTAAGATCCTGGTGCTGGTCCGCTGTAAGGAAAGGAGAAGGAGGATGGCGCTTTGTATAAATGTAGGAAGAGATAGAGAGCGGTTCCCACCACTTACCCTTTATCAAGATACAATCTCACCACTTGAAAGAGTCACTACAGCTCTCCAATTAGAGAGCACACTGAATAATCTCTAAAATATCATAAAATCAAAGTAAAAGTTCCAAAACAGATTTTATACAACATATATATATATATATATACACATGTTCTCAAAGATGCAAACACCCACCTCATTCTTCGTAGGTAGAAGGGGTGCCTCCTTCATCGGAAGCCTTTAATCCTTATAATACAATAACAAATCAATGATGATTATGGTCGCAAAGAGAATGTAATCACTCCGCAAGACATTATTGATCCTCTGGATAGCTCTGAAAGAACCATCAGCTTTGGGCAAGAGTTCCCAAAATGAACCGAAAAAACCTCTCATGCTTTAATTTGATTTACACTAAGGCTTTGTCTGAAGATGCGAGGAAATTTCGTTTAGTTTGAGCGAACGCAGAAACCTGCAAAATGTTTCGTTTGCTTAAACAGTGGTAGACGAACATTTCCTAAAGTTCTTTTGTAAGAATAATAAATTTTTGCTGTTTCAGATCGCCGTTCATCTCCTCCAGAGTTGAAAGTAACTTTTAAAAAAAAATTTGGTGAACATCACCATGGTTTCAAACAAAGCCTAAGTCAGCTTCGAATTTGTTGATTTGCTTCTAATACTTGAAATTTTGTTTGACTATGTCATTCTTCACCTACTCATATAAAGTGTGGATCTCCCTAACTTTTACCTGTGTATTTGTGTTAAGCTTAATTGTTGGAAGTATCTAACTCTAATGGTGTGAGAGGGTTTAACATATTTACAATCTCATAGAGTTGTGGCCTATGAACTGGTTAGTAGATCATTTATTGGTAAACTCAATCTCGGGAAGAATCAAGTCTCGATGCCTAATACTCTTGCCCACAAAGCATCTGATGAGATTTTTCAAACTATGATTCATCACATTTATTTGTCCATCGGTTTATGGGTATGTTGCCTTACTAAAGACGGAGCCTCATAACCAACTTGTCCTTTATAGTTCTCCAAAAGTATTCAAAAACTTCACATCTTTAGTTGAATTTATTTTTCTTGGTGCACCATGAAGACGAACTATCTTTCTGAAGTATAAATGCAATATGGGATCTGTTCATTGACTTGTAGCAGGGTACAAAATGTGTCATTTTGAAAAAGCTATGTGCTATGCTTATGATAGTATCCATACTTTATTGGGTCAGTGTAAGGCCCACAATGAAGTTCATGCTCTCATTCACTCAAGACGCCTCTAAAACAGGAAGGAAAGTATCGATCTTGAGGATTGCCTAAGTGACACAACCGACACTACTTGTTGTGTCTCTTTATATCTCGTTTTATCCTAGGATAAGAAGTTTTTTCACTAAAAAAAGGTTTTGTCTCTATCAAAATGTCATGTCATTCCTCCGTTGTGGTACTTTTGCAAAATGCTCTTCTTGGGCGAACTTTTAGAAATGCACATCTTTTCTAAAGGAACAAATAGCTATCATACCTATGGCACTGCTCATAAGTTCTTTCCTGAAGGTTGTTCAAGATCTTCGAAAAGTCCTCTTCAATGGCATAAAAGGCTTTCAATACCTTAAAGATAACTAGATTTGATTGCATAGTAATGATGAATAAGTGGACGTGAATTCGATGCACAAAAAAAAGGATAGAAATTCTATCCATGAGAGATATCTGCTCTTTAGCTTTTTTTTGCTATTCGTAAATCTCATTGTCTCATGATTAGTGAAGTGGATGAACTCATTGACCAATAGTGATTTCATAAAATTTCTTATTGTATGTGAATGTCTTCAATAATGAATCATTCAAATTTACTCTAAAAGTCCACAAGTTGTGAACTAACTAAAGACAAACTGAATTCCCGCATTAGAGTCATCACAATCAACCTTGGATACCAAATTAAAACCTGAAAGGGATAATATAGCAGACTGAGTATTCTCTTTTATTGTAGCATTGAAGTTTACTTGTGCCTCTTTTGATCATGGAAAGCTATCTATCTTGGGAAGCTCGATCAATGATTTTGCCATAGAATTGAAGTTCCTAATGAGCTTTCTATGGAGTGAAGTCAATCCATGAACTTGGCACACTTTCCTGAAACATTGTATGCTTGACCAAATCACTATAGCCTATATCTTAGTGTGGCCCATCTTATTGGCAGTAGTTGAAATAATATATCTAAGAAAACATGTTTATGTTGACATAAAGCCACATTTTTAGATGGCCATAAAATTGTTGTCTAAAGAATTTAAAAATTTGTCGCAGATGCTGCTAGTGTTCCTTTACAGAATGACCATACACCAAAATCTCGTCAAAGTATACAATAATTTTTTTATAAAAGCTCAAAAAATTTGATTTATCAACCTCATAAAGGTGCTGAAGGTATTGGGCAAAGTCAAAAGACATAACTATCCACTTATATAGCCCATCTCATATTTTGAAGATAATCTTACACTCAACCTCTCATCTGATTCGAATCTAATGGGATCCACTACGTAAATCAATCTTAAAGGTGCTAGCTCAACGTAACTAATTCAACAAAGCATTTAACCGCTAATTGGAGAAATACTACTTAATGGTGATCTTATTCATTATTGTACCATTAATGCACATACGTCGCGATTTGTTCTTCTTGAGCACATGCAAGGTCGGCGCAACACACAAACAAGTACTCGTACGAACTAGTTTGTGGGTCATAAGATTCTCAATTTATTTTTTCAACTCATCATACTCCATTGGTCGCATCTTGGTAGTTGGTCGATCGCGAAGAACTAATTTTGGCAATCCAACTAGTGTATTTGTCATGGCTTACAAAAATGTAGTGTTACACACTATATTTATCATCTTTGTTTGAGCATTGTTGTTCATTCTTAGAAAGGGAAAAACACAATATATTTTCAATCTTTGATAAATGTGTAGGTTTATTGTGGTCAGCATAAAGTCTTTCTAGCATACTATTATGGTCGGCTCTATAGAATGTGACGTGCATCCATAAACACAGTGTTACATGACACTTTCTCCTATAACGTATTTTGACTAAAATACTTTACCAAGCATCTCTTGTTCACCCTGGCCTCATACTCTTTCTTTAATTAAGTCAAGGAACATGATTGTGAATACTTTTGAGTAGTAACAGTCAATGTTTTAAATGGTGGAATTGGGAATTGAGGCATTCTTTTATTTGCGAGAGAAAGCGTAAGCCTCAAAACAAAAAAAAAAAAAAATAAAAATTCACAAACTTGAACATAAGAATTAAAATTAAAATTAAGGGGTACATACATGCATACTGCCCAATTTTTATTAATTTTCATATCTAACACCCTAAACTTTAATAAAATTTGGGTTGGATGCATGTAAATGAGTAAATGCTTTTACATACATACCACCCAATTCTTCTAAATACAGAAGGCTCGAATGAGAAGTCAACACAGATGTTGGACTTCTATAGTAGACGGGACGTAGAAGATGACGGCTTGGTACGTAGAAGACGTAGAAGATTTCAACTAGGCTTAGACACTCGAAACGCAGAAGGCTCGACACAAAAAAAAAGCAAAAGCCTTCAATGTTGAACTTTGTCGTTGTACTTCAACGCTCTGGTCGTTGCTGGACTTCGGTGATTGAATGGTTCTTCATCTCTCAGAATGATACTCCAATCCTAATTTGTGCGATGTGGTTATTGCTTCTAATTTAAATTAGGTAATTTGCTTCCACACCTCGTATGATTTTAGGTGTATATGCCCAGAGGCATGCGCCTCACCGCAGAAAGACGTAAGCCTTGCCTGCAGCAGTTAGGCTTACGCTTTGAGTCGTTGCTCATGCACCTCAAATTGAGGCACTCCTCAAAGCGGATGCTCCGAACTCTTTTTTAAAACATTGGTAATGATCCATTTGTCACCATTGGGTAGAAATTTTATTTTGACAACTGCCTCCATTTTTAATGAGAATGGTCTTCCTTTCATTCACAATGCAACAGGTATGAAAAATGTATGCTTAATCCATTATTGTTCTCTCTTGGGTTCGGTGCCGAGAACTCATCAAACCAGAAGCTTCTCCTCATCATTCGTGGGTTACTCCCTATTCTCTTCATCTATAGTCTTTACTATTTGCTTCTCCACTGCGCCTTGCTCAGTGAAAGAAATTACTCTCTTGTTTGGGGAGTTGAATGTTGTGTCAATATGCATGACACTTAAAACACCTCATTGCTGAAAAGTCGTAGGAGTAATGTCCCGATCAGTTTTTGTCCCCTCCTTTCATGGTTTTGGCACTCTAGTTGGTGTACCCTTTGCTCCCCAATCTCACGGTGAAGCTCTGCTTGAAGGGTGAAGTTGATCTGATGTTGTGTTATTTTTTTTCATTTTAGGGCTGAGGTTATTGCTACATCACAGTATCAATAATTATTCGGGGTCAGCTCTTATTAGAGAGAAACTAAAAATTAATCTAAAAAAAATCACAAAGCAAATGCAAAAGTTCCAAACTAGATTCTAACAACACACACATAACTTAATAAAGCAACTAAAATTTATATAGCGTGTCGGCTAGCTCAAGAGAACCTAAATCCCTGAACCATGTTGGAATATGATTGATGGGGACGGTTTTCGGTGTGACTGCTCGCGCCCGCCTAAAGATGTGAATTTCCATGTCACTTACTTGTATTATATATCTATCATAACTATACATATACCGATTTGTACATTCTTCTTGCCTACTATAAACAAAATATCTTCTATTATCTCTTTACCACACAAGTAGTGATGTGTATTATTTAGCCAAAACCAAAAAAAACGAACCAAGTCGAACAAGTTTGCGTAATTTGATTCAATTTTTAAAATGTATTTCATTTTTTTAATGTTAATATTCGATCTTTGGTTTTTAATTTAATTTTTTATTTTCATTTGCCCTGATAAATCGAAAATTCTAAATTAAATGGAGGGTTCATCAAATTAAACTCATATTATACATATAAGGTATGTAATTGTTGATGTCTGTTCATAAACGAACTCCAACCAACTAAATTTCGATCCATCCATGCCTGTACCGTTTAATGCAAACTGAATTTTTGTTTGGTCAGTTTGGTTTTATCAAATTTTTTATTGGTTTGTCTTTTTGAATTTTGGATTGTGGTTGCAATAAGTTTGACCAATTTGAAAACCGATTCATAAGACACAACCAAACGCTAACCCCTACGTACAAGGGACTTATATGAAAATATTTATTAAATTATTGGAGGGGCCTGGTCAACTCTTACCATATGAAAATATTTTTATACTTTATTTCTTTCACATTCTTGTCAACATGTAGTGTTTATTTGTAAGGAACATTGCATAGAATAGTATATTCTTTACATAAACAACTGAAATATAAGATAGCAGCTTGTTCATTATTCATTACAATATGGAGGATCAAGCCTTCTCTTTACAATTAGTTGCTCTCTCTGTCTTCTTTGCTCCCAGCCGCCAACTCCAACACATCTCTCTGTCGCTAATTGCTTTTCCCTCCGTTCTCTACTCTCTGCGGCCACTCTAGCCCATCTCCTTTCCGCCACACCTACCCCTCTCCTTGTCGCCTGGTTCCTTCATAGCAATATTCTCTTCCCATCCTCCAACTCCAGCCCTCCAAACTGCCGATCACAATGGCCACCCATTATCTCAGCCAACCAGTTTCCAATCCAACAACCAACTTTCCTTCAGCCACCTTCTTACCCCCATCTAGTCACCGGTTCCACCACCTCGACTACAGACTGCCCCTTCCTCATTCTAGGGTGTCTTTTTATGTTTGTGTTCTTTATTTTTCTTTTTGTCAAGAGTCTTTGTTTGTAACCCTTTTGATTTCAGCAATAATATTTGCAGTTCTATTGTGGCTTAGGTCAACTTCGGTATCATCTATGCCAATATTTTGAGCAAGTAAGTTGAATGTCTTTTCCTTTACTTTCATTCCAATAAATAATAGTCTGTACAATCTATTTTAGGTACATAATATTCTGTATAATTTATTTTAGGTAACTTAATTAATACATATTCCTAATCTAAATATTCAGCTAAAAGGAAGGAATTTATGCAAAAATAATATTTCATTATTTGCAGCATTACGAAGGAAACTCTTTATTCTGTCTGATTTTATTTACCCCTGATTGATATCCCCCTCAAATTGATGTTGGCTGATCAAGAAGCATCAATTTGCCGACAAGAAACTGATGACGCTGTCGAGAAAGAATTTTAGTAAATATATCAGTCGTCTGAAGATCAAAATTAATATAAAGAAGAGATATAACACTATCCTCATAGTCTTCTTGAATGGAATGAAACTCTACTTCAATGTGTTTCGTGCACTCATGGAAGACGGGATTAGTGGCAATCTGAATAGCCATAGTATTATCTTCATGAAGAGAAGTTGACTCAAACTGAGGAAAACCAAGCAACCAGCGCATTCCCCCGAAGCCAAATGATCTTGGAACAAGCTGGGGACATAGCGCGATATTCTAATTCAGTAGATGACTTAGATACTCGATCTTGTTTCTTGCTCTTCCAAGAGATTAAAAAGTTGTCGAAAAACATGCACCATTCAGTATTAAATCGGCGTATATTGGAACAACCAGCCCAATCAACATCCTATAGGTTGTTAAGGTGTAGGAGACTCCGCAGAAAAAAAAAAACAAACCACAATGAGAAGTACCTTTCAAATACCGAACAATACGTCGAATTGCAGCTAAATGAAGATACGTTGGTGCTTGTATAAATTGACTAACTTGTTGCACAACAAATTAAATATCAGGACTCGTAATAGTCAAATAATTGAAGAGAAACCAAAACATATCTGAAGGAGTTAATATCACCAACTGTCGTAATTGAAATATTATTTCAATTAGCAACCTGAATAAGTTGAGTACCAGCGTACGGTCATTGGTTATGCAATAAATTAGCTATGCAAGTTATATGAGTTGTTTCTCTTGGATCAACAAACCAATGAGAATGAACGAAAGTAATAGTTTTATCTTTTCCTTTAAGGTCGAGAGCAGAAAAGACAGAGAGAATCATCTGTTGCCAGCAACTGTGGATGTCGAGCTAGGATTGTGAGTGTTGGATACCGTGGCATGAAATGTTTGTGTTTTGCAGTTCCCGGGTCGTGTAGGGCACTCCATAATAATGTCCCTTTTGCTTGCAATAATTACAACACTCATTTTTACAATTTCGTGCAATATGACCAAATTTTTTGCAATATGACCAAATTTCTTGCAGTTGTAGCATTGCACTGGTTTCTTCCCTTTGGTTTGAGCAGCATATGTCATATTAATTATTTTTGATGATCCACCTGTTGTACTAATAGTAGCTTGTGCGTCAAAATTTGTTCTTCGCGTAGTAATTCAACAAAATAGATATCCAAACAAGGAACCAGATCTCTGTTAAGCAACTCAGCCCGAGCAGTGTCAAATTCAGGTCTGAGCTTCATTAACAACTGATCACGGTGACTTTCTTCATGAATAGTTTGAAGACTAGCTAAGTTCTCTTTTGCCTCCTTAGCATGGATAATGTCAATATATTCGCTTCATAAATTTAGAAAGCCAGAATAATATTGTTTAATTGAAAAATTACCCTGACTATAATTACTCATGTCAAGTTCCAATTGAAAGCGTTTCGCAGAATTATCTTGACTGTAAACGCACTTCAAGTATTCTCACATTTCTTTAGCTGTGTCAAATGATTGTAAATTATTCATCATATGAGCTTCAATAGGTCCCAAAATCTAGGAAACAATCCTGACATCCTTTGCTTCTCATTGACCAAGATCTTTTACCCCAATAGGAGCTGAAGAAGACCCATTAATATGGCCCCAAAGGTCCTTCCCTTTTAAGAACATTCTGAGCTGAAATTCTCATGCGGCATAATTTTTTCCCGTAAATCTAATAGCTAATATTTCAGAAGATGTTCTAAAAAGAATTTTCGTTAATCAATATCAACAAGAAATCAAAGAAAGTTAAGATATAAAAAAAAATCTAAATCGTTGATCTAAATCAACCAAAAAAAAATCGTGCACTGCCTTAGATTAGGAGAGGAGTCCGAAGCCAAAGAAAAACCGAGAGATCTAAAAAAAAGTCAAAGAAAATCAAAGTTCTGCTTGAGACGGAATGAGAAGATTTCGGTTGTCGCGATCGAAGAAGAGAGGATCGTGAGTGATAACGACTTCGGCTTGAGACAGGATGAGAAGATCGCGGTTGTCGCGATCAAAGCAGTGAGGATCGCGACAGGGCGGATTTGACTAGGCAGAGGAGCAGTGGACTTCCTTGGACTCAGACGAAGGCGGACGAAGATTCCGCAGAACTCAAACAAGGACAAGAACGAGCGCTCCTGGCGAGGACCTTGGGAGCAGTCGAAGATGCCTGCGAACGATTACAAAAGCTAAAGAATACCTAGGATTTAGACCGATTCAATCTCTGATACCATGTCAATATTTTGAACAAATAGACTGAATGTCTTTTCCTTTGCTTTCATTCTAATAAACAATAGTCTGTACAATCTATTTTAGGTACATAATATTCTGTATAATCTATTTTAGGTAACTTAATTAATACATAATTTTCAGCTAAAAGGAAAGAATTCATGCAAATGTAATATTTTCTTCTTTGCAGCATTGCAAAGAAGGAAACTCTTTATTCTGTCTGATTTCATTTATTCTTGATTGATAATCCACAGTTTGTACAATCAACTTGAGGATTGCCCATTGCCCTTCAACATTGATTCTATAGTTATCCAACTTTTGAATGTAATGTTAATTGCCTTTATTTCAATAATTATTTCATAGCGCCAGACATAGTCTCTATTTTTTTCATGTTCTTACAAAGCTTTAGAAATATGCTGCCCATGGATAATTTTCCCGTCAAAATCTGTCTTGCTAATCATGAGTGTTTCTATCTTGAATACATTGATTGCAGGTGGGATTGACCGATAAGGTTAACTCAGTTGTAGGATCACTTTCTGGAGGAATGAAGAGGAAATTATCACTTGGAATTGCTCTTATCGGGAATAGCAAGGTACGAGGATCTATTTATATCTCGATTTTCTTCTTTCTAGAATACTTCTATGGATGTTGTTTCGTATTAAACAGGTTATCATTCTTGATGAACCTACCAGTGGTATGGATCCATATGCTATGCGTTCTACATGGCAATTGATAAAGAAGATCAAAAAAGGAAGGATAATTCTTCTAACAACGCATTCTATGGATGAAGCTGATGTTCTGGGAGATCGAATAGCTATCATGGCAAATGGCAGTTTAAGATGTTGTGGGAGGTCACTGTCAACTCAAAATACATTATTGTAGAAAGAACAAGATATAACATTTACATCTGTTAAACTTGATAATTGTTTTGCTTTGTTTGTTCAGGTTTCACTAGGTAGCTGATCTAGCAAGGCAATATTAAAGATTTTATCTGTTGCATCTTTTTATTTTAGAGTCATGTTATTCTAAAGTTGCTAAATGATATGTAAAAGTTTCTTTATATTTGATTTCTTCATAAGAACATAACGCCTCAATATGGGCTGTGCACTTAGGAAATGGGATGTTAAATTATCAGTGATGGGCTTTATGATATCTTAGAATATTATTTCAAAGATAAAATTTTAAAGTTGGATTGAGAAGAGAGGAGAGTAGAACAGAAGATATTATATGATTTAATTTTATTCTCTTATACAGTATAAGAAGTGAGATGTGAAGTTGTCCAAGATATGAATGAATAATTAAGTTGAGATTTTTTATCAAAGAGAAACAAAACTTGAAACTAATTTTAATTTTGTCAGAATTAACTGCATAACAGAAATTTAATATTACAGTCCATATATTTAAATTGCTACAGATAGAAAGTTGTTATCTACAAGTTATTGGATTGTTGTTGATGGAATGTTGTTGTACATAGATTGTTGGATTGGTGTAGATGAAAGTGTGGTGGCAACAAATTTAGAATAATTTCACTCCCTTCGAGCTATTTTGTATATGTTTGTCATGCTCTAATTGTTGATTCGATTATTAGAATTTTTGCTAGAATTTATGCTAGGTAAAACTTTGGGTAGTGATAGCGTTCTAGGGTTCCTATAAGATATGTAGGAATTGAGTTTACGGGGAGATGGTTATGAAATAGTGAGGAAAGGTTAATGTGTGGTATACAGTGTTTGGAAGAGATTGCGAGGATAAGTCTGTTGTTGGACAGCAGGTTCGACATCGTCGACAGCTGTATTGGCTGAAATCAGTAAATTGGACAGCGAAATGGAAAGATAAGGGTGCCGAGAAGGCTCCACCACCTATTCCTAAGAAAGATACATGATGTTGGGGTTTTGTACACCCTGGACTAGTTCGGTCCAAGTTGAGGGAGGGATTGATGACCCTCTCTAGGCCTAGGGTTGCTGCCCAATTCGAATGTGTGCCCACTTCTTATAATAGTAGTCTATTTAAGTATTTCTTTGTTGTTTAGGATTTAGTTTTTGCTGTGATTTGGGACAGTCATCAACGTCTTGTTTTCTCTCTACGGGCTATATCCGAGGGTTTGAAATGGTTCTGGTTGTATCTTGGTCTCCATGTGGTTTTTATCCTTATACTTTTCTCCCATCCTTTCCCACATCGCTCTCACATCCCCTTCCCTGCTGCTGACACCCAAAACAGCCCACCTGCAGCTGTTCTTGCTTACTTGCTGTCCGGACTTCGGGAAACTATTGTCCTGTTGTTTCTAGCTTGCTAGCCACATCTTTGCTACCACCCTGGAGGTCCAAACCCTAGCCGACACAACATATACCGTAGCTCCAACCCTAGTTCCAGTGTTGTGTTATTTTTTTATTTGCAATTTCACTTTTCCTACTTTTTGTTGCAATTTCAGATTTTGAATTCAGTAATAATATTTGTTTCTCTTGGTTGTTTGTTAAATTTTGCTATCAATATAAATACACTTGTAAAAGAAAGATAATGTGATACTCCAGAGAACATAAACTCGTGAACAATTTCTCAAAACACAATTACAATAGTTGGATGTCCCCAAAACAACAAAATACACATATATAGTATCTTGATAAAGACACCTAATTAGAAGTTAGAGAAATAATTAAGAACCAGAAAAGGAAGACGCAAAGGAAGCTTGATGAAAATAAAGAAAATGAAGTAAAAAACCTTCGACATTGGACTTCCTCAAGCCTTTATCATTGGAATCATGTGATTCAACATTGGATTTCTCACTTCATATCCTATATATAAACTTTTGGACACCTCTTTGGTTGTTTCTCTTACAAAACATTGTACCATTTTCTTTTGATCAGGTTTCTGATAGATTTAGGATTGTAATTCAGGGTTGGTCGGGGGTTTGGGTTTTGGTGATAGGTGTAATATTTTGGTGGAGGTAGCAAGATTGGATTTTTAAATTTTAGGGTTAATGTTAGGAATTTTTGTAGGAATGGCTTGGGCATTGTGGAAAATTCTTTTCCTGGATGGTTAGATTTAGGGTAAGAAAGAAAAATATCTAAAAAATTAGGTTTTGTCGGCCTCTGATACCAGATGATACCGTTCTAGGGTTTTTAAAACTTATTTAGAAACGAGCTTTTTTGTGGAGGTGAATATGAGGGAAGTCTAATATGTGTGGTTAATGGTGTTTGGAAGGGATTCTGGGGATAAATTTCTTGTTGGACGACAGGTTCAATTTCGTCGATGGTTGTGTTGGCTGAAATCGACAAGTTCGACTGCAAAGCGGTGAGATACAGGTAGCGAGGAGGTTTCATTGCCTATTCCTAAGGAAGGTATAGATACACCACTTGCGAAAAGAAGATGACTCCGAAGAGCATAAACTCAAGAACAAATTCTTAAAGCATAAATACGGTAGCTGTCGGTCTAAGGAAATAGTTAAGAACTAGAAAACAAAGAAGCAAAGTAAGGAAACTAGTTAAAAATAAAATAAACAAAATAAAAATAAGAAAGTCTTCAGCGCTGGACTCCCGTGAGCCTTTGGCACTAGAATCAAACGGTTTAGCTCCCTGCTCCCTGCCATCGTGGAAGCTTCGTTTGCTGTGGGATTGTGGGAATTCTGCAAACTAGCAGGCATTTCAATGTCAGTGAGGATATCTCAAATTTAATTGTTTGTTTCAACATAATTTGTTTCAGCTACTTCATTTCCATATTTTCTAAGATAAATTATTAGTCTATTTTAATATGTTATTGCCTTGTCATAGCAAATATTATTTTTTCTACTAGTTTTGATAAGGTAGATTTTAAAGATTTTCCCACATGTTTGTTTAGTTTTTTTAACAATTTTTCACTATATTTCCTTACAATTACCGAGTGCTAGTAGCTTTGATTTAGCTTTAGCCGTAATTTTTAAGACCACAAATTGTACATTATGTCTCAGTGTGACCAAGTTTCTGTATACATCTATATTATAATTGAAGGTAGATCCTTGGTGTGATGCATCTCTCTCCTAATTAGCAACTGTAAAGATTTCAATTCTCTTTTCTAAAAATTTGTCAACTTCTTTTTTTCAACATGTTTTGCTTCTGGCTAAAATAGAGGATGGTAGCACAATATGAGTTAATTGCATGCTGGACTGTATCAAGCTGAATTAGGTTGGAGAGCTCCAAACATTTTCCCATGCTATCAATTACTTAGATTAGGGGTTTGCATTTGAAAATGCCTGATGCAGGTGCTCGGGCAAGAGCCCTATTACAGGCACAAAAACATCGCCCGGTTCAGGACGCTGAACAGTGCCCGGTTTTGGCGCTTCGAACCGCGGTGCCAGACCGCTTAGAATCGCAGAAGCAGTGTGCGGAAATCAAAATTTCTTGCAAGGGTCCGTGAGTGGAAGATCGCGAAATGTTGCGATCCGTGAAGAAACATCGCTTACAGGGAAGCTTCTTGAGGCTGCAGCTATTAGGAGTGTTTTATGGATTCTTCTTGGCCTCCCACTCTTCCTTTGTGTAGAAGTTTCCTTTAGGAGTCTATAAATTGTTGTCTTTGTGTTTGTGGGAGTGAGATTAAAGTTGTGTTTGTGTTCAGTTTCAAATTTTTGTTTGGAGTCACTTTCCCCTTTGTCGAGCTGTATCCGAGGAGGAGGTGGTGCTCCGGCTGCATCCTCTCCGATTTGGTGATTTTGTTCTCCCTTTTTACCTTTTCTAGCCCTTCTCTCCTCCACTCCTCTGCCATCGAACTCTTCCACCATAACTCCAACACCCAACTATTCCCCCTTGCTGCAGATTATTACTTTTGTTTCGCCTTCCTAACTCCATTCAAGTTCTGCCCAACCACCCCACTACCTCTACCGAGCACCTACAACACTTCCCACTTATTGCTTCTATAGTTTCACACCTTCCCTTCGTTACCACTCGCCTTCCTTGACTACCGTCATCCCTTCTAATCATTATTATCCGTCTAGCTGACCTCTGCTAGCCAATAGGATACATTTAGGATTGTTTGCTTTTTTTCATTTTTTGTTTTAGTTATTTTTTCGTTTGAGTCTTTTTGTAATGCACAACCAGGGGAATTATTTATTTCACAGAGCAGAGCGTTATTGAGACCTAGGCTGAGGACACAGCAGACACTGAAGAACAGTTCAAAGAAGAACTTTAATCCGATGAGCCCCCCCCCAAGAGAATTCCCTTATTTATGGATACATTCAATGTATTTTCTCCATGTGATTAAAAAGAACATGCAATTTTTTATGATGTGAAACTTTTTGTTGAGACATACAAAGATCTCATGGACCAGAAGATGTCAGAATTTAAACTTTCAGTTGATGATATTAGCGTCGACCAACTAATGGTATCACAAACAGCTACATTTCCAGCCCTCACCCCCAATATTCCACATGATGAGACGAAAGGCCAGTGTGAAGCTCTTGTTATTGGAACGCATCAGAAGATGCCAGTTCTCCAAAACTTCAAATCATAGGGAAGATCGGGAGAACATACATCAACCAAATTCTTGCAAACACACAACCTTCCCAACTTATCATAGATAAGAAACATATGAGATATTTATTTGTTTGTAATTTAGATCGAAAGAACATACATAGTAATGTACCTCCGACTCAGATTACGCCGAACTAGAACGGATCAATCGGGGGTATGCTCGCAAGTGGGAAAGGCTTCTTAGTTGTTCTGAGCGACACAAGAATCTTTAGTGTGTTCCAGGAACAACCAAAGAGAATCAGAAGCTTCGACCTATGAAGTCAAAACTCCCCCAACCCGAGGAGACTGACGCGGGCGCTAAAACAATGCCCAGTGCCCGATTTGGGTGCTTCGAACCGTAGGGTCCTCCCTCTTTGATTCGCAAAATTCGAGCTGGTAAATCACAATTTCTCTCGAAGATTCGCGAACGGGAGATCCCCCGTGAAGGCGGGAAACGGAGATCGCGAAATGTCGCGATTCATAAAGAAGCATCACCTCCAGGGAAGCTTCACGAGGTTGCCGCTCTTAGAAGTGTTTTTTGGATTCTTCTTGGTCTTCCACTTTCTTCCTTTATTGAAGTTTTCTTTAGGAATCTATAAATTGTTGTCTTTGTGTATGTAGGACTCAGATTGGAGTTGTGTTTGAGTTTAGTTTTAGATCTCCTATGTGGAATCTTTTTCTCCTTTGTTGGGTTATATCTGAGGAAGTGGTGATGCTTCGATTGTATCCTTTCCGAGGTGGTGATTATATCCTGCTTTTTTAACCTTTTCAACCCTTCTCCCCTCCACTCCTCTACCGTCAAACTCTACCACCGTTACGCCAACACCCAATTATTCGCTCTTCATGCAGAATATCAGTGTTGTTCCACCTATCTAACTCCTTTCATGCTCCGCCCAACCCCCCAACTACTGCTACCGACTACCTATAACCCTTCTCACTTATTGTTCTTATAGTTTTGCACCTTCCCTTCGCTACCACCCATCTTCGGTGACTGCCGTCATCCCTCGAAATCATTCATATCCCTCTAGCCCGCCTCCACCACACAGTGGGATACGTGTTGGAGTCTTTGCTTGTTTCTTTTATGTTTGAGTTGTTATTTTCGTTCGAGTCGTGTTGTAATCTCATTTTTGTTAATGAAAGTTTGTTTGTGTTTCCACTATTTTTCCTACTAGTTCCAGTATCATGGCCTTTGAACTAGTGAGGTCTACTCAACTTGATCAGCAAACATCTTCACATTGCGGGTAAGTTCCTATCACATGGAATGGTCAAGTGTAGCAGTTGGGATTATTCTTGAGAGCTTGAAGGCTGTGCAAAATAACTGCCCTAGAGAATCGATTAGGTTACCTCCATTTTGATCTAGAGGTCATTTGCTAATTTCGTAGAAAAAAATCTCATTAGAATTGTATGAATAATGAGGCTGTAGGGTCACAATATTTCATACTAGTTTTTTTTTTGTTGTTGTTGATTTTGGAGGAAAAAAAATGCTTGCTTGGATTTTTCTTCCACTTATTTTTTTTTAAATTGTTTCATGGCAGTTCTCTCTTTCTGAAGAATCGGTATGGGGTTGGATATACACTAACGATAGCCAAGGTTTATTTGTATTTTATCTTCTCTCTCTAAACTTATTATTAATGTGGTTTTTGGGAATGTTAATTGTTTTTTTTTTTTTTTTTTGCTTGGTCTCTTCGTCACTAGACATCCCCTCGTGCTTCTGTTGGGACTGAGATCGTTCGTCATCATGTGCCAACAGCTGAATGCATATCTGATGTAACTCTCTTTTTCCGAAATCTATTTGTTATTGATTTTGAAAGTACATATGCTGTTTCAAAATGAAAATCCATTTTATTTTAGTTTACCTTGTTCAGTTAATTAATTTTGTTCTTTGGTTTGCTTAAGCCTACTTAAATTTTACTTTTATTTTAAGAGGTGGCAAGTGATGGACACCATAATCTTTGGAATCATGGAAAATTTTGCTTAAAACTTTCTATTAACTGATCGATTGCCTATGGAAAACATGTCTTGGTTGATACTGCTGAACGTATAAGAAACTCTTTGGCGGTAGAAGTCTGTATTAGCTATCTTAATTATTTAGTCATTTTCTTTATCCTCTCTGCTTGTATCTTTTATATTGACGAGTAATCACGAAGAAAACAAAATTGCATTCTCTTATTGTGTTAATGTTGCACTTGAATATTTCGTGATAAGAAGGGCACTGCAGTGTTTCAAACATTTATTTTTCCTTGGGATTATATAGTGAATCTGTTCTGTGAGTCCTCTATCTTCCGGAGTCTGTTTATGCTATGTTTTCTTGGGCTGTATGGAGTTGTTGGTGCAGAAAAGGCATAATTTTTTTTTCTGTGTTCCTATGATAATATTCCAAGTTTTAATTGTTAATTTAATTTCTCTATGATTTTTTTTTTTCTAAATGTTGGAAATGTTTTTCCCCTTGCATTCCTTTCTTATTTAGGTTGGTTCAGAAGTATCCTTCAGACTTCCTCTTGCTTCATCATCATTATTTGTAAATATGTTCCGGGAGATTGAGAGCCGTATGAGAAGACCAGACAATGAAGATAATTCTAGATTTGTGGAAAATGATTGTGGTATTGAGAGTTATGGAATCTCGGTTACAACACTGGAGGAAGTTTTTTTGAAAGTTGCAGGGCAAAGGTTGGATGAAGTGGATTTTCATCAATATCAAAAAGGTCTCGAAAACTCAAGCACTGCAGGTTATCAAGTTTCCCAAAGCACGCATTTTGGATTATCAGTATCTAAAGGTTACTGGGTTCATACTCTTGGGTTTTTCAGAAGGCTGTTCTGTGCTATTAGACATATTTTTAGCTTGATCATATCCACTATCTTTGGTTTCGCGGTATTCTCTTTAACTAAAGTCTGTAGCTGCGTTATACGGCCAGTTTTTTGGATGCACTTAAAGGCGCTCTTCATAAAAAGGGCGATTTCTGCTCGAAGGGATAGGAGAACAGTTGCTTTTCAGCTGCTGATTCCGGCTATTTTCATGTTTTTAGGTTTACTTTTCTTAAGGATTAAGCCTCATCCTGATCAGGGTTCCATGTTACTGACAACATCTCACTTCAATCCTTTATTAACTGGTGGAGGTGGTGGTGGACCAATTCCATTTAATCTCTGTTATCCAGTTGCTGAAAAGGTATTGCTTAGTTTTATAAAACAAAATTTCTGATTGCATATTAATTCCATAGTTTTTCTCTCTGTAAATTTACTTTTCTAATCATAAGTGTAATGCCGCATTCTGATCTATTGAGAATTATTTAATTGCAGGTTGTATCACACGTGATAGGTGGTTGGATACAGAAAGAGGAACCCAGAAGTTATAGATTTCCTGAACCGGAAAAGGCACTTGCTGATGCTATTAGTGCAGCTGGACAAGAACATGGCCCACTTCTTCTTTCCATGAGTGAATATCTGATCACTAGTCTTAATGAATCTTATCAGTCGAGGTGAGATACCAATTGATAAGTCATTTGTTTGTTAAATTATTAGTCTTAAATAACATGGCCCACTTCTTCTTTCCATGAGTAAATATCTGATCACAAGGACTGGGTGAAAGCTTGAAGGCATGGTGACTGCAATGGGTGTAGACGATGGCAGCAAAGGGGAGGAGTTGCGGCAAGGGCAGCAAGCTGGAAGGAGAGGAATGGAAGGATGGGTGTCTGGAGTAGGAGATAATAGCAGGATAATGCTGTTTTCGGGCAGTTGCAGCGATGCGGGGGAATGTCGGCAAAAGCAATGGGGGATGTGGGAAACTACAGGACAGCAAGAGGATAGTTGTCTAGGGTGGCGGCAGCGATGACAGGTGGTTGGATTGGAGAAATTGCAGGGAAAACAACATGGGGCAGCTGTTTGGGGCCGTTACAATAATGAAGGCGGTTGGGAGTGACATGGGAAGGATGTGGAAAAGGATAAGGAAGATAAACATCACCTCGGGAGAGAGATATAGCCGGAGCACCACAAAACCCTCGGATATAGCCCTCAAAAGGAGAAACGGACGTCGATGGCAGTGCCGATAGACATTTGAGCAAAAATTCCTCCCCTTCGCTATCGCCGTCCACATCATTTGTTGTCGCCGCATCTTCTATCCTTCACCCACTTCTTGTTACCTCGTCGGAGGGCCAATCCCTTGTCGATCACAACCACCACCCCGAGATCCCACCCTAGCTTGATTATTTGTGTTGCGAATGTTGTTATTTCTGATTTTCAGTGTCGTGTTGTTGTATTTTCATTTCAAGTAGTTGATTGTAACTTCTTAGTTGCTTCAATTAATGATATTTGCTTTTCTATTATGGTTTGTGTAAACCCTAATATCATTTGTTCTCAGAGCTTGCCTAATCCTAGTCCTATCCTAGGGTTTGTTAGCGTCTACCCCTACCCAAGCTACCTCCACCAAAAAATTTCTTTCCTATTCCCAAATCATAGCCAAATCTGAACCTAACCCCAATTTTCCCCTTATTGATTTTCAAAATCAGCAACCCTAAAGAGCTTTTCTGCACTCGCAATCAATCTTATACTCCCTCTTTCACCTCTTAAACCTAAAACCTAGCCATGCCACCGAGCTGTCAATAGTCAGAAGTTTGATCGACGGGAAATTGCACGATGTCGTTTATGAGGAATTCACAATGCGGGTCCGGGAGATTTTTAGGGAAGATATAGCAGTGAGAAACCCGCCAAAAACAACAGAGGGTTGCCACTTCTGAGAGGAGGCAATCCAGATGGGTCACTCATAGTCACAACGGTGACTTGCTAGATCGAAGGCATGGAGTGAATCTCTTTCATTATGTTGATTCGAGGGATGAAAAACCTCTACCTTAAAGATTTGACCTGGAATACTTGAGAAGACAAAATGGGGAAAGAAGGGTTGACTTGCCAAATTTTGATGCCCATATGGATTTGGATGAGGTCATCGAGTGACTCCGGACCTTGGAGTTTGTCTTTGAATGTCAAGACTCAAACGGAATGATGAAACTAGCTGTTAGCAAGCTCAAGACAAGTGCATTACTTTAAGACAAAATCACACCTGGTTTAAAGATAAAATAGTTGATGTAGAGACAGTTTCTACCAACTCATTACAGACTGGATGTTCAAACCTTAGATCCAGCAATGGAGATACCAAATCGTCGGGGGACCATCATATCTTACAGGCAGTGTTCAACCTCAGGATCTTTCAGCCACAATACCCAGAGGAACATCCAAGCTAACCCTGGCTGAGGAGATGCTAGTTCAGTGTGAGAATAAGGGACACCAATGCGCATTACCAAATCCATCACAGCCAAGAAATATTTCAAGTTTCACGGATTTGGGTATATTTAAGCAAATTGCACAACCAAGGGATGATATATTTTACTGAGCAGCGAGCTATTGATTAACGGGGCAATGACAGTTGACATTAAAGAAATTGAACACAAAGGAGAAGGATCATATTACAATGGATGAGGAAGAAAACATGTAGCGTCAACTGAGGGCATAAGGGAGACTTCAATAGAATTCACATTGATGGTACAAGGTGATTTTTAAGTTCGAGGAATCGACACCAAACATCTGACAACCTCAAATAAGAAAAATTCAAACTTTTTCATATCTATAGACTCCTTTCTGAGTTGCCTCTACTGAGGGAGGTTCGGTGTGTCAGAAATAGGGCTCTTTTGTGCCACTTTTAGAAAACTATATGGAGTTATTTGAAGATTAAATTCACTTCAGCAGTGTACCCACTACTAGATGTACGGACAAGAATGTTGAACCACAACTTTGGGAATTATCTTAGGAACTTGATGGGGAAAAAAATTCTTCAATGAGATCTAGGTTCTATCAGTAAAGAAGAACAAGTCTCTCTTCATTTGTTACTAATGAGAGTGGTGCAGCCTACTACAAATTTCATTCCATAGTTGATTTTTCTTCACATACTTGTTTATCAGCTATATTTCGCTCAGTACGAGAAGTGGAAGAAACATGTTTTAGACTTAAGGGCTAGAGAATTACATCGTGGAAATCTATATTTATATGCAGCTTCAATTTAGGATATGCCTAAAAGGATGCATATTTATTCTATCAAGACTTATCGTGGAATGTCGGCGTCTACAAGATTGACTTGTCAGGAGATTATGTCATTCTTGATACCTTCAGCGAGGCCGACTGGACTTCTATGATGAGACAAAAGCTTCGACGGATGAGGTTGAAGCTGCCCCAATTCCGGGAGATCGACTCTGGAGCTTCTCGCACAAAAAAAATTATGCGAATGCTGTAGTTGTTACAATGTCGTTGGATTTCTCAATCACGAGAGACGGGCCGCTCCTTTATTATGTTTTATTTCCTATTATCCTTCATTCCTTTATAATCATTTCTTATATTTGTGTTGTATTAGGATTTTGAAGTCAGTTTTTGATGTGTTTTTATTAGGACAACCGCCAACGTCTGTTATTCTCCCTTTGAGGGTTGTATTCAAGAGATTGGATGGTGCTTCGACTGTATGCCTCTCCAAAAGTAATGATTATCTTCTCCCATCCCCTTTACATCTCTACCGCTTTACCGTCTCGCATTCCCCCTCGCTGCAGGACACCATGACATCTGTTGTTTTGTTGTTTTTCCATAGTTTTCTCACTGTCCAGTCCTTTTCCTCGCTACCCCTTTGCAGGACCGCCTTCCTTTGGCTGTCTAGCAACCCACCACCTTGCTCATCGTTGTTTCAGCTCTCCATCCTTGTTGTTATCGCCTCCAACCCGCTGCCAACTTTTCTATCCCTCATCGACCACCACTACCGCCCGGGATCCACCCTCGTTGAGTGTTTGTGTCGTGTCAGTTGCTATTGTCTATTTCAGTTTCTTTGTAACCACATATTTGCTTCCAGTAATAATATTTACTTTTTTTATTGTTATTTGGATTAACTCTAGTATCGGTGTACCAATGCTATTAAAAGTGTGCTTTAGGGAAGAAGAAATGTACTAACCTTGCGCATTGCTTGCATGGAATGCGCAAGCTTGCAGTAAAATGTGTATCGCCTCTAATCATTGCATTGCATTAATGCACTGCGAGCTCGATGCTGGCTATGGATGAATTTTTAGTTTAAATTGCAAGGTTTGGTTTTGTATCTTCCACAAAAAGTAGGTATAATTATTTAATCATTGAGTCGTTTATTGATTCTCTGTTCTCTGTCGTTAGAGCGAGTTGCTTTGTGGTGGTTCTCTCTTCAATGCTCTCTTGCCCACCAGCGTTATTTTTATTTTTTATATTTTTGTTAAATCTTTTGTGTTTTTAATAGTTTATAATATTATTTTTTTATGCCATTGTTTATAGCAGTTGTTTCTGGTGAAGTGTGGTTGTCTTGCTGCTTATGTTGACATATCTTTGATTATATTTCTAGATAATCATATTTCCTTCTCATAGTAATTTAGATATTTATTTTAAATTCAAAAGCTTTTACTTCATTTTTTTGAAGATATGGCGCAGTCGTCATGGACGATCAGTATACTGATGGAAGTTTAGGATATACAATACTCCACAACTGTACCTGTCAACATGCAGCTGCTACGTATATAAATTTGATGAATGCTGCCATATTGAGGCTTGCAACTGGTAATAGCAACAACACAATAAAAATCCGTAATCACCCTTTGCCTATGACAATGTCCCAGCATGCACAAAGACATGTATGTGTATCTTACCCGATGCTTTGTCTTTCTTATGTAGACTGCTTTCTTACTTCTTAAAGATGAATTAACCAATGTGTTGATTAAATAATGAGATGAAAACCTGTACTACTCTTTCAATAAAACTTTTATGATTCCTTTTCAATTCTGTTAATTAAATTTTGTTTTTTTGCTCCATTTTTGGCACAAATTTTTGAAATGTAATAAAAGCTGATAAATTTGTAAGTTAATTTTCCATCAGCACACATTTTAATGTCACTAATAAGGATTGAGCAGAAAAATATTTTGTTTAGATCAATGTTTAAAATTGTGCAAATGGATATTGAGGTGTTTTTTGTTCGCGAGACTTGAGCCTCAGTTTGAAAATTATGCAAGTCAAAATAAAGGGATAAAAATGATACATCATCTTAACTTATATATATGTATGTATCTATATATTTTATATTAAAGAGAAAGGGGTACAAATAGGTTGTATGAGTGAACCCAAATAGACACCCAACCCACACGGTACAACATACACAAAAAGAAAATAAGAAAATTAACAACCCAAAAGTAGATAGTACATAAAAGATCAACCACGTCGACCCACTTTAGTTTTGTCTATGTCTTTAGTTCTCGAAAATGAACCAGCTAACAGATTGGTGAGGTGTGTATCATTGCCCGAAGTAACCCAAGTATCATCTCTTAGATTCCTTTGCTCCAGCAGATCTTCATTCTTCTTCTTCCTCCTGAAAGTGTAGACATGTCATTTCTCATCCAAAGATTGTTGCTCATTCGGATAAGGTGGTAGTGTTGCTATAGAAAGATTGCCAACAGTTGTGCCAACAAGTGTATGTGAGGTAAGAGTTGTCGCGTCTACCCCTGATACTTTTTGAAGGTGGGGAGCTACAAGTTTCTCCTGATTATCAGTTCGCGTAGGTAGAGGTCCTTCATTATTGTTTTTAATAAGGTTTGAAAGTGTAGGTTTTCTCAGCAGGGCCATCCAACTTTTCATCGATTGCAGAAACAGTATTTTTCAGGGGGAGGGCAATAGAATCAGACACCAAATTCTGTTCTGTGATAGTTTTCTCTCCAGATGGAACAGATATATCCTTTGATCCATCCTTATTCACTTGATCTTTAGATTTTAAATTAGGATGAAACTTATGACATTTATCAAGGGTATGCCCAAACATCTTACAATGAGAACAATAAGGAGGTCTATGCTCCATGACGATTTGTTGCCAATATCCTTTATGCGTTGTGCCCAACCAGACTTCGGTAACATCAGGCGAAGTAATATCTTTTTCTACAAGTATTCTGACCACATAAATTCTGGTAAGATTGAAAGTGGGTAGATCTAGTTTCATAGGGTCCCCAAGTATGACTCCAATCGAGTAAAGAACCTAATGATGAAAAAAATGCAGTTTGAGACCAGGTAAACTAAACCATACCGGTACAATAGGAGGTTCATGATTGGGGTCAAAATCAGGAGACCACTTGAGTAGCTTCATAGGTTTACCAGCGATATTAAGATATTTTCTGGAGAAAATCCGAGTGTAGTCCTCATACACGGTTAATTGAATCAATATGTTTCCCATTCATGAGCATCCATTTCTACTTCCTTGTTAATTTGCGGTTATAAAAACTTTTCCTGATAATTTCCATAGGTGGGTGTCCCCACTGAAATTTCCCAATAAGAGCAAATTTGAATTTGTCAGTAAGCGTTGAAATTTCTGACATGGAGAAAAGGAATGTTGTCTTCCCACTTTTTCTGCTTGCATTTTTACTAAAGGGGCAGTCACTTGTACCATCACGATGCTTCTTATAACATGAAGGGAAGACAACCGCCGTCTCCCTCTGAAGATTACCCACAACGTGGGCAAAGGAGATTTTGTCAGGTTCAACCGAAGAAGTAGGAAGTTCTATCATAGCAAAGAGAAACCTTGCAAGTCGGGCAGAGGACAAAAAAGATGAGCCTAAGAGTTCGGGGCGAAGCTGCACAGACAGGAACCACAGATGAAATGCGCAGAAGATAGGGCAGAAAAGACGAAATCGCAGCTCGACAGACAAGAAACCGCAGCTCGATCCGCGTAGAAAAGAACCGCATAAGCTAGAAGGCGCTAAGGAGAAGATGACGAAGCCGCAGAAGTAGACGCCGAAACCCTTCGTCATTTGGTGCAAAAGAGAAGACGACGATCGCAAG
>NEWO01000021.1:2957822-3020659 GCA_003013225.1 Phalaenopsis aphrodite | reverse complement strand
CTCCTCTATTACCTACCCTATTATTGTCCTACCCATCCCTTAATCTTTTCACACAATATAAGAACCTTGATTGGTGTCATTTGATATTCAAGCCTACCAAGCTGTAAATTTTAGGGATCTATGCTTTTTAGCCCTGCAAAAACAACAACAACAACAAAACCTTAATCCCACTAGGTGGGGTCGGCCACATGAATCATTTTTCTCACGTCATATTTAGTGTCATATTTTCATCTAGTTCTAATAAATTAAGATCATTTTTTATAAAATAAGCCCAAAGTCTTCCTAGGTCTACCTCTGCCTTTCTAAACATAAGTCGAATCTAAAACATCTACTCTTCTAATCGGATCATCAGATAGTCGACGTTTAATGTGACCAAACAATCTAAGACGACTTTCTCTAATTTTTGTTCATCACAGGAGCTATACCAACCCTAACACGGATATATTCATTTCACATTTTGTCTCTAAGTTTAAAGCCACTCATCCACCTAATCATTCTCATCTCGGCAACACTTAATTTAGTATTATGCTTCTCTTTTAAAGGCCAACATTGAACGCCATAGAGCATTGCAGGTGTCAACACCGTCATATAAAATTTTCTTTTCAGTCCATGCGGTACTTTTCTATCACACAAAAGGCCCGAAGCATTCCTCCACTTCAACCAACCAACTTGAATTCTACAATTAACATCCCCACTATATCACCATCGCTTTCAATAACAGACCCAAGATATCTAAATTGTTCACACCTTTTAATAATTTGATCACCCAATGTTACACTTATATCACTAGAGCTACTACTACTAAAATTACATTCTATGCATTCAATTTTAGTTCTACTTAAAATGAAGGCCTTTAGACTCCAATGTTGACCTCCATAATTCAAGTTTTCTCTCGTCTTATCCACGAGAAGGATATTATCAGCAAAAGGCATACACCAAGATAAATTCTCATGTAGATGTCCAATAAGACCATCCATAACTAAAGCAAAAAGATATGTGCTTAAAGTCGATCCCTGATGTAATCCAATAGAAATAGTAAAATATTTGGTCAATCCTCCTTCAGTCCGAACACAAGTAACAGCTCTAGTATACATATCTTTAATGAATTCAATATAATTCATATCAACACCTTTTTTCTTAAGAACTCTCCAAAGGATTTCTTTTGGAAACTTATCATAATTTTTTTCAAAATCAATAAAAATTAAATGTACATTCTTCTTATTATCTCTGAACTTCTCCATCAAACCTCTCAATAAATGTATAGCTTCCATGGTAGACCTGCCCAACACAAATCCAAATTGATTATGAGAAATGTTTGTAATACATCTTAACCTATGTTCAATTACCCTCTCTCATAATTTTAAAGTATGACACATCAACTTAATTCCTCTAATAATTTGTAGACTATCGTGCATTCCCTTTCTTCTTAAAATGGGGACAAAAATACTCTTCTTCTACTCCTCAGGCATCTTTTTAGTTTTTAAATAATATTAAAGAGTTTAGAAAGCCAAGAAACTCCCAAATCTCCTAAATATTTTTGCACTTCAATTGAGATATCATCAGCTCTTGCAGACTTTCCACCCTTGGTTTTCTTTAAAGCCTCCTCAACTTTTTTTTAACTAATGCGATGGTAAAAATGAAACGTTTTATTATTATTAACGACATTAAGATCAATAAGGTCGATCATATTTTTAGAAAGTTCATTAAAGAGTTTATCAAAATAACTCACCCACCTATGTTGAATATCTTTTTCTAAGAAAATCACTTTTTGATTTTCATCTTTACTTCACTTTACTTGTGTTAAATCATTACTATTTTTTCTCTTTGTTTTGCTAGTTTATATGTATATTTTCGCCATCCTTAGTATATAATCTATTATAAAGAACATTAAAAGCAGAATTTTTGGCGTCACAAATTGTTCTTTTAGACTCTCTGTGAGTCGTTTGATATTTTTCTCAATTCTCTAAGTTTTTACATTTAAACCAATTTTTTAGCCCTAAACCTATATTTTCAAAAGCTATCATTTCCACCACCACCAAAAATCGAAACTACAATATAAATCTAAACTCTTGGTCATCACTTGATCCACAATCATATATCAGCCAAACCCTAAAACGAGAAACAAGTCACTATGCCGCCAAGTAGAAATCCTAAATATGGTTTTCAAAAGCTTACTATGGAGGATATTCTGCCAGAAATCTATCAATTTCAACTGGTTCTCATTGATTTTGAAAAGAGGAAACATGAGGAAGTCATCTGCAATAATAAAGGTGACCACTTAAGTGGAAAAGATTATAATATTTTTCACCAAGAAGCTTCTAGCCATGAAGAGTTGATCCCGCATTAATTCGATATTGAGTATAGGAGAAACGATGGTGACTTTGGGGTGAGGGTTGATTTGTCATATTTTAACATCCGTATGAATCCAAATAAGTTTCTTGAGTGATTTTAGAACGTGGAACATGTCTTCGAGTATAAGAACGTGCTACTTGTTGGGAGAGTGAAGTTTACTTCTATCAAATTAAAGAAAAGTTATTTCTTGTGCCTGCAGAACCTGAAGCCCTTGTGTCATTGTGAGGGGAAAAGATTACAAATTGATCCAAGATGAAAAAAGAGATACAACACAAATACTTAGTGCATTACAAATAAGATGTGTTCTTAAGACTTCATCATTTTTAACAGAAGAATCTTTCAAAATAGAAGTACATTTTGTTTGAGCGCCTTATGTTTTAATATGAGCTAGTGGAGCCCAAGAACATCATGGTTTGGTATCTTGGAGGATTGAGATCATTTATTAGCAATGCGGTATAGTTTTAGCCCTATTAAATATTACATGATATCTAAACCTTAGCTCTAAAGATAGAGAGATGCCACAACAGTATTTCGTTCTGATAGATTCAGTGGTGGCACTTCTCGTTACACCATAGTCACTTGTGTTAAATGTTAAAAACAACATATAGGTAAATGTTTGATGGGCTCTCATACATGTTACTAGTGTCATGAGCTTAGAAACATATCTAGATATTGCCCTTCACTTGGCAAAAAACATTAGAAGGATAGAAATCAGTTAAAGCTCCTTAACAGAAGACTGTATGTGGGCAGTAAAGGATCGAGTCTACAGCTTCAGCTTCTGCTCAAGTTTAATTAAGACAGCTAGTTCGACCCTGAGTTTATTCTCTTACTAGTAAAGAATCTAAAGAACATGTTGTTGATGTTGATGCTACTAAGGATTGTTAAGTGTTATGCTTTATGGCATGTTATAGGATGTTTGGTGTTCTTATTATGTTGGTTTGCTTCAGGTGACTTATTTCCCTATTTCAGTTGATGGGGGAAGTTTAGTTGGGTTACTCATACCAGACCTTTTATTATATCCACTATCCATCTTTAAGAATGAGATAAACCTTTTAATGAACTTTTATGGAGGGTTTATGTGTTTCATGCAATGATTTAAGGCTTAGAGTATATTATGTAAATTTGAAATAAAGAAAATTTTATAATGGGAGATTGTAATAAATAAGAATTTTAAATAAATAAGTAAATATAATATTGGGAAAATAAAAATAAAATAGGTGTCGCAACCTCTATCATTTTACTCATTCAACCCACTTAACTCATTCAACCCACTTAACGAACAGTGAAGAAGAAAGAGAAAAATTGAGCAGGAGGCAGCACAAAAGAAAGGAAGGAAGAAGAAGAAAGAAGATGAAACAAAGGAGTAGTGAGTCTCTTACCTATTTCAACGTTGAACCCTAGTCGAAGGGAAGCAACTTCAAGGGCTTGCGATGCGGAATGAAACCATGTCGAAGAGTAAAGAGAGCGTAGGACTTTGTTTGGGCAGAGAAGTCGCTGAACCCTACTCTTGGTGACTTCGACGTTGTGCTCTTATAGAGGAAGATGCAATCCGGAGGAAGAGAGAGTGTGGGAAATGTGTTAATGCCGAACCCGTCGAAGTCGAGGAAGGAAGGAGGTATTGTTTGGACGGTGAACCCTAACCGAAAGGAAGATCTTGTGTGCACTACTCTATCGGGTTGCATCAAGATCGAAGAAAAGGGAAGGGAAGAAAGTTTCGAGAGCTCGCGTGTTGCGGGTTGAGGGAACCGCGCATGCGGGAAGAGACAAATTAAATGTATGAAGGTAAGTTTAAGAGTTTTTAATTAACTTACTAGGATTCAAGTTGTAAAAGATTCAGGTTTAGATTGAGAAAAATGTTGACATTAAAGGAAAATTAGAGTTTTAATTTTGAATGTATTTTGTATAAATTAATAATATTTAATAATATTATTAATTTTCAATATTTAAACTTAAAGTTTAAGTATTGAAATCTTTAACTAAAATAGTGTAATACAACAATAATTGATAACTAAATTGAAATATAATTAAGCAAAGTGATGGTTGAATATTTTATGTTTATGGGTGTTCATTTGAAAGAATAGATACAAGTTAAGAGCAACCAGATCGTTTATGATCGAGATAAGTGCTTATATTTTTAATTTATAATAATATTTGATTTCTGCTAAGTTGATTCGCTCTATATGACTTTCTTAGATAGATTTTACTAGCTCTTTAAGTTCAATTGATCATATTGAGTGCATCTCATTGATATTGGCATGTCATTTAAATGCAAAATTCATATTATTGATTGTTATGAAAGAAAATAAAAATGAGATTTACTATTTTGATTCTTGCATGTGCATGTTTTACTATGATGGAATCACCTCTTTATAGTACTAGTGGGAGAGCTTTAAAATATTTATGTATGTAATGAAAAAGCATATTGATTTTTAAGTACCTTAACTAGTACAATTTTAGACAATGCTCGTGTCACAAATGTATGCAAATTAAAAAGATATTGATATGTGAATGATATAGTAAGATATAGTGAAAGTTTAAAATCACTTGATCATATTAGATCATACAAACCACCAAATGCACTTATATTTTTAATATCATTTACTTGGCATGCATATTATCTTCATTTTCATTCAATTACTATAATTTAGTAATATAAGTATTCTCTATCCTTGTATAGCTTACTGTTGTTTTAACCTAACTTGTAAGGTTTGATTAATTGATTAAAAGATGAGCGATAAAAAAGAATGTTTATGGAAGACGTGGACAACTAGAAATAAGGTAAAATTTAACTGTAATGTTTTAATTTATTTTTTAGTGACTCTTTCATAAAAATGTTAATTATAGAATAATTTTAATTTTCACCCTCCGACCGTCTTTTCTCATCTTGGTTAATTTCAAATCTCATGTCGGGTTGTGTCATCAATAGTGCTAGCAAATTATCTTAGTATGCTTTTGGTTATAAGTGATTGTAGAAATTGAGGTGTTGTTTCTTTCACATTGGTAGCCATCATAAAATCTCTCTTTGATTTTGGAAGTTTGAATGAAGGAAATTGGTGGTGAATGTACAAAAACTTAAGCAGTTACTCAACAGAAAGTTTGATAAAAAATTCTTTATGAAGTATTGGAGAGTTGTTTTATCGGCTGAATGTAAAACTAAAGGGAAAACATCCATTTTGTATTGAAAATAGTTTAAATATGTAATATTTTGACCAAGATGATGTAGTTATGAGGCTTGTGCTTTTTGTAACAGTAAAGCTTAGCAAAATGATGATTTTTTTAGCTGGTGAGAATGAGGTTGTGAAGGCGGGCTTGTATGTGATAGAGACTGCAACCATTAGATCAAATTGGAGCTTAGCTGATAAATAAATAAATAACTGAAGGAATCGCCACTGACATAGAAGTGTGGGTGGGGCCAAGAAGCTAGTGTGGTAGATGGTCATATGGCCAATTGAAGTATCAATTTAAGTGGGTCGGCACAAAACTGATTTAAAAGGGTTGACATAAGTATATTTGCTTTTATACTTAATTTTTGGTTCAATTCCATTTATTGATGCATTGAAATTTCACTATCAATTGGTGAAAATATTACATTAAAAAGTGTTACAAAGAATTGCCTGCAAAAAACCAAAGAAATAAAATACATTGGATCAAGATAACTTGCATGTTGAAATAGCAATATTTATCCAAATGGTAAGCAGCAGAACTTCTTTCATATTTAAATAGCTCATAAGTAAGTCTAGAGTACCATAGTCATTGCGAGAATTGTTGATTCTAGCTTGAAATCTTGGAAACCTTAGAGAATTGTAGAAATACTTTTTTCCCAATTTCTATTTCTTTGAGAAAGCATAAGTGGAAAGTATTGGAAGAATTTTAACTTTATGTGCCCATAATTGTGAATATTGGAGAAATATGTCCATTGTTTCATCTTGTGGGATAATATGGTCGAAAGGTAAAACCAAAACACCCACAATTTCTTACATTCCCACAATGGGAAGAACGACGTTCCGCTCTTTTTATACATTGGTATTATGTCGTTTGAGATTTTTTGGCTTAAGGAATAAGGCAATCATGACTTCAGCAAACATTAATATTATTTTCTTAAATAGTTCTGTCTTGCTTTTTAGATTTGGTTATTTTGATAGGGCTTTTACGATGACCTAGATAAAATATCAAAGATAGTGTACTGAACCTTTTAGAACATGTGTACAAACAATTTTGGAATCTTCTTCGAACCATAGTTGAACATTAATCAAGCGTGTTTGAACCTTATTTGGACCGTGTTTTGAATATGTTTGAACCTTTTATTCAAATCGTAATAAAAAATTGTTCAAGTTTGTTTGAACTCAAGCCTTACAAGTTGAAAATGTTTGATAGAGGGAGAATCCAGCTGCATAGCTTGATGTTTGTTACATTGGTTTTTCAACTCCATAGCTTGAAGTTGAACTCGTAATATAAAAGTTTGATGTTTGTTAGAGCGCAAACTCAAAGTTGACCAATAACATGAAATTGTATGTTAGTTTTTACAGATTTTACATCTTTGACTTTTAAAGCATTGTGCAGATAATATACGACAGTAGATTTGTTTCATAAATTCATTGTATATTTGGTTTTTATGACATTGGTTTTTCAAGGTTGCTAATCAGATATTGCCTTCTAATGTTTCTACAACCCAATGAGTATGTTAATTAATCTTGTTTTGTTAATCTTTCTACTTCTTTGGTAGTCCGCTTGGTTGGATGTCAAACTCGTAACGTATGGTAAATTGACCTTTTTCTAACTTTTTAGAATTAGCTATGATAAAACTAAATCTTACTCAAGCCTCTTGTGTTTTGATTTTAAGCTGAAACTGCTAGTCTAGAATTAGAACATAAAAAAGTTGTTTTATGGTTTCTTAAGAGATGTATTATTTGATTAAAAGTATAATTACTGAGAATCTATAACGTTTCATGTAAGCAGCCTAGCTTCAATTTTTCTGATGTATTTGTATGATAATCTATTTGTCATGCAAAAAATTTCCATTGGCTGCTTCCTTTAAAAGTATAAAGAAATGCTCGAATGGCACAACCCGTCTCCAATGAATCCATTTTTGGGGAGTATCATCAAAAAGGAATTTCCACCGTTTGCTCGAATCCATGTAATTGTTACAGATATCCTTACCATTTGTGGCAAAAGAGTGAACAATACTGTAGAGCTGTTTTTATGTTTCTTTCTTCAACACTAGGCATGGCTTTTTGGAAATTGTTTTTTGAAAGAAGTTTTTGTATTGACGTATGGAACTTGCTGGAATGTTGCAGGAGCGTGAAGTCAAAGCGAAACAGCAGCAGCTGATTAGTGGGGTATTTTGTACCTTCATATGGCTTTTTTTCTCTCTTTATGGTTTGATACGTTGTTTGGTTACTGAAATTTTTTATCTACTCAGGTATCTATATGGGCATATTGGATATCAACATTTGCATGGGACTTCTTCAGCTTTTTACTTCCAGTTTCACTGGCACTGTTTCTATTTTTCATATTTGGTGTGCATTTTATCTCTCTCTCTCTCTCTCTCTCTCTCTGTTTCACTCACTCTAAGTGGCAACGCTCCTACAAATATTTGCTTGCATATATGAGATGGACCTCCCTTTTAAGAAGATGACGCAGGCGGGGTGACAAAAAATGTTTTGATATCTAATAAAGCTGATTGGGGGGGGGATTGGTAGAGCAGAAAAGGCTAAGGAAATAAAGTAGAACAGACGATAGAGGGAGAATCCAGCTGCATAGCTTGGAGATAGAAAGAAGATAATTCAGTCTACACAAAATAAAGCGACACTAAGGCGGGGCTTGAACCAGCGACTGAACTAGTTTAGCTGGGCTGGCCAGTCTTTGGCTTGAGACTAGGGTTGCCGCCCAAGTATGGGCGGTCCCCCATATTTATCTACTAGTATTTATATGTTTTTTTTATTATTATTATTGTGTTAGGGTTTAGTTTTTCTTGTGTTTCTGTTAGGGTAGCCTCCAGCATCCCCTTTTCCGTTCTAGAGTTGTATTTAACGGTGAGAAGATACTCGGGTTGTAACTTGCCCCGAGGTGGTGTGTATCTTCCTTTTATTGCTTATTGTTGCACTTCCCCCACTCGCTACCAGACTTCATGCACCTCCCCTTGTTGCCATCTATCCTTTCTACACCCCTCGACTACTCTCTGTCGTCTGCCTCCCAGCGCCAGTTTCCCTCTGCCACTTGCCTCTTCCTTTCCCACCTAATCTTGCAACCTTACGATACTTTCCAACCTACTGTTGTGACCACCCCCCCCCCCAACCTCTCTCTTATTGATACAGACGCACCTAGTCCCCTCCGA
Organism: Phalaenopsis aphrodite; assembly: GCA_003013225.1. Taxonomy (NCBI): domain Eukaryota; kingdom Viridiplantae; phylum Streptophyta; class Magnoliopsida; order Asparagales; family Orchidaceae; genus Phalaenopsis; species Phalaenopsis aphrodite. Next base: position 3,011,973 of record NEWO01000021.1, on the reverse strand, counting down.
ATTCTCCATTCTATGCCCATCCACCAACTTGCACCTAGCCGGCCTACCTCTCCTACCGTCCATCGGTGGCCCCCTATTCGTGTTTGTTTGTCATTATTTATTTTTTCGAAGAGTCTTTAGTGATGAAAAAGAAAGGCCATGAAGTTTTGAAATACAATATCAGAGGCGGCCTAGAGAGGAGAAATCATTTGGAGGACACAAAGACTTCATAATAAAGGTGGATCTACCAGTGTTCGATAGAGGTATGGGTCCAGATGATTTTATCGAATGACAACAATCAGTTGAAAGGATGATTGGACACAAAGAAGTGCTAGAATATAAAGAATGAAGCTTGCAGCTATCAAATTGAGAAAGCGTGTCTCTTTGTGGTGGGACAACTTGAAGAGGTAGAGGAAAAAATGCAGTGATAAGATTTTTAAGTGAGAGAGATGAAGAAAGCGATTCAGAGGAAATTCCTCCCATCCTACTACCGTTATAACATGTTTCTGAGATCCCACCACCTGCGGCAGAGGGACCTATAAGTGGAGAAGTTCATGGCACAGTTTGACTAGTTGCAGATGAAGTGTGATTTGGTCTAGCCAAAGGAAGACACCATAGTTTGTTATCTGGGGGGTCTAAGCCCGCTATTTACAATTTAGTCCAGCTACAGTCTTATTGTTCACTTTGGGATGTCCGAACCTTAACATTGAAAGTGGAATGGCTACAAATCAAAGTAGACAATCATTACCAGTCAAGCAGCCACCCACAGTTGGAGACACCAACAGAGCAAACCTTAGGGAGTTGAAAAAGTTTATTTCGATAAGGATAGAACCACACCCAGTGAGAAGAAGCCTGAAAAGAGCAGCACATCTATTACACTCCCGACCAGAAAATGTTTCTGATGCAACTGTTTGAGCATATCGCCTCCAGCTGCTTGATGAGTCGAGTTGTGTCCTTTACCGAGCAGGGCGCAGAGGTTAGCGACGAGGAGAGTGGAGGAACGGAGTGGAGAGACGCAGTGGTTCGGTTGATCCTATAAATAGAGGATATGAGGGATTCGTAGTGGCTATATCACAATATATTCTACACCCGTTGCATCGTGAACAGGAAGATATGTAGTCTCATCATCGATTGGGGGGGAGTAAGAACGTGTCGTCGACACATTGTGAAGAAATTGGGTCTCGTGACTTGAGGCACTTTCATTCATATTCTCTGATGTGGCTAAATAAGGAAAAAAGAGTCGGCAATCACTTTAAAGTTGTGTTTCAATTAATATATCATAAAGGGAGCACAAATGATACAAAAAGGGGCTTGGCCCGCCAAAACATGAGCACCATCAAAATTAACAAAAGGAAACAAGAAATGTGATCTATCAACATTCCTAACAACAAAACTATCATGTATGATTTTTTGTGCACAAGTACGAGCAACAATATTTTTTTTTCTATTTGTATGATGAAATAGAACCTATTTGAACAAAGTTAGAAAGGAAAGCTCCTCTGAATCTTACAGTCGTTCCTTCCAAGTATTAATATTCTTTGCTTGTTGAAGCGATTTGATGATATTTTGATTGTCATTCTCAATGATAATGTCATTAACTACAAGCATCCATGGTTCCACATGATGCTTGATGGTAGATATTTCCACGAGTTCAGCATAAGCATTGTCCCAATGTTTGATTAGGAGCCAGCTGCAGGATCAGTTGTGGTGTGACATGGTTCCCATGGATTCCTGTTATTTTTTATTGACTGAGGAGACTATAGCAATTTGACTATAGGACTCAACACAACGGATTCAGAAACACCTACTCCTTCACCAAGGAGGGGAAGCGTATCATCCTACTTCCTTCAGTGGAGCCCGAAATCATGGGAGCCTTTGCCGGCGGAGCATCGATTTCTTAATTCCAAGCCCCGGGTCAAGTCAAGTCGTCACACCCCATTCCCGCACCTTTGTTGTGGTTGCTCCAGGCAGCCCTCGCGCATCGATTCCTACTACATGTTTGCAACCTTGACCATTTGGAAATGTTTTTTGCTTGTGAACCATCTCTTTCACCACTCTACTACCTTTCAAACCCTCGCTGGCAACCACTACCACCATCGTTAAATTCAACCACTAATTTGAGTTTGTATTGTTGTTGTTGCAACTTCTGATTTTTTGTTGTTTCATCGTAATTTCATATTTAAGTTCAGTAATAATATTTGTTTGATTTTAATGTTTGGTTAAACTTTGGTATCTCCATGCTGAGGGAGTTTTCACATAACCTAATTAACAGTTTCTCTCCTCAGCGGTTGTCTCTGAAACTAGTGCAGCATACCATAGATTTCATTCCAAATCCAGTTTGTCCAGATAAACTTATTTATTGGATTTGCTCAGTTAAGTCTGAGTGTAAAAAATAGGTAATGGATTTAATGGCTTGATGCTTGGTTTGTGAGTGTACCAATCTATGTGCAGTTCTAGCTCCGGTTCTGACAAAAAGGGATGATTAGTTATCCTAACAAGATATGTTTTGTAATGATGAATGTATTTTAAAGTTGTATGAAATTGATGTGGGAATAGATTTTGTAGTGGAGTTGCCTCAGGCACAATAAGGCAATGTAGTTGTTATTATTGTGGTAGATTAATTCCATAAGCCTTCAGAGATGTATTGGGGAAAGTGATGTTGAGCGGGATCTTCTGCTATCCTGCAATAGGAGGAGGACGGGCTAGGATTTTGTGCAATTAACAATTTTGCATAAATTATTTTCTTCATTTTCTCATTTATTCGTATTACCTACTGAATTGGGAATTTTCTATGAGTAGACTATATATGTTGTATTTTTTTGTTTGGGAAAGCTAGCTTGGATTTTATGTATTGTTAAGACTATAATATATGGTTTATGCTTTAAGGAGTATTGTATCCTCTTCCTTTTGCAAATGGTGTGTCTGTACCTTGCTCAGAAAAAAGTGATGGATACTCCTCGTCATTTCATCATCGAAATGCTCGATACGACTGTCCAGCAACAGATTGTAGTCGCTAACGTTGCCTGCCACCTTCCAAATGCCATTGGCCTTTCGTGTTCTTATTCCCTTGCCATTCCGCAATGACCTCCTTGTTGAACCTGCTTCTCAAACACCTTTTAGGAACCCTAGAACGATGTCTCTGATAAGTGTAACTGAAATAAAAGTAAGGTTGCATGTCCGGTGGTATGCTAACAATAATCTACATGTGGGTTTTTGCTCCTTTATAATTTTATGTGGAAAAAGTTTGATTTCCATATATTCAATTTTACTTTAAATTTGTAACGGTTCTACACGGGGGGAGAAGAAACAAGGAAAACGGATGAAGTGAGAAGAAGAAACGAACAGAGATGGAAGAGGAAACAATGAATCAGAGAAAAGAGGAAACGAACAGCTGAAGGAGTGGAAGTGAGGCGATCAGAAGCTAAAGAGACAAGTTCGCCTATAAAACAAAGTGTCTAAGGTGTTTCACTCACCTGTAGAATTGAGGGAAAAGATGTCGAGCTAAGGAGAGGCGGGAGATCTTGCATGGGTCTCGAGCCGAGCAAAGTCGAGGAGGAAGACCAAGAAAAAGCCTGGATTGTGCCCTAGTTAAGCATCGAAGATGAAGATTAGTGTGCGGGAGAAAATACTTCACGCACTTTGATTCGATCTTATTTGATCGAGTCGAAGAAAAAAGGGAAGGGCGGAGCATGCAGGTCAAGCTGGGTCAAGGGTTTGAAAGAGGTAAGGATAGTTTTTTATTTAAGTGATATTAATAGTAATAATAATGATAATAATATGATATTTATATATAGAAATATATTTGTTGAATAGAAAAAGAAACATAATAAATCAATTAAAATTTAATACTGAATTAATAATGAAAGTTAATAGTTTACTTAAAATAATAAATAAAATAAATTTTTATATTATGTTTATGCTAGATTTTAATTTTAGAAAGTCGACGTCGGGGCTAAATCTTATTGAATTAAAGGTCATCGATGTGAGTACTTTTACTTCTAAATTATGATAATGTTATATTTCTTATAAATCATTTGCATCAAAATGTCATTAGTCAATATATCTCGTTAATGCAACTTGAATAAGATTATTCTGCCTTATTATTCAATTTGATCATCTAGAAATAAATGTGAATGATTTGCTTAGTTATACATATTTACTATAAATGCATGTTATAAGAGAAAGATATTGAATAATATTTAGAATGTAAAAAAAATAATTTATAGTAAGTTTGCATGTGATACTTGGCTATGATAGAGCACCCTTTGATAATACTAGTAGGGGAACACTAATGTATCTTTGCACATAATTAAAAAAGAATATTGATATTGAAATACCTTAAGTTGTACAATTTTTAGATGGTACCTTCTGTCATGGTTGTATAGATATGAAATGATATTGATATGATATTGATATAGACCCTTTGAATAGCATGTAAATATTCATATCAATTTATAAAGAAGTTTAAATGACATGCATATTGTTTTTTTTTTATATTACTGTAGTATAAAATTATGAGTATTCACTAGGTTCGTTTAGCTCACTATTGCTTTAACTAAATTTTTAGATTTAATTAAATTATTAAAAGATGAACGATAAATGAAAAGATTTTTATAGAAGATGCGGACAACCCTCAACGAGGTAAATTTTAAGTGTACAGCTTTAATTTATTTTTAGTGGCTCTTTCATTTGTTAAATTGTAAAAGAATATAGAAAATTTATTTCACACCGTCCGACTATCTGTTCCCGTCTTGGTTAAGTCCAAGCCCCGGTTTTGTCGTGAAAAAAGTGGTATCAGAGCCAATGTTCAGGACTAATTAATGAAATTTTGATGAAAGAGCAAAAGAAAAATTATAAGAAAGTTAATAATTATAAAAATTAAAGTTAACTCAAAAATAATAATTATTATATATTTAGGCATAGTGATACACCCAAAATCATAGAAGAAGAAAATCTGATAGAAACTGAAGAAGTACAATCTACTATTAATTTGAACGCAAATGTATGGCGGCGATGACTCGGTTGATTCAGGAGTCCAGATCGCATCCTATCAGAAATGATACTGTCGCTATAAATAAGTATTTGAAGATGTTTCAAGATCTGCGTCCACTTTTTTTCAACGGAATCGAAGTTCCAATTAAAGCAGAGAACTGTTTAATGAGATTAGAGAAGATACTAGATGGCATGGTTTGTTTGGATGAAAGAAGAGTAGTGTTGGCGACGTTTGTGTTAGACGGACAAGCGAAAAGTGGTGGTGTGGGCAGCGTCAGGACAGGTTAGGAGACATACCCAATACGATGATAAGTTGGGAGGAGTTCGTGACCTTTTTAGAGAGTGGTTCGTACCACTATCTGTTCGATGAGTTCATCATATTGAGGCAAGGAGAGAAGACGGTCAAGCAGTACAAAGCAGAATTTACTGTATTATCTAGGTATGTGTCACATTTGATCGCTACCACAAAAGAAAAGTGTTACATATCCCTTTCGGGATTAAAATATATAATTAGACAACCGTTGGTATCTTTAGGAATCGATGAATACTCAATATTAGTGGAATGAGCAAGAAGCGTGGAGATCAACTAGTAGCTTACTAAGAAGCCTAAAAATTGTGGAAGAACGTGTAGATCCATTAGAAAGATCCAATGAGAAGTCCAAGGATGATTCAGGTGGAGTTAATAGAAGTACGACTCAGGGTACTGAAGTCACTTGTACCAAATGTGAAGGACAACATAAATGTGAATTCTTGATGGGCTCTAACACTTACTATTTGTGTCATCAGTCTAGTCATATAGCAATATATTGTTCATCTCTTGGCCAGAAAAGCATTTAAGATAAGAAATTTGGTGGCGCTCCTTCACAGAAGTTTACAGGTATTCAGAAGAGATAAAATCTATAGTTTTAGCTCCTACTCATAGTCAACGAAGACAACCTGTTTGAGCTGAAGTATTTTCCCTCACTCATAGTGAACCTGAAAAACCTACTGTTGTTGATGGTGATGAAATCCGACTAGTTTGATGTTATCTAGTATGTTTTTGTGCCCCAACAACTATGTTTTCTAAAGTATAGTTGGGTCGTCATGCATCAAATCTTTACCTTTATAATGATTACATTTCATTACTAATGTTAATCCGTTTAATGAGAAATGACTTAAGGTTTGTTTATAAATTTCGAGGATGAAACTTTTGTAAGTGGGAAAGATTGTAATGGTTCTGTACAGGGAAAATGAAGGAACAGAGAAGAGAAATGAATAGAGATAAAAGAGGAAATGATGAATCGGGAAAGGGTGAGGAAACAAACAACTGGAGTGGAAGCTAGGGGATTAGAAGCTAAAGAGACAAGTTCGCCTATAAAACTAAGTGCCCATGGTGTTTTACTCACATGTGGAATCGAGGGAATTGATGCCGAGTTGAGAGGCGGGAGATCTTGCGTTTGGTATCGAGTCGAGGAGGAAGATGAAGGAGCCTTGATCGTTAGTTGAGCGTCAAAGAAGAGTAGTGCGCGGGAGATGATTCTTCACACACAGTGATTCGATCTTGTGTGATCGAGTTGAACAAGAAGAAATGGAAGGGGCGGAGCGTACGGGTCAAACCGGGCCAAGGGTTTGGAAGAAATAAGAATAGTTTTTATTTAAGTGATGGTAATAATAATAATAATAATAATATATTTATATATATAAATATATTTATTGAATAAAAAAATAAACATAATAAAATAATGAAAATTTAATACTTTAATAATGAAAAGTTAATAGTTTACTTAAAATAATAATAAATTAAATTTTTATATCATGTTTATGCTAGGTTTTAACTTTAGAAGAGTCGATGTCAGGGCTAAATTTTGTGGAATCAAACGTCATCAATGTGAGTACTTTTACTTCTAAATAATAATAGTGTTATATTTCTTTTAAATCACTCGCATTAGAATGTCATTAGTCAGAATATCTCGTTCTGCAACTAGAATAGTCTGCCTTTTTATTCAATTTGATTATCTAGAAATAAATGTGAATGATTTGCATATACTAAGTTACTATGCATGCATGTTATTATAGAAATATATTGGATAATATTTAAAATGTAAACAAAAGGATTTATAGTTGCTTGCATGTGCATACTTGGCTATGATAGAGTACCCATTGATGATACTAGTGGGGGAACACTAATGTATCTATGCATGTGAATGAGAAATGATATTGATATTGAAGGTTATAGGGTGCACACTAATGTACCTTAAGTGGTATAATTTTTAGATAGTGTTTTCGGTGACGTTTGTATAAATATGAAATGATATTGATATAATATTGATATAAACTTATTTGAATAGCATATTAAATGTTTATATCAATTTATAAAGAAATTTAACTTGCATGCATATTTTTTCCTTATATTACTGTAGTATTGAAGTATAAGTATTCACTGGTCAGTTCAGCTAATTGTTTTTTTGACTAACTTTTTAGGTTTAATTAAATTATTAAAAGATGAGCTATAGACGAGAAAACATTTAAAAAAGATACAGGGAACCATCAATGAGGTAAATTTTAATTCCATCGCTTTAATTTAATTTTTAATGATTATTTCATCTGTTAATAATAAATGAATATAGAAAATTTATTTCATACAGTCCGAGTATCTGTTCCTGTCTTGGTTAATTCCACGTAAGGGTCGGGTGGTAACAAAATTAAATATAAAAGTATTCATCTTGACTTATAATCAATGATCCATGGACTTGAAGAGACAAAAAGAGTGAGCGTCATAAGAATGGTACCTTGACGGACGTGAGAGGTAGATGGGCCGAAAGAGAGTTGATTGGATTCAAGCAGCTTGGTTACTTGCTCCATCCGACTCTTGAGAGAGTCTGGTGATTCTAAAGCGTTCCGAGTGGGAGTTGGTTGTGTCGTAATAGATTCAGATGTCGTAGTGAGACCCCTTGACAGAGGAGGATTTGGCTAAAGGTTTGTATGTAGGTTAATCTTGGAGTTTCCAACACTTTTCACAAGTATAGTTGAGTTTTTGACAGTAGTCGCAAGTGGAGCCAGTGGCTCGAGATGGCCTAGATGAGTGTTGAGTACTATTAGTGACCAAAGTAGATGATTCGACTAAAGTGGAAGTGTCGAGCATAACAAATCTCTGGCTCTCTTCCCCTCGAATCTCTGTGAAGGCAACGTGAACAAAAGGCATGTGATCCCGGCCAAGAATACGGCCCCAGACTTCATCATAGTCTTTGTTAAACCCGCCAGAAATTGAAACATGCGAGCCTTTTCTACAACTTTTTGAAAGAAAAAAAGGTCTGACAGAGAGTCTCACTTATAGTCATGGTAGAGATTACATTTCATCCATTAGGCCACCAAATCATTGTATTTTTGGGTCATGGTTCTCGACTTTTGTTTTTCCTCGCAAATCTTCTTGAAACCTCATAAGGTTGGTTGGAGTTCCCCACATCTAATTACGTATCCCAAACTACAGTACATACGGTATTGACCGAATAAACATATAAGCACAACCAGTTGTACTTTCCATGAAGTTAATCAGTCATAACATGACCATAGAATTCTCCACTTTTCACGCTCCATGTGTTGGGTCTGTTTTTTTAGGTTCACGAATCATACCTATGAGATAATCAAATTTTTGTCTCTCTTGACGAACAAGGACATCGATTTGGACCATTGGAGAAAATTAAAACCATTAGGTTTATTGGTGGTGATTGGGAAGTTCATGTGATTTTTCAATCCTCTAGTTTATGGAGGAATTGAGGTCGGTGTCGATCCTCTGGTGGACTCAAGCACACGATCAGGAGGAAACTCGGTGGTGGAGTCCGCCATGATTCCGATGGAGAGAAAGGTGATGTTGGGTTGCCGAGACACAAAAGGATTCCCCTTGCAGAAGGAAGGGCTGGCGATGGGAGGAAAACAGGACAAATCAGTGGTTGAACCTTGGAAAATTCCACGTACCCGAAGGTCTGAGATCCAGTAGACCAAACCGTCGGAAAGGAAAAAACTGTTAGCAGCAGAAAGAATTTTCAATTGGGATTTCCACTGAAAAGAGAAAGCCCTGCTGAAAAGTTCTCTAGAGAGAAAGCCCCGCTAAAAATTTTTAGGGTCAGTCGCCAATCAAACTGGCTACAGAAAACCTGCATACACAAAACGCTGGCCAGGGCAGAACCTCTATGGTTCAAAACATGGCAATGATGCAATGTTAACTTTTAGAATAATGCAGGATGGATTTTTTTCATAGGAAAAGGGCTATAAATACATATTTCAAAACCCAAATAAAAGGAACATAAATTTTGAAATAGAACAACTAGGAAATTCATTAATACGAAAATGAGGAATAAAGTAAGCAAATAAAAGCTAATAATAACTGCACAGTCTTAGTAATTAGGCTAGTAATTCTAATAATTTCATATTTGACCATTGAGCAATGTGTGATATATATGTCAATCATGTGGTTGCTCACCCAACATTGTTGTACAGGATCACAACTCTCTCAACTGTCAGCCTCAGTGACAAATAATATGGGATTAGATGCACGCGAACCTCTTGCCAATGCCTAGATTTTCAGTGAACTCTTTACCCTTTATTAAGGTTTTAGAGCCGCACTAGTAAGCAGTAAATGGAGGAAGAAAGTGGTCCTTGTCTAGATTCTTAATATGTGTGCTTATAAAAGTCATTTGATTTGATAGCTTCTTCATATTATGTTGGTCAACACGTGAACCTCCCTAGTTAATTCCCCTCGTGTACATGCATCCATACATGAAGAGACATGTAATCATGCGCGTGTGTATGCCTTGTATACTGGCATACTCGTGCTAAAAAATAGTTCTACGACCTATATCGAAGTCATACATTATTTACATGATATTTGCTTCATTTGTAGGCCTGAATCAATTCATTGGATGTGGTAGTTTGATGCCAACAATTTTCATCTTTTTGGAATATGGTGCTGCAGTTGCTGCTTTGACTTATTGCCTCACATTTTTCTTTACTGATCATTCAATTGCACAGGTAGATAATTTCTAGCATGTTGGTCAAATATTTCTGTAATTTTTTGGTAATTTCAATATTTAAGTTTTCTTTCTCTGAATTGCAGAATATAATTTTACTGGTTCACTTTCTTAGTGGGCTTATTCTGATGGTTATTTCCTTCATTATGGGCCTTGTGAATGCAACTAAAGAAGCTAATTCTTTCTTAAAGGTTTGTCTTGAGAGTTCTTGTTATGTTGCAGTTTATGGGCGTGCATTGGATTTACAGCTTTGTTCTAATCTGCTCGTCTTTTTTCATCATTCAGTTTTGAATCAATAATACTGTTTTTAGTTAATGATTTCGCATTAATTTTAAATTTCTTGAGGTCAGCCATTCATAAAAATAATTATTCTCCTAGTGACATCAGGCGGGAATCAGTTTAGCTAATTTTTTCTGCTAAAAAATTATTAAAAGTTGCATCTTTGAGGCAACTTTACAATCAACCTTAGATGTAAGGACGGGATATTCAGAGATGATTGTCAGTATAGCCTCCATACCAATCTCAGGTACATAGTCGGGCACGGGATGTAGTATTATTTTGCTCTAAACTAAGTAGCATTTGCATGGCACCAAATTTCTCCAAATTCTCTTTTAATTGTAGATCAGTCACAGTATAGAGGACTGCTTCGGTGCAAAATGATCAGTACAAATGTTAGCAGGAAATACCACCCGAAGTACCTTCCGTATCACAGAATGATCAGTCACATTATAGAGGACTGCTTCAGTTTTAAAAACTGGCTCGAGCAAAACTTTAAGTTAGGGAACATAATAATCCTAAAAGAAAGGAACCTAAAAAATGTTTTGTTAGTATGATTTCAGTCAATACCATTGTTTTGATCAATCCTTATGGAGTCATTGATGGGTTTGGGCGAAATCCTTAAAGAAAATCTTTAAAGATTCAGGATGCTTCGGCACAAGCTTCAATTCAAAATATAAAACTTGTAAAGTTGGCATTATCTATTGCAGTCCACCCAATTTTTGGGCAAATCCTCAAAAAAATTCTTAACAAGATTCATGCTGCTTCGGTACAAGCTTCAATTTAGAATATAAACCTGTAAAGCTGGCATTATCTATTGAGGTGGCGGAAGCTATACCCCAACCGAAGATGATGAAGATCTGGAGAAGAAGAAAACTGGAGGCTTAAAGAGTAGAGTAGGGGATGCTTCACCTAAATTAGTTGTTGCAGATTTGGGAGAGAAATCCTTGCATACCTTGACTTTGTATGATTTCTATGATTTCGGCTACATTTTGTCTGTTGTTTGTGACGACGCACCTGATAACAACCAATTCAACTCGAATCCTAATTTCAATTATGACGACAATTCTTAAATCATATAAAATTATGATAGGCCCAAGGAAAACAAAGAAGATAACAACAATAACAACTAGAATAACTCAGATAATGGCGTGTCTGTCTCCAAATTTTAGGGGATGTCAATTGGTATAGAGTTGAAATTCTCAGATTCAGAAGCACTTGCGAAAGAGCCAAATTTTACAACTCAAGAGGAAATATCTTCGGATTTAGTACAAGAATTTGAGGAAATAACGGAAGTGAACTTAAAAAGTCGAAAAAGGGTTACCTCCAAGAATAGCTCCAAATGACAAATCAAAACAAGTGATTATATAGAAGGAGCCAATTTCACTGGTACAAGAAGCATATGTTCGAGAGGAATCTGGGGGATCAAATAATAAAGTGGACTACAACGTTCTAGCCCATCTTAGAAAACTACCAACTAAGTTGAGCATTTACGATGCTCAAATTCTATCAAAGGAAATGAGGGAAGCATTAATAAAAGTTTTACTAGATCATGTAATCTATTTGGCTTAGCTCGTTAGTACTTCCTCGGATGAGGTTTGTTTGTTGAAGAAATAGTCAAAAGGTAACAACCGTTCAATATATATTTCATTAAACATCAAAAAATTTATGCTCTCAAGAGTACTTGTGGATCTCGGCGCCTTCATCAATATAATGAACTTAAGGACATTGGTGTACTTGAATATTAATGCTTGTAGATTAACAGTGGATAAGATGATGCTATGAGGCTTCAACCATAAAGGAGAAATAGCAGTTGGGTTGATCACGTTGCTTTTAAAAATCGCTGACTTAGTAACAACTGTAAAATTTCATTTCATCGATTCTGAGACATTCAATATCCTTCTTGGTCGACCTTGGATACATGAGCATAGAATGGTTCCCTCGTCTCTGTAACAGTGCATTAAATATTATTATGAAGGACAAAAGTACTACACAAAAGGAGACTTGCAACTATTTTATATTCATGAAGTGAGGATTCAGGAAGATGTTGTTTATCATGCTACTCTTAAAAAGACAGTCTTCTCCAAAAATGCCCTGTCCAATAAAGAAGAGAGTCCAGAAAATTCAAAATAAGGAAAGTGACAAGATAAAAACTTTTAAGACTTGAACTTAAGGTGGAGGCTAGGGACGACGAGGAAGAGGTAGTAAAATTGCTGAGAAGAAGAAAACACCAATTATCAGCATTGACTTGGAAGATAGTTCTAAGTAATAAAAGCATCATGATAATAAATCAAAAGAAGTCTCAGTTCGAGATTTTCTTGGAAGATGAAGACAAAAATGAATACAAGGTGATTTACAATAAGAGTAATCACTATGTGCAAGCCATGACACTAACTGCAATTTCTTCAATCAAAATTGAGTGTTTGGAGATCAAGAAAGTACATGGTGTTGGCGCAAAGTTCGATCAAGTTTTATTGTGGTTCTTCTTCTTCAAGCTCTAAAACTAATGTAAAACTATAAGAAGACATCTCTTCTGAATTAATGGAATTGTTTATTGAATGGTCTCTCTGTGTGCTCAAAAACTTATTCATGGTGGAATTATGCCTAAGCAATGGTCAAAAGATGAATCTCAACTTTTCAAAAAACTTTGGGAAAAAAAGATCATGTTTATAATTTAAAAGGTGCAGGTTTCAGAACAATCAGGTAGGTTATTGATATGAAATTTTGTTTGTTTTTCCCGATCTGAATGAAGATTGCGCAGGAGAATTGGAGAGTTCTAAAAATCCTCTAATTAAATATTCTCTGTCATAATTTGAAGGGATCAAATCAACGATCGATAAATTGAAAGAGATCATCCTAGGAATTGAAAAGACTTCGAGGCCAACCTTCATCGGTTCTCTACTCGACGAAGAAGAATCCGCAAACATGATCAAGCTATTGTCATAGTACAAGGATTGCTTAGCCTAGAATTATGATAAGATGCCTGGACTAGCTCTGGAAGTTGTCGTGCATCAATTTGAATTTGATCAAAATGCAACTCTAGTCAAACAAGCTCCGAGGAGAATACATCTAGAGATCGAACAGCAACTTATAGTTGAAGTGAAGAAACTAATAGTCACCGGTTTTATTTGTGAAGAATAGTATCCGACGTGGTTAGCATGTGTGGTGTCAGTTAAAAAGAAGAATGGTCAGCTCTGGGTCTATTTCGGCTTCAGAGATCTCATAGGATGAATTTTCACAGTCGATTCCAGAATTGATGGTAGATATTGCATTGTCTCATACTATTTTTTCTTTCATGGACGGATCGTCGAGATGCAACTAAATCAAAATGGCTCTAGAAGATGAGAACTTCAGGGCTTTCAAAACACCAATCAGGATTTATTGCTACACAGTAATATCTTTTGGATTAAAAAATACTAATGCGACCTACCAGCCGGCAATGACAATGATCTTCGATGAACTCATCCACAATCAGGTCAGATGTCATGCGGATGAGTTAGTCATCAATAGCAAATAAAAAGAATATCATCTGTATACTTTGAGAATTATCTTCAAATGATTGTAACAATTTAATCTTGAAATGAATCCCCTAAAGTGAGTCTTTCGTGTCATTTCTGAGAAGTATTTAGGATTTGTTGTTCGACACCACGAAATTGAGAGTGATCCCCAGAAGTCTGTTAAAAGCTTAATGTAGTTACGATTTTTTATGGGAAGCTAGCATATCTAAGGCGTTTTATATCTAACCAGTCAGGTAGGTGTCAGCTTTAATGATTGACCACGATAAATGTTGAGTTTACTTCGGATGATAAATGTCAATATGCTTTTGAAAATAAAACAATGTTTGATGATACCTATTTTAGTAGCCCCGGCCTTGGGTTGACCGTTGATATTATATACCGCGACTTTAGAGGATTCCCTCATAGCTCTGTTAGCTCAGTTCAATGAATAAGGTAAGGAAAATACGTTATACTGTTTGAAGTCGTCGTCTAATTTCAGCAGAGGAAAAGTATCCTCGAGAAATATTGTCTAGTTTTAATTTTTATAACTCAAAAGCTCAGACATTATATGTTTTCTTATAGGTTCAAATTTTTTTCAATGTTTAATCCATCGCAATATTTGATGACCCGCCCGACACTTTCTGGTAGGTTGGCAAGGTGGTCAATAATACTTTTTTAATTTGATATAATATTTGAGCCTTTTCGTGCCGTGAAAGGGCAAATCTTAGTTGTTTTCCTAGCGGCGCACTCGTTATCCGCAGTTTCCACTCAAAGAACATGAACTGGAAGACCCCAATGTTCAATGTTGGGAGTTGTACTTTGATGGAGCTTCTTCAGCACAAAAAGACAAAGAAACGGAAACAAGGGTGTTCGATAAAGCAGGGATCGAATTGATCTTTATTACTACGACGTAGGGAATGTTATGATTTTTTTATTATTTAACAGAGTCACGTACAAATAATGAGGCAGAATACTAAGCGTTGATAACTGAACTGGAGTTAACAGAGAATAATGAATATCAGCATTTACAGTGGCTCCCAGTTAATAATTAATCAAGTTGTCGACAGCTACAGAATTCTAAAGCCATGGCATGAGCAGTACTTTCGATATATGTGAAATTGTTGGAGTAAATTCCCAATGTGACAATTTATAGAATTTCAATATGAGAGTATGCTTTAGTAGATGTTTTTTGCTAAGCTCGTAAAAGAAATTGCCTGTCTACAAGAAGATTTTGTCGACATATTAGTACGAGAATGTCAAGTTCTCTTGCAGATCGATATTAACAACTTACATAAATTGGGAAATAAAGAAACGGTAATAGTAGTTACTAAAGGAGGAGCAAAAGATTAGCGTCAGTCGTTTATTTTGGTCCTAACAACCCTAACAAAAATTTAATAAATTATAGGAAAATTCAGTTTTAGGGTTCCTAAAATATTTTCACAAAAGTTAGGAATTGATTATATAGCATAAGGAAGCAGAAATAAATAGAAACTTTAATTTTGGGTTTCGGATTTCTTACATATAGCCGCAAAACCCCTCTGTTTTCTCATTGCCTTACCTTTTTTAACGTCCAGAGCTCACAGACATTCGATCGAACGTCTTATGCATGTGTGAAGCGTCGCCGCTTATGAAGATGCTACTCAGCTTACTTTCTCCCTCATACAAAGCTCCTTCAACCTAAGTCTCCTTCTCTTCTCTCTTCTCTCTTCTCTCTTCTTCTTTTCTTAGTAAGCACAAATGCTTCTCGCAACTTTCTTTCAGTTGTGATGCCTTTCACTCACAGCCGCTTTAAGAAGGCTAGCTCAAACCGCTCAGGCCAACAAAGTGAATGCTTGCTTGCTTGTCTACGAGATCGCCTCTCATTCTCATTTTTTCTCGCTTCGGCTTCGTCTTCATCTTCTTTCTTGGCTCTCTATTCCCTTACTTCCCCTTCTCTCCCTCTATCTCAAGCAGTTTATTCGAATGAAGAGATAACCTTGGTTATAGCTGCGGTCGCGCAAGCTATTTGACTGGCATCTTTTCGCAGTGCTGTAAGCTGACAATTAGAAAAATAAATTTAAATTATCCATATTTAATTATTTAATTATATTTAATTATATTTCATTTTTACTTGTTGCAAATTGTTGTTGTTGAGCATCAATCACTTGCCACTATTTTATCATTACTTCAAGATCTGTAGACTCGACTTCTGCAATTTACTTTTTCTTCTCTTTTTTTTATTATTTTTATTTTTTTTATTTAGACTTGGCATTTGTTATTGGTTAATCTATAAAAAATTTCTACTTTTTATGGTTGATTTCTTGTACTAGTGTTGCACTATAAGAAACTTTATTGTTGCTTGGAATTTTCATAGAGCTTTGTATTCATCTCTAGATATAAAACCCAAACTCACTCTTGTCTGGCTCGGCCATAATAGCTTTTTTATTCAATTGGAATTATTTTATATTATATTCTTGATGTTGAGCCAATAGGTTATGTTTTGGTATAGGAGCTGCATTACATTAGAATCTTGTTAGAGTAGAAGCTGATTATGATTTCATTAAGATAATCTTTAAATTTTTAATACATATATGCCGCTATGTGCGTTTGTTAATTTAACTATGATGTTGTGGATCTTTGGGAGTCTTGTACTTTTTGTATTGGTAAATTTGGAGGATTGGTGACAGATAATTTTGTGAATGTTCTTTGTAAGCATAAAAGTGTTAATAGTATCCTAATGTGAGATGGATGATCGGTTTGCCTCAATCAAGTTTTAGACTTCCTAGATAATCCATTCATGGCAAATGTGGCATGAAGTTTTCTTTCTTATTTTTTCAATATTTGTCTTTCGTTTGTTTCCTCTATAATGAAGAAAGGTGTATTTTCTCAGAATTTCTTTAGGCTATCTCCATCATTTTGCTTTGCGGATGGGCTCGCATCTCTTGCTCTTCGACACCAAGATATGAAAATTGGATCAACGCATCAGATTCTTGACTGGAACATTACTGGTGCTTCTTTGTGTTATTTAGCTGTTGAGGTAACTTCTGACATAATTTCCTTTAGTATCAGTTTGATAATCAGCGTGATATTATCTTTCTACACTGTTTAATCAAGGCTGTCTGGTCTAACACATCTTGATATTTCTTCGAGGCTTTGTTCTCTCCATAGACTCGGTGATTCCCTCATGCTTTGACTTAGGTAACCTTTTAAGACCTGGCAAAAGTCTTCCTTTTACGATTGCTTCTTGAAGAAGTCCTTGCCATCCTTTCAATTTTAATCTACATATCTGGCGGCCTTTATCTTATTCCATTCCTTACCTATAAATAATTAGGTGCAGCTTCACTTTTCATTTGATCTGTTAAGGCATTCAATGTTCTGATGCTGGAAACCTGTTACACAATGTAACTATGATGAAGAGCTGCATAACATGTTGGCCAGTTGGTTGTACATCGAGTAATCCAAACTATTGAATGGTGGAAATGGAAGAGAGTATATGAGAGGAAGAGCTTTCAAATTCAATTCAACAATTAATAATTTAATGCATCCAAAAGCCACTTTTTAAATTCGCAGTCAAACAAGCTAATGAAGGATAACTTCGAACAAATTCTAAGAATAGATAACCATGAAAATATAATTCTGTCAAGGTATAATATGCTCTAATCCCGCTGATTCTTTTTTATGCAGATTGCTGTGTACTTCCTTCTAACTATTTCTCTTGAATGCGTACGTCGCTACAAAATTAGATCGACAATAAGTAGAGTTTGGTTGCATCTTTTACACTATCTGAATAATGACACGCCTCAGAGCTATTCTGAGCCTCTATTGGGATCATTTGGTGATTCCTCGATGTTGATAACTGATGAGGATGTAGATGTTTCAGCTGAAAGGCAGAGAATTCACAGTGGCCTTGGAGACAATACTATAATTTGTCTGCGCAATCTGAGAAAGGTATTTGAAAATGTGATACCAAATCAATAATCTCAAATATGTTTACTTAAACAGACTTATTATCAGGCCCATCATGCATTTTACATTTCAAAACAGGACATAAGCTGAAACTTTGAGTTAATGTTTGAATTTGGTGTTTCTTCTGAAGTCGCTGATGTTGCTTTAATGTTGCTCTATGAGTTGTCAGGTCTACCCTGCAGGGAAAAAACATGCTGCAAAGGTTGCCGTTCATTCTTTGACGTTTGCAGTTCATGAAGGAGAGTGCTTTGGGTTTCTGGGAACAAATGGAGCTGGGAAAACTACAACACTCTCAATGTTAACTGGTAAGCATGCAGGATATCAGTTCTGCTGATAATGGCAATTCAGTATTTTACTTCTCTGAAATTTAAAGTTCTATTGTTTTCCATCCTTTGAAGACTAGTTGCAAACTTGTAGAATGGCTGTCGATTCCCAATCCTTATTTTTTTTCTTTGAAATGTAATCTTTCTTTAGGTTGTGCCTTACTGAATCTGTAATATTTTTCATTTTGAAGCTGTCTAGTTTAGGGGTATCATTTGAACATTCTTCTGAGTTATAATTGATTTATTTTAGGCTATCTCTCGTGTGCAATAGAATTTCATCAAATATTTATTTTGTCAAATTGAGATTCATATTCATTAACCCTTTTTTGTGTTTTTCATTCAACTCCAATAACCGTTGGGCTGTTATAGTTTTTAATTTTTTACATTAAGAATATTATCATTTATATGATAATAAATTATTATTGTATTTTAAATCCTAGAAATAGTAACCTTTTTTATAATGAGAAGATATGTTGTATTTAACTTGGGCCCTGAAACGCCCGACACAGGGCACTAAAATGCCAGCCAGCTGAACTAGCTGGCCAATTCCCTTACCGGTCCAAGGGACTGGTCCAGAGCATAAGGTCTCGAGACCTGTAGAAGAAGCGGGGTGGAAGGATCACGAGACAAGTAGAAGAGGCGGGACTACCGCCTCACTTATGCGCTTCTCTACATATGGAAAGCTTTTAATGACTATTTTCTGGAGTATTTCCATCCCTTCATCTTGTGTGGGAGTTTCCTTTTCTACTTCTTTCCTTTTTTTTCCTTCGATTCGAGTCTATGTATTGTTGTTGTTTTCAAAAAGTTAGGGCAGTCTTAATTTTGCAGATTTCAAATTTCTATGTGAGTGTTCTCCCTGTTCCATGGTTGTATCTGAGGAGGTGGTGGTGCTCCGATTGTATCCTACACCAAAATGTTGGTGTTTCTCCTCTTTTACCCTCAACTAACCCTTATCCTTTCCTCTCTGCCACCTCGGGCCATCCCATATTTCATTCCAGCGCTTTGCCGCCCTTTCCTATAGCCTACCCTTGCTGACCATTCACCTTAACCCTAGCACCCTGCCGCCCCTTCTCTGCAGGCTACCCTCTCTGTTCAGCCCTCCAACCAGCACTCCAGCCCATCTAACAGACCCCAAAACCCCCTTCCTGACCTATCTCATCGCTACCAACCCTTCCCCATGCCCTTACTACATTGCTCGAGTCTCCTTCTTGGATCCCTAGCAGGAGATTGGTTTGTTGTCATTTTTTTTTTTCCTTTTCATTGTGTCATGTTGTACATATTAATAAAGTTCTCTTTGTGCTCCAATAAATATCGACTAGTTCAGGTATCAGTATTTCTTGTATAACAGCTGATAATGCCATGTCCTCGTGCTTTACAAATTTGGAACAATGTAAAAATAGACGATGTAAAAAATAGATGTGTAGGGAAACTATCTTTTTTTTGACATGACTGATTATTGTCAATTTTGCTATCATTCGATGGTGTTATGACTAGGAATTGTTAGGTCATCTTTGTACATAGAAAGATCCAAGTAATAAGTAGAATTTCTTTTTCTTTTTTTTTATAGAAAGTTTTTTTTTTCTGGAATTTTCGTTTGTTTTGTATCTCAGTCTTTCTTTTGAGTGTTTAAAATTTTTAAAATAATATTTATTTGTTCTCAAGTATGTATAAGAGTCAACGGTTTTAAAACAACTGTTTTTTTTTTCTTATTATGTTAGAAAACATCAGTTGATTTATTTGTTGGTTTTATAGAAAAATGGTTTCATGATACAATTCTTATCCACATATTTCATATAGCATAACTATATGAATCCAAAAATTATCAAAGGTTAAATATCATAAAAGAGTATTTTGAAATTTATTTGTTTCGGTGAGGCGGTTCAAATAGAACTCGAGACTGTTGACTGGAACTATATGCTGCACAAGTGGTGTGTGTTCTCTCCCGAGTGGTGCTAATTTGATCAGCCTGAGTAACTCTCAGCATTTGACAATCATATCTGCTATTTTTCTTTTAGGATGAATTATTTGCCATGTGGTACATCCCCTTGTTATTTATGCATTGTCACTCTGCCTCTTTACAGGAGAAGAATGTCCAACAGATGGAGCTGCCTTTATTTTTGGATCTGAAATTAGTTCAAATCCTGATTCCTCACGTCAGCATGTAAAACTACTCCGTTAACCTTTTTCAAATTATGTAAATAAATGTTGTTTTCAATTTTTTTTTTTGGGCACTCTGTAATCTGCGTTTCATTTTACTTGTTTTTTACAGATAGGTTACTGCCCCCAGTTTGATGCTCTATTTGAGTTTCTTTCTGCTCGTGAACATCTTCAATTTTATGCAAAAATAAAATCTGTTCCGGAGAATAGAATCAATATTGTGAGAGGACAAGTTCTTGTGTTAACTGATACGGAGTCATTGCTTTTGTTCACTATACACCGTAAATATGCTTAAATCATTCGGCATTTTTTCTAGGTTGTTAATGAAAAGTTGATTGAGTTCGATTTGTGGAACCATGCGGATAAGCCATCATATACCTTAAGCGGTGGTAATAAAAGGAAGTTATCTGTTGCTATCGCAATGATTGGTGACCCTCCAATTGTGATACTTGATGAACCATCTACAGGTGTGCACAATCAACTAATAGAAATTTTCTTTATGTTTACACTTGCTGCTCTTCTTTGTAAGGGATTGCAAATCACTTTCCAAGACTGTATGAAATTAATTTCGAATAAAAATGCGAGCAAATGTCTTTGCCTCAATTTGCATTTTGATATGATGATTATTTGAATATTAAAACATAGAAGAATCTTAAGCCTGAAGATCATACTGATACCGGAGTTAACTCGGACCGCAACGGAATGAAAGTATTAGTGCTAAAATTCAAAGGCGTTACAGACAAAAACTCTTAAAATTAGGAAAAATAATGATATGATGATTATTTGAATATTAAAACATAGAAGAATCTTAAGCCTGAAGATCATACTGATATGGGAGTTAACTCGGACCGCAATGGAATGAAAGTATTAGTGCTAAAATTCAAAGATGTTACAAAAAAACTCTTAAAATTAGGAAAAATAATGCACAAGCGCAAAGACTCCCTAGAGCAAGGT
Organism: Phalaenopsis aphrodite; assembly: GCA_003013225.1. NCBI lineage: Eukaryota > Viridiplantae > Streptophyta > Magnoliopsida > Asparagales > Orchidaceae > Phalaenopsis > Phalaenopsis aphrodite. Next base: position 2,990,847 of record NEWO01000021.1, on the reverse strand, counting down.
TCGGCATTGGTGGATTGTGTGTCGAGATTGTAGGAATAAAGGGTTGTAAATAGTAGAGAGGTTTGGCAGCAGCAGAAGGGTTATAGGTTGCAGGTAGCGAAGGATTTGGTGGTAGGTCGGCAGGCAGGGGAAGGTAGGAAAGGGGCGGCAGCCAACAGTTTGGCAAGGGGAGATGCGACAATAAGTTGGGTTGTCGTTGGAGGTGGCGGAAGCAAACAATAGGTTGCTAGAGAAGTGTTGGAGCAAGCAGGGAAGGCAGGAGAGGGAGGAATATGAGGAGGTAATCTCCACCTTGGAGCAGGATAAAGTTAAAGCATAACCTGTTCTCAGATACAATCCTAGTAAGGGAGAAAGATGTTGACGACAGAAATCTAGATCAATCTTTGTGTGTGTGTGTGTGTGTGGGTGGGTGTGGGTGTGGGTGAGCGATAGTAGATAAATAGGAGGTGGAGACCCCTAGCCTAGAACTAAGGGTCAATCAGCCCCTAAGTTCCTTCACTAAACAAGTTCAGCCCCATGTGAGCCTCCCGTCAGTATCCCAGGATTGGGGGAGTTCCAACATCATTCGTCGAAGCTTCCGGTTATTTGTAGCACGAAATCGTATCTGCTATATTGAAAGTAGCTGAAATATTATAGTCTTTTGGTAAGTCGATCTTATAGGTGTTGTGTTTCAGCTCCTTGAGGATCCTGAAAGGTCCATCTGCTTTAGATTTGAGCTTCCCGAACACTCCCATTGGAAACTTTTCATTTTTTGCATATAGATGATGATAGGGAACTCTCTACCATATTTGTAGATGATATCACTCATTTTTATACATCTGAGATGCATAAGTGCATAGTTTTTATACGTTTTTGATATAGTAATGCAAATGCATATTTTCACTGAAACCTTTTTTTCAGTTAGATCCACACTTGGTCTCCTTCTTGAAAAGTCACATTTTTCTTTCTCTTATTTGTCTGTGTTGGGCACTTCATGTAGTTTCTGAATCTCTTGCACCCATTCCTCAGTATTTTCGCTAATCTTTGTTGCCAAAAAGAGTGGTACGAAGTCATGTTGACTGAGAGGGTTGCGTCTGTACACAATCTCAAATGGGGGTGCGCTTCGTGGCCTTGCTTACGGATCTATTGTAAGTTAGTTGGGCATGGGCTTCAATCAAATCCCACTGCTTAATATTCTTTTCCATAAAGCACCTTAGAAGGTTCTTCCGACTCTTGTATCATCACCTCTGTATGACTGTCTATCTATGGGTGAGCTACTGAACGGAATTGAAGCTTAATGTCAAGCTTGCCCCATATGGTCCTCAAGAAGTTATTCAAGAACTTGACATCTCTATTGGAAGTCATGGTCCTAAATATCTCGTGTGGTCTCACGACCTGTCTGAAGTACAAATCAGCGACATGCGATGCATCTAGCATCCGCGGTGGGGTACGAAATGTGTCATCTTTGAGAATTTATTCACCACAACCATCAAAGAATCCTTGTTCTATTGTGTTCTTGGAAGACCCATACCAACATCCACCCACGGGCCTCTGGTACTAGTAATGGAGTGTATAGTCCTGCATTTTGACCTCTGCTTTTGGTCGCATAACAAATTTTGCATTGTCTGCTGTGTCGCTTCACATCTTTTGTTAGTTGAGGCCAAAAAAAGTGTTCTCTTATGAGTACGAGTCTTATTCCTACCAAAGTGTCTTGCAAGTCGTTACAAAACTTAATCTGATCCAAAAAGTAACCATTAGCCTTATGATACTGCTCTGCAGGCTTCACCTGGCACTACTTCGGATCTCCCTAAAATCTTCGCTGTCATGTACAATTCTTTGTCTACCTCAAAGCCTATGACTCGAGTCTGCAAAGAAGTGATCAGCAAATGACAGCGGCGCGGTGCATCTGCTACTTTGTTCTAACTTCGCCTTTTGCTTGAGCATGAACTAGAACGATGCCAAGAACTATACCTAGGATGCGTGTCGACCCTTCATTTGTTCTAACTGTTCAAGAACTTCAAAGTCTTCTGATTTGTTAGTTAGGTGAACTCGCTCATCAGTAGATTGTGACTCCAGTTGTTAAGAGCTCTCACAATCGCATAGAACTCTTTGTCGTACATTGAATATTTTCTTCTGGACTCATTCAACTTCTCACTGCAAAATGTTATGGGGGACATACCTGGCTCAGTACTGCTCCAAATCCCACATTGGAGGCGCCACATTCCACCTTGAACAGTTGCTTAAAGTTTGATAATGCCAATACTAGTGCTTAGGTCACATTTTTTAGTGTATCAAAACTTGCTTGAGCTGCATCTATCCGCTAGAATTTCTCCCTTTTTAAAGCTCGATTAGGGGAGTTGTGATGGTGCTCAAGCTCATGATGAATTGCTTATAGAATGACGTCAGTCCTAAAAAATTTCTCAGCTCAATAAAATATTGAGATGCCTCCGTAGCTCACAATGGCCTTAATCTTTGTGGGATTCATCTGAATGTCCGCACTAGACATAATACAACCAAAAAAAACCATATGTTGTAAGTGCTTTTACTTAGATGAACTTATAGTTTCTCTAATCGCAAAAAACTCAAAAACCGCCCTTAGGTGTTGTAAGTGCTTTTACTTAGATCTGTTGTATGCTAGAATATCATCGAAATACACCACTATGAACTTCCCAATCTGTGCTTGGAACACTTGATTCATCAATCTCATAAACGTGTTGGGCGCATTAGACAATTCGAAAGTCATGATCGTCCACTCATATAATCCATCCCGGGTCTTGAAAACGGTCTTCCACTCGTCCCATGGCCTCATCCGGATTTAGTGATACCCACTGTGTAAGTCAATCTTGGAAAAGAAAATGGCTTCATGCAATTGATTGAAGAGATCGTTCAGGCGATATATGGTGAACTGGTATTTAATAGTAATCTTGTTGATGGCCTAACTATCAATGCATATCCTTTACGATCTGTCTTTCTTGGGTACCATCAAAGCGGGGACAGCACACTGGCTGGTACTTTCTCTTACCAAACCCCTCTCAACGAGATCTTGTACCTATCATTGTAATTTATTATACTCTGCAAGTCTCAATCTTTAGGCAGGCTAATTTAGCAACATTGATTTTGGTATGAGATTTATGACATGTTGAATGTCTCCCAATGGTGGCAATCTATCTGGAAGGTTGTCGGTCATCTCATCTTGAATGTCACACAGTAGGGGTTGTATGGGCGTCGGTATCTCAACTTCCTCAGTTCCCTTGAACAGAACCTAAGTCATTACCAGTGGAGCCTCTCGTATCGACTGCATGAACATGACCCTTAGGACTACCATATCCTCTGTGATCACTCCTCTCGCGTGCTTGACGGACAAAAGAACTGTCTTTTATCATTCTTGAATGAATAAGTGTTCCTTAACCTACATGTTGGGTCTTGTGGTAAAACTATCATGACCACTGGACAAAATATGGTAAACATCCATGGGTATCTTCTCGTACCAACCTCTTGTAGCTGATCTCTGATAGAAAATTCAGCCAAGCACTATTAATCCACACATATCTTGTTTCCCCTTTGCAACCAAGAAGCGAAAAGGATCGAGGATACTTTTGTTTGACCAACTTCAATTTCTTCACCATCAGAGTGGATACTACGTTCTCACAGATCCCACCATCAATAATCAAACTGTGGAATTTCCTTTCACGCTACACTTGGTGTGGAAAATACTATGCCTTAAACACGAATGCCTTCTTCGGCTCAGTCTATAAGACCCTCCTCATGATCAACATTTATGCCTTGTCTCATTGGAGTCGAATTTCCTCTTATGGATCTTCCTCTGCTTCCTCGTCTACTTCCTCAATGATGCCATCCTTCATGAATGAAACTACTCGGCTCGTGGGACAGCTGGATGTTATGTGTTTGTAGTTGTTTGGTGTCACAGCTACGGTCTTCCCAACTCCAGATGTGGCCTATTGGTAGCTGCAGTTCTAGGTGGTTGTCAGCTGTCTCTGTTGTTTTTCCACTTCAAAGATATGGTTCGGACATCTACCAATGACCAATAAGGTTGTCGTTTCACATCGTTGTTGCTAGTTGGCTTCAGGCCCCCAGATATCAGGTTGTGGCATGTTTCTCGGGATCGATCAATTCATTTGCAACTGGTTTCATCTGCAACTGGTTAAACTATGTAGTGAACTCCTCCACTGATAGGTCTCTCTGTTATAGGTGATGGAGCTTCAAAAATATATCTTGACGGTAATGTGGTGGTAAGTACTTTCTTTGTATTTTTTTTTTCTCATCTTCTCCCATCTAGTAATGTTGTCACTTCCTTTTCTTTTTATTTGCCTCTCCAAGTTTTCCCAGGCAAGGAGACACTCTTTTTCAATTTGATGGTCTTAACCTTCACCCTCATATCTTCTGACATCTCTTTAACTCGAAGATTCTTTCGACTGCAAACATTTGATGAAATCATCTAGATTTATACCTCCATTGAACTCGGATAGATTCACTTTTATTTTGAAATCTTTGTCCTCAATATTTTGCCTCCTTTTGAGAAAGAAAATGTATAAAAAAATGTCTTCAGGTTAGTAGTATTTCTCCGAGAGCACTCCCGCGAGTAACAAAAACCTTTGGAAATCTGGAAGTTATTCTAAAAATTTTTTGATGATCTCAAACTAGCAGACAAGTGGAAAGTGGGGCTCATGGATAGAAGACATGTGTTGATTCAATTAACTATGGTTGAATACTACACTCGGATTTTCTCAAATAAATATCTTAATATTGACAACAAGTCAATGAAGTTACTTAAGTGGTCTCCTGATTTTGACCCAAATCATGAATCTCCTACTGTACCGGTTTAGTTTACCTGGTCTAAAGTTGCATTTTTTTAATCATCAGGTTTTTTTCTCTATTAGGACCATACTTGGGGACCCTATGAAGCTGAATCTATCCACTTTCAACCTAACCAGACCTTTTGTGGTCAAAATACTTGTGTAAAAGGATATTACTTTACCTGATGTTACTGAAGTCTGGTTGTCACAATTCATAATGGATATTAACAACAAATCTTCATGGACATAGACCTCCTTACCGTTCTCACTGTAATATGTTTGGGCATATCATTGATAAATGTCACAAGCTTCATCCTAATTTGAAATCTAAAGATCAAGTGAATAAGGATAGGTTTAACTGCATTGTTCTGGACATATCTGCTCCACCTTGAGAGAAAGCTACCACAGGACAGGTTTTGTCTGTTATAATTGCCCCTGTGGACCCCCCCCCCCCCCCGACAATACTGTTTCTACGATTGATGTGATGCTGGATGGCTCTTTTGGACAATCTGCACCTTCAAATCCCATTGAAAACAGTATTGAATGTTCATTACCTACAAAGGATAGTGTTCGGACTGATAATCAGGAGAACCTTGCAGCTCCCCATCTTCAGGAAATATCTGGTGTAGAGGTGACAACTCATACTTCACATACACTAGAACCTATTGTGGGTACAACGGTTGGCAATCTTTGTACTACAGTTTTACCATCTCATCTGAATGAGCAACAATCTTCGGATGAGAAATGACAGGCTTACACTACCAAGAGGAAGAAGATGAATGGAGATCTACTTGAGCTCAGGAATCTAATGGATGGTACTTTGGTTACTTCGGGTAATGGTGCACACTTCACCAATTTGTTAGTTGGTTTCCTTCCGAGAACTACAGGCAGAGGCAAAAATAAATTAGGTTGTCCCGATTGATCTTATAAGTATCTTCTCTTTTTGGGTTTTTTTTTTGCGTGTGTTGTATCGTGTGGGTTGGGTGTCTACTTTTGGGCCTACTCATACAACCTATCTGTACCCTTTTCTCTTTAGTATTATTACCCTTGGGCGTATATATATATATATATATATGGATTATTTTATAGTACATGTAATTATTGAATCTATCTTGCCAGGCATGGATCCCATAGCTAAGAGGTTTTTGTGGAATGTCATATCTAATTTATCAACCAGACGGGGAAAGACAGCTGTCATACTTACAACTCATAGCATGAATGAGGCTCAGGCACTTTGCACACGGATCGGAATCATGGTACATGTTCTGAAAAGAATTTTATTTCAGTGACCTTTAAAATGTCATTGATTATCGGATGGTGATAAGTGAACGTTTTCATACTTAATTTGAAGGTTGGTGGGAAACTCCGGTGCATTGGGAGTCCACAGCATTTAAAATCGCGCTATGGCAATCACCTTGAGCTCGAGGTTTGTTGTAGCTTTTCATGTTGTCATTCATTCATGTATGTATTTAACCTTTGGGGCATTTACATACATTGCACACAATTCTCATGTTTTTACATAACTCGCACCTAAACTTTCATATTTATATGAATATCACTCAAATCTTTAATATCACATCAAAATTAGCACTATTAAAGTGAACTGCACCTTTTCATGCATAGGTTTAAAGCACCAAAGTGCTAATTTCGGTGCGAGATATGTAAATAAATAAGAATTGTGTGCTACATATGTAAATTTCCCTTGACCTTTTCATTTTCTCTCAGGTAAAACCCACTGAGGTTGCTACACTCGAGATTGATAATATGTGCAAAACTATTCAAGAAATACTCCTTGATTTTCCAAATAATAGTAGGAGTATTCTTGATGACCTTGAAACTTGCATTGTTGGGAGTAGTTCAGTTTCTTCAAAGAGTGTAGCAGAGATTTCTTTGACAAGGGAGATGATAATCTTAACAGCACGCATGTTAGGGATTGAAGAGTCAATTAAGACAATATTATCTTCTAATCCTGTTTCTGATGGAGTGTTTGGCGAGCAATTGTCAGAGCAGCTAATTCGGGATGGTAATTGTTTTCATTTCATTCTCACTAATCTAGGTTTTTAAAACTTTACTTTCAATCAATGTCCTATTAAATACATCTTAGACTGCTTGTATTTAGGCTTTTTTTAATATTATGAAATTTTATTTCTAGTTGGTAAAAAAGGTCATATGTAATTGTAAAAGGTTGCAAATATTAAAAAATAAAGAAATAAAATACATTAAATCAAAATTAGCTTAAAAGTTGAGCGAGATTAGTCATACATGAGGCTGGAACAAGTTCGGATTCAAACAGTTGCTAAGTCTAGAATTTCAAAATCACTAGGAGAATTTTATTCCTAGCATAGTATGTTGAATTTTTAGATGCTCTTTTCAGGTTGCCGCACACCTTTCTAACTTCTGTCAATATCAATTATTATCTTTCATTGCTAAATGTTTATGCTAACTTATTTGCATTTGAACTTATATTTCTTGTTTTCTTGCTTTAATTATGAGAATAGGTAGTATACCCTTGAGGATATTTTGTGAGTGGTGGTTGGCCAAACAGAAGTTCACGCGAATTGATTCATTCATTCTTGCATCATTCCCTGGAGCTAAATTTCATGGCTGCAATGGATTGAGTGTCAAATATCAGGTAATCTGTATTTATTTGTAATATGGTGCCACTAATATATTCTTAAAGGCACCCACTACCGCCTGTTGTTTAGGGTTTAGGGTTTTTATTTCACCTCACTCTTTTTGGCATTTTAATTGATGCAATAACAGACAAATTTGGCTTTATTTTCATCATATTAGGTTTCCTCGACAATGTTCTCTATATGAGCTTGTCCTAGGAATTTGAATTACTTGGCTGCTAAAATGTAATTAATCTGGAATTATGCTCATAAATGCTAAATCACGGGCTTATGTACCCTGTAGGCATTGTAGAATGCGCAAAGTGGGTGTCATTATGAAGATTTTCCTATTAAATGGGTAGTTGTGGATTTTGATATGCTAGTAAATTTACATTATAGTGTGAACTATATTGTTCAACATAAGTTTTCTGGTTATGTAGAAGCAATCTGAGAACATTAAGCACTGATCATTATCGTTCTTGCACGCATCGTCAACAGTGAACTATATCAATCATAGCTTGGTGTTTTTTTAATTCTTATTTTAACCAGAGAACCCATATTATTATCTCATCCATTCAAGGATTTAAGAGAAATAAATGTTGTCATTTTTTTCTAACATCGTTGTGGGGAGCTATAATTACCTCAGATGTTCCTAGCAACCAGTAATTGTAATTACGTTCTGCAGATCTTCAGTAACGGATTAGATGTCTTCATCGTCCTTCTCATGCATGTGTTTTAATGTATTTTTTAACTTTGCATCCAATTTCACTTTCACTATAACTTTGTTATGGTCTATCGTTTCACAAACAATAAGCAAATAATTCCTGATAGGGGACAACAAATGGTGGTGTTAATGATTAGTGCGTTCTATTAAAATGTAATTTTACAATATCAAATTATTTTCTTAGACTCCATCTTACAAAGTAGATCATTTTTTTCCATCATCAATTCCCATTGTGTTTGAAATGTTTTATTGGGTGAATTTTCTTATACAATTTTATCCATGCTGCTTTATATGATGTTTTTCTTAATAGTTTAATATATCTAACATTTATTTGGTGCACACATAAATTTATCATTATGACATTACTCCCTTTTAATCATTCATCTTCAGCACCAGAAACTATATTCTCATCTAATTATTTAATCTTCTATATAATAGCTTCGTGATTAAACCAATTCAGAAAATCTTTTCTCATGTCCGTCCATGCGCTAGTTATCCCAATTCAGATTGGATTCAACTATGAAATATCTTATAATTATCTCACCCAAAAAATCATTCTAACAAGTTACCAGCCTTTCACCTCTTAAGTTCTACCATTTGTACTAGGATAATAATTTCTTATGGTTGTGTTTTCATACTTCCATGACATGCGCACATAACTTATACTCAAGTGGTTAAACTTTCCAAGCCATCTTATAACCTTTTCTATATGAGATTTTTCCTTTTTATGACTAAAATAATTATTTGAGATTTGATTGCTCCATATCTCAAGAAGTATTCTCACTTCTCAAGGTTGTGTTTGTTATAAAGATCACATTTTATTGTTGTGAAAATATAGTATAGTTTACCCCATAATTTCTCTCTCTAATTTTGTAGCAACTATGAATTTTCCCAAAGCCTCATGCTAGTACAATTAAATCGACATCTCCTTTTCAAATTGATTTCCTTGAACTATCTTTTAATTAAATTAAAGGACTATTATTTTTAAATTAAAATTTTTAAGTTCAAAATTTTGGTGTAGCTCCAGTGACGTACAAAATTAAAGAGAGTCGCCTTAGATGGTTTGGTCACATTAAACATCGACCATCTGATGATCCAATTAGAAAACTAGATGTCTTAAATTCGACTTATGTTAAGAAAGACAGAGGTAGACCTAAGATGACTCGGGCATATTGTATAAAAAATAATCTTAATCTATTACAATTAAATGAAAATATGACACTAAATTGGACGCAATGGAGAAGAAGGATTCATGTAGCAGACACCACTTAGTGGGATAAAGCTTTTGTTGTTGTTGTTGTTGTTGTTATTGTTGTTGTTGTTTTAAGTTTAAAATCTTGGTAATAGCCGACGACACTTGCTAAAATTATTTTGTTTCGTTCGTCGTATCAAGTACTAACAGGCAATCTTCTCTTCTGTTTTAAAATTTTGAAGCTACCCTACAGAGAGCATTCCTCACTTGCCGACATATTCGGGCACCTGGAAAATAATAGGTAGAAATGCACCTTTGATTACCTTTACCTAATTCCTCATTTTCCTGTTTCAACGTTATTAACGTTACATATCTATCAGATGGAAACTCGGTATAGAAGATTACAGCATCAGCCAAGCAACACTCGAGACCATTTTTAATGACTTTGCTGCCGCCGTATGAGAAGTTCGATTCCCAGAATATATCTTTCATTGCATTTAGCTCTGATATCATATTATGGATCAATTATGGAACATTTTTTTGTTTTTTGTTTTTCTGTACATTTTACTGAACTTGTTAATTGCATGTACACTTTGTTCATGTGAATAAGATTTTAAAAATAAAGGTATATTAAGACAAATGAATAAACAATTTAATACATGTGCCATGATGGATTAGTCACATTGGTACCTCAAAACTTGGCAAACTATTTTAGGTGAGTGCTTCTGTTTATATGTATTTTAATCTATAGCAATTATTATGATATCATTATGCTATATTCATATCATGTATCATAAATAATATCTCAAGTATGATTTGTGAATTGCCATTACAAAAATAAGATTATTAAATTCCTAAATGAAAAATGTTTAGAAAATTCTTTTGATTGCACAACAAATGGATGTCATCCCATTAGTCAATATATAGCCGTTTAAATAAATTTTATATATGATGAGAATTTGACAAGAAATCAAGGAATCATTTCAAAGTTTTTTCAAGTAGATCTGACAATGTGGAGCATGTCATGTTATGGCACATGATGGCAATGAATTTATATGAAATAATTAAAATATATATTGGTAAGGGAAATGTGTGTTGTATAATAAAAATAGCGTACATTAGAAACGTGTCAGCACGAATCTAATGTAGATCCAACAAATAAGGAGACCAAAAAGTAATAAGGTAAATATGGATGCAAACAATATGCTAATTAGGAAGAAAAATTCACATCAAAATTTTCCAAAACTTCCACCCCTAGTTTCCTCATGAAAAATCCAAAAATTTTGGCTGAAAATTGAAGGATTGGATTCAAGGGGTGAAACAAACTTAGAGAAGTGATACAGAATCCCTTGGATCAAGAAGATTTGGAAGAATTTTGGAAGCCCTAAGAATGCTCTCTCGGTTGTCAAAGAAGAAACAGGGGAAAATTTTGTGCAAATGGAGTGAATCGGGCCGAATTTGGCTTAATAGGTGTACATTCTCTAGATGCACTCTCTGTCGAAGTCTTTGGTCTTTTAGTTGAGACCTCCATCACTTTAGGCTCCTTGATAGTCTCCGGCTCAGTCGTTGAGACGTCTTGCCTATGAGTTGAGAGCATTTAGAGAATGGGTCTAACTTTTCCTCTCATCTAACGTGGTCGATTTGAAAGCTGTGAACCGTCAAATCTCTACCTGAGCCTTGGTGAGGTATTTTTCCATGACGGCATCCCAAGCTTCAAACTCTCCGTTTATTTGATTTATTATAAGTTTTGAATTAATTTTCACATGGAGGTGAAGCGTCACGACATGGCAATTGATTGGTAATGGTGTTCACCAGACGGGCTCCACAAAGCGAGACCTAGCGCTGAGGCTGTTTTATTTGAGGCTCCATCAATATTCAAAATCCACAGACAATATTTTGCATCAATCACTTCATCTTATTCGGATGGTTCAGTGAAATCTACTAAGAAGTATGTGACTACTTGGACTTTGATCGTCGTTCAGAGGATGTAGGAGATATCAAACTTGCTTAGTTCCACTGCCCATTTGAGGAGCCCGCCCGAATGATCTAGCCGAGTGAGGAATGATTTTAGAGTTTAATTGGTGATATCCCGAACAATTGTGTCTAGAAGTAGGGTTGAAGCCTGCAAGCAGAGATGATGAGGGCAAAAGTTAGTTTCTCCATAATGCAATACCAGATTTCGGCATCCCTCAGTACCAGGCCGGTGTATTAGAAGAGGAAATGTTTCCCTGATCTTCTTGAACTAGTACTAAATTGACAGCCTCGGCTCAAACTTCAAGGTATAACGAGTTCTTAGTTGGGCTACGCTCTAGAGGAGTGGAGACGAGGCGAGTGAGTCCTTGAGATTTTTGAATGCTTCTTCTCATGTGGTGTTCCATTCAAAGTGTTTGGCTTTCCTAACAGCTTTGAAGAATGTTGCACATTTATCACCCGACTTGGAATTGAAACGACTAAAGGCACTATTCGGTCAATCAATCTTTGTACTTCTTTCATGTCTTGTGGGGAAGGCATGTCCAGCAAAGCTCACACCTTTTCTGGATTGGCTCTGATATCCTCGGGTGTTAGAAAATAAATCATGAACTTTTTGGTCGAGGTTCCGAAAATGCACTTTGGGGGGTTTAATTTCATGTTAAACTTCCTAAAAGTTTCTAATCGTTTCTCTTAAGTTTTATATATGTTGTTCGGGTTACTCTTCACTAACACATAATTCACATATACTTCAACATTTCTTCTCTTTTGTTTTGCAAAAAGTACATCCATTAAATGCTAGTAGGTGGCGCCGACTTTTTTAAGCCCAAAGGTCATTACATTATAGTAGTTTGCTCTTTTGCAAGTAATAAAAGCCATTTTTTCAGCATCGGCGAGATGCATCTTGATCTGATAGTACTCGGAGAAAGCTTCCAAAAGCTCATCAATGTGTGCCCAACTGTCGAATCTACCAGCGCATCAATTCTTGGCAAAGGTAACTATCTTCGGGCAAGCGGCGTTCAAGTTGGTGAAATCGACGCACATCCACCACTTATCGTTGCGTTTTCACACCATCACCACATCGGATACCCTTTTTGGGCAATGGTCTTTAACCTGGCTCCACCAATTTCTTCACTTCTTACCGGACTGGCCTGGCTAAAATAGCGGCCAATGTCCTAAGTTTTTGCATTACTAATTGTACAACAGGGTTGATGTTCAGTCGATGACATGCAATGTCTACGAGTAAAGGTGTAAACAAACCAAACATAATGGACAGAGCTCATGTTCATGTTCGATTTGTTTGAAATTATGTGTTTGAAATAGGCTCGTGTTCAAAATTGTTTGTAAAATTAATGTTCGTGTTCGGTTCGATTTGTTTTAAAGTATTTCAAATTGCTCGAAATATTTGAAGTGTTCAAATTGTTAGTATTGTTTGTATTGTTCAGTTTGTTCGTGTTCGATTCAAATTCAATTTAAAATGAGTAAAAAAAATAAAATGATAATAAATTTAGTTATTAATTATTCAATTGTCAAAAGAAAATAAATAAATAACATCCCTCTATATAAAAAAAATTTATTTCTTCAACTATTATATTACAAATTATTAATAACAAGTTACAAGTGAAATACACATTTGAAGTTTCACACTCAAATTTTTAAAAAACTATAAGTAATTAATATAAAATAATTAAGTAATAAATCAAAAATATACAAATACATTACAAATAAAAAAAGTACACTCGGTTCTAAGTTCCAAGTTCCAACACCAAATATTCAAGAGAGGAAGGGGAGGTTTGGTTAAATATATATTATATTATATTAATTATATAACTTATATTATATAAAAATATAATATTGATATAACCAATACTAATATATTATTATTAATAATTTATTACATGCTATCATTTATAGGATTTAATTTTTTAAAATATGATAAATTTTTTTAGAATATTAAATAAAGATAAATTTTTGTATATAATTATTTAACATTATTTTGTAATTCAAAAATAATGATTCGAATATGATCAAACACAGGTCAATTTGTATTTGATTCATTTATAAGTCGAACAAAAAAAAATTGTTCGTGTTAGTCTCGTTTGCTTGTTGAATGAATCAAATACGAGCTTCCCGGCGAGCCAAACACAAAATATTCGCGAATGACGAGTTTTTTTGACAACTCTATCTACAGGGCTCTGGGCATTTCGGCGGCGAACCAGACGAAGACGTCCCAGTTCTCCTTAAGGGTTTGGATGAGAATTATTTTTTTACCTAGAATAAAAATTTTCAATTACTGGAAAGAATTTACCCTTCTCTTCGTTAATAGCGGGGAATTGGATGGTGGTTTTGCTAATCTCGAGGCCTCCCTTTCTATGGCTTTGAAGGTTGAGCAACTCTTGCTCGACATTGGTCACCACTCAGAGGTAGCCCGTAAGTTGTTTAGCAGTGGACAGCCGAAGATGGAATTGTAGGTGGGCAGGGAGTTGACCACCAGGAAGTCTTTAGACCTCAAAAACTATCAGCCTTTATCTCCCCAGACGACTTAAAGTGTGATTACACCAAGAGCCTCCTTTCTAGCTCTCCTGAGAATCCGAAGAAAGGCCCGGATAGTGTCGTCATCCGCTGTAACTCTAGTTGGAGCTTGTCGAACACAGCTTGAAACAGGATGTTCACCTAACTCCTTGTGTCGATGACTATGCTTTCCCACTAGGTATTGGTTAAGTGAAGTTATAATAACAATCACATCATTGTAAGGATTACTTTTTCTCGGCAGGTCTTCATTGGTGAATGTGACAGGGGACTTGTTGCTCTTCATGGGGCAAGGGCGGTGACACGTAGGTCCCATGATCGAACCCTCTTCAAACTCGATCACCAAGAAAGCTGTTCTCCCGCACCTAGTATTGTAGATATTATTCCCGTGATCTAGATGGTGTTGGTTCAAACTGGTTCGATGTGCATTAGATGGGGCTTTCCCTTGTCTGTACTTGACAGCCTCAGCAACTACGAACTCTTTCAACTTTACGACCTTGATCAATTCCTTGACGAGGCTTTTAAGGTATCTTCATTCCTCTGTGTCATGGTCGTGGTCATGATCATAGGCGCATAATTAGTTAGGGTTTTGGTCGGAGGCTTCTTGAAGTAATCTTTATCTTGAATGACCTCCTTTAGTTCGATCAATGGGATTCTTAGAGGGTCATCTTAAGTGGCTCTGGCTGGACCATTGCTTATTCATTATGTTGTGACGAACGTCTATCAAGGTAACAAGGTCTTCTGCATGATGACCATCCTTCAGACCTCCTTTTTTGTGTGGTCCACCTTCATAGTGAGGACGAGTATAAGGGCATGGGTCATTTTTCGTCTGCCAACCATCATCTACTCGCCCTTTTTTTTTGCTATTAGGCATCAACAACAGCCTTATTGGCCTCCTCTTGATCATTAAGCACTAGTTCCTCAGCGTTGATGTGGTCGCTGACCATCTACAGAATTTCAGCCATTGAACTCTGCTCGCGCAGTCCCAAGGTATATTAAAATTGTTCACTTCTAACTCCATGTGTCATAGCGGTTTGAACGATTACAGGTTTAAGGTTCTGGATTTTTAGCATCTCCCGATAGAATCTTGCTATATAGGAATGAAGGGTTTCTCTCTCCTTCTATCTAACATGGAGGAAAGACCGAGACTTCTTCTGTGGCATTTGCACAATAACAAAATGTGACATGAGTAACCTTTTGAATTCGCTAAAGAAGGGTATTATTTCTTCTTGAAGTGTGTTGAACCAACAGAGGGTCATCTCTCTCGGCGTGGTGAGGAATAAGCAGCATTTGAATGCGTTGGTAATCTTAAGGATGTCGATGATCGACTCGAAAGTGTCTACGTGGTCGGCCGACTCGGTGAGACCTTTATATGCATCAAGGTTGGGGGTCTTTATTTTTTATTGATTTAGCTTCAAAGATTTGCCTGGGAAAAGCATTCCCTGTGTGGCGGAGGACTGTGTACATACCGTGCGATATCTTTTTACTGGGGCCGATCTGACACTATCTTGGTATCAGGAGTTGTCGCCTTCATCTTCTTAGATGGGATCGTCGAACGTTAGCCGTCTATTCGTCCTGTCTATTGTTTGGCTCTACACAACTATTCATGGGGATTTTCGTTTTGTGTATTCAGACCTCCCCTAGCCAGGGCTTCTTTGAGGGTACCCACCATATGTTCTCTTATTTCCAGTACCAGTTGTTCTTTCACCTCAATTACTTGTTGTTAGATTATCTCTCTCGTACTATCCATCTCTACGATCTGGTTTTGTGTTTCTCGGATGGCTGCTTTATCGCTGCGCTGTGCTCCTGCTCTTGTTGGAGGCATGAATTTCACACTCATCGCACCTTTTAGAGAGTTGATCCAAAAATATCTGGAATCCCACTTAAGGAATAGATCACAAATAATATGATGAGGAATGAACATTATAAATGAGTCTCCCCCCTTTTTCCTTCATAATGAGTTAACTATTTATATGTATAAAAGATACATTAAGCACTTAATTACCTTTATGCCACCACTATGTACAAAGGAATCTAGGGATATTAATGTCAATTATCTGACATATCAAAATATGTTAAATAAGTATCTGCTACGACGATGTCCCTTTGCTCGTCGGCTCACCCTTGGTTGCTCTTCTCTGACAGGTTGAATCATGAGTGAGTAATATGAGTGCTTCTTGGTCGACCTTATCTATGACTTTCTCAAGACCCTGGTTTGCCTCCCTCGCCCGCTCGGTGATAGATTGTCTTTTGTTTGGTTAGACTCCGGATATTGCTCGTTCAACTTCAATGTCATTTGGTTAGTTATTTGTTTAGACAACGCAATGAGATTGTGTCGATCTTCTTACTCAAGTATCAATTTTCTGAATAACCCGATTTAGTTCCGTTGACTGGTCTTCTCATTTTGGCTGGGGACCCAACTCGCTTGTCATGTTGCTTACCCCTACATCGAGAGCCGTGTTGCTCAAATCCAGTGATACAATAATATTTATAAATTAATAATTGCTCAGTTTTTATGGACTATATTAATTAATAATTATTTATAGTTTTATAAATTAAATAAAAATTTAATATGTATTTTATTTTTTATTAATTATTAAATAATTATTTATAATTAAATTTTATTTATTAATTATTTTAACTAATAAAATTAATTAAATAAAATTAAACTAATGCCTCAAACTCATGGTTTAGAAAATAGGACCGAACTAGCAGGTTCGACAGTGAACCCCCAGTAGTTCGGTTCAGGCTAGCTTAATAACCGCCCCTGCATCAAACCGGATTGAACCAGAAAAAACCAGCCAGTTCAACTTTTTTATTTTTTTTAAAATTAATAAATTAAACAGTGGCACTTTTGATGTGATATGAAAGATTTGGGTGGTATAAATGTAAAAAAATAAAGAATATGTGTTAGAAATGTAAATACATAAGATATGGGTGGGTATGTATGTAAATGCCCCTAAAAAAATTTTAAATTTATTATAGTGCGATATTTCATATTTAAAAATTTTAAATTAATTGTTATTAATTTTTAGAAAAAAAATTATTATTATGTTAATTATTCAAACATTGAGATATTTATTTTATATCTCATAATTATTATTATTTTTTAAATTGCAATATTTTTATCACATTTAAATAATTTATAATTTAGTACTGCCGGCTCGGTTTCATTGAACCTTTCGTCACCATTGCTCAAACAATCTAGCCAGCTCCCGTAGCCGAAACCCTCGCCTGCATCCCCTCTCCCGGTTTCGCCCAAAATCTCTTCCCGAATCCCTCGTCCGTCCCTCCCCTTCGGGAACGAAGCTTGTTGCCCAGACCTTGCAACCCCTTCAGCGCGGAAGCGGAGACCAGCCGCGCTGTTTCGCCGATGGAGGACGAGCAGACGAGCAGGTTATATCGTGTACGGCGAACAGTAATGGAGATGCTGAGGGATCGAGGTTATCTGGTGGTGGACTTTGAAGTCAAGATGACGAAGATGGAGTTCATTGACAAGTTTGGGCAACCCATTATGAGGGAGAACCTCACAATCAACAAGGCCAAAAAGAACGACCCCTCGGATCAGGTTTTTGATCTGTTCTTTGGTTTTTAATTATTTAACTATCTATTTTTTGCCCTATTTGTTTATGTTTGTAGGTTTTAAGTTTCCTCTGGTCTGTCAATTACCTGAGAACTAATGTTTAAATTTTTTGGTAAATCAATTCTAAACTGCTCGGGAGAACATCCTTGTTTACAAATCTTGTGTGGAAGAATTTAGTCGGTCCCTTGTGATTTCAGATTTCTTGGTGATAAAATTTCTGCACGCTTACATTTCATTGAATGGATTTAGTGGTGTTATTCAGTGATATCATTGTTTAGATTGCATTCATTGTGCTCTGAAGGTCACTATAGCCTTCTTGATTTCAAAGCTATGGCTCTGCTTGCATCAACCCTACGTTGTAGGTAGGAATCCTCATACATTGACCATGCTTTGACTGTTCCCTTTCATCGCGGATACAAATAACCAAATACAATATGTTATATATAGGTGACTCATACTGAGTTTCTGTGGTCATTTTATGCTTTAGTTAACAGCCTTAAGCTTTGTGCTTAATGTGCGCTTGTTGAAAATTGTGTTTCTTGTTTTTTGGCATTATGAACTATGAAGAGGGTGTATTGCACAGAAAACTGCTATGGACAACACGTTACAAACACACGAATTTGTGAAGCCTTGAGAAAACAGGATATAAAAAATTTTGGTTGGTTTATATTCAATGCAAAATGCTGTTAATAACTAAAGGGGAGTTTTTAATCTGTTTAGCTCATTTTATTATTTTTTTAATGAAAGAAAGAAAAAGTTATTGAAAAGTTTTATTTTAACCAGGTTATTGTTTAAGTTAACTTATTTTAATATTTTCTGCTATGGAAAACTAACTTTGAAACATACCTCCTTATATTTTAACTTTGAAACATAACTTATTTTGAATTGACATTTAAAATTAAGTGGTTAAAATATAGAATCGTTTGTTAATATATAATATCATAAATCATGAAAATATTAAAATAAGTTAACTTAAACTGTCATTTAACATGTTATGCAAGGTTCAAGTTTATGGCAATAAAGAAGTTACTAAGAGCAAAGATAAGTATAACAAAAAATAGTATTATAGATGAATGTGAGTTATAATATAGAAGGATTATGTGAGAAATGATTGTAGAATATATATTATGGGAGTAGCATTTATTCAATATCATCATCATTGTTGTTATCACTAGTCTTATCCTAATTATTATGCTGTTGGTTTTCTAAATCTTACATCATTATTGTCATTGTCGTTTGCATTATCCCAATTATAATCGATGTTGATAAAATTATGCTTTAAAGTGAGTTGATTAAGCGGGCGCTGCGTGCTGTTGAGCGCCAAAGCACTTTCGAGAAGGCGTTATCTTGCCATAGTTTTCGGCCTAATTTAGTGGTCAAGTTGCCAGTTTATTGAATATAATAAAAGGAAGAAGAATCTTGGACTTGCGGTTGCAATGAACTAACATTGTGGAAGTGCCTGACTTGCTACAACAGTGCACTTGATCTTTGTGCTCGACTTGCAGCAACATTGCATCTTGGCTCAAACTACAATATAGAATAAACTCTTGGCCCATGCTTTGAGCTAGCATTTGGCTCGACTTTCAATTTGCATCATATCTTGGCTGTTGGCCTTCTCTCTCTTGACATGCGACAATTAGCTTTGCATTTATCACTCAATCTTCTCCCTCGACTTACTACAACAAACTAATTTGTGCACTAGATATGAATTGTTATGATTTTTTAAGACAAATGGAATGATTTAATCACTATTTGTTTAGTATTCTCCCTCGTTAACCATTTATTAAGTAGAATAAAATGTGCTCCTTAACATCATTTAAAAAAATAATGAGTGAGACTATCTAGATTTTAAAAGAAAGTTATTCTTTCAACATTGCACATTTAAATTGTATTGTTTTCCTATAAAATATTTTATAATTTGCAATGCATGGAGCTCTTTATTTATTGACGTGTGGCAATCTCTATTAAATTCTACATTTTTTATAATTGTTTTAGAATGTTTTATTATATTGTTAAAAATTATTACTGGATTTTATTTAAATTTGAATAACAAGTTCTCTGATGATACACACTCAACACATGATAGGCATAATATACAAGTCATGAGTTCTCTTGCTAATATAATCATTTCTTCTCATTGTATTTTGTGATTTGAAGCAAAAAGAACTCTTGTGCATTGCAATGCACTTTTTTACTTTGAAAACACAGATTCTAATTTAGTCTACTTTTTAAATAAGCATTCTTCAGTCATTTTGTTAGGTGTTGTTTCTGGTATTTAGCTTATTTTTGGGAATCTTTTGCATATTTCCTATCTGTATTACCTTTTGTTCTTCCCTGTTTCTGGCCAGTTCGAATGTTTCAAATGACTGGTGCATGGTTGAACCGATTGAGCCGGCTGGTCTAGTTTGATTTTTGAAACTATGATATTCTTACTCACTTATTAGAACTATGCCATCTATGAATGTTATTCATTAGTGCCGTTCACTTGAATTCAGTTTTAGTATCTTCATAACCAATACAAAAGATGCACACTTAATATTGATGCTTGATGTAATTCTATGGTGATTTGGAACTATTTGATCTCTCTAGAACATTTAATGCAATAAGTGTTCTATCAGACATATCTTTAATAATTTGACCAACTTTGAAACATACCTCCAACTTTGAAACATACCTCATTATTTTTACAGTGCGTCAAATCAATTATTTCGTTATTTGACAATATGGATTATGAAGATCAATAGGCATAATATGAAAATAAATACTTTGTTCCTCCTACTATTTCATTAATTTCTTTTCCACAAAAATCCTTTTATAGTGGATGTTCTTCTAATTAAATTGTTTTTTTTTTCCATATAAATGGATTTATATAATACTATTTTCCTTTAACCTCTCCCATAACTTTATAGTATTAATCAATTTGTTTGATTCTCCTCTGTGATGTATGTTAGTACCTTTATGCCTCTTCTACAATCATTTTGTCATTCTTGTAGTGGCTGTGTGGTAGCATATATTTTTTTAACCCAGTGTAGGCACACCGGATTTTGTTTTACTTTATTGTATTAATTAAAATTCAAAACTATTTTCATTATTAAGTTATGATCATGAAAAATAAATGTAACTTGTGGAGATTTAAGAAATTAGTCTACCCACAATCAAGCTAAGTTAGTTAAGCTTTCAAATATCTCATATTAAAAACAATTCTAAATATATAGATATTACTGGGAATTATTTAATACTTTAAAATTTTTCACTGAAAGGATAGAAATTATGATAAATGTTAGATAAATAAAAAAAGTTCCAGAATTGTTTTACAATTTTTTAATATTTTGCCATTAAATTTGACAAAACTTTATTAACTCCTAATTAATTAAATTTGTCAAGGATATGCAATTTTTATTACTAAAATAATAATTGTTATATAATAAAAATTATATAACATGAATCACACATGTCAAATGCTTATGAAATTTTAGACATATGATCATGAATATGAAATAAAAACTTACTATCAATTTTAGATTTTTTTGAGCTTATTTTACATTTTCATTATTATTGTTGAAATTATAAAAATTAGAGAAAATTTAATAAATGAGAAAAATCCAAATAACTTTGATAGTATTATGACACTCAAGATAATGTTTAAATTAAAATTCATGCATAAATGATGTCATAAAAGTATTAAATTTGATTTTAGTGTGTGTATGATACATCACCAACTTCTCATGAATGAACAAAGCCTCAAGATCACGTATGAATGCCTTTGACTCTTGTTTGCCTAATTTCTCTCAGTTTTACTCATCTCTTCTTCATTTTTCGCTAGATTTATTTATATGCACCGCCTCGATAAGAAGTTCTTTTAAAGGATCACTACCCATGAAGTATTTCCAATATTTATACCATATTTTCATGCTCTAGCGTGGCTGCCGGTTTTGTCCAAAGCAATAGGTCAAAAACTTTAATCCAATAGATTTGAGATGTATACGCTAAGGATTCATTGATAATGCTGTGTTGTGCTATTTGGTATATGATAAAATCGCCGCTAATGTGATGCCCATGTTCTTGAAGCTTCAGACTAATGCTGTTTCTTAATTTCCTCACTTTTCATTCTCAAATCTGTTCTTGATTTTTTCTGTTAAATTGCGGGATGGCTAATAATTAAAGCTTTACTTTCATTTAACTGCCGAAGTCCAAGTACACTTAAATAGCTGATCATTGAATTTCTTAGAAACTCTATTTATAATTATTCATATTTTGAATCAATTTAAAAATGAGAAATTAATGACTGATTGTATTAGATTAACAGTTAAAGTGACATTTATATAAGGTTATTGAATATGTACTGTAGCAGATTTGGCATATAGAAGGGTTAAAAATCTGCCCATTTGACTGTTAGATAAAATTATTGTTGAAGAATTAGGAAGAAAAAATGATAGCCTTAATATAATATTGATATAAGTTGTTTGAATCTATTTTCAAAGAATAGGCTCATTAATATGAAAATTACTATTCAATAAGCTGATCCTAAATAAGTTGGGATACGGCTAACTGTAATGGTGGCCAGATTAAATCTTACATCTTCTCATTTAAAATTCTAACGATAGAAAATTATAGTTGCGGTGACTGTTCTAAGAGTTTGCTGTTTTGTGTTCTGCTTAGGGAATTAGCTATTGTACTTCTTCCACTGGCTATGTGACAGCATGCCGGATATATATCATCAGATCTTTATTGTTTCTATTTTTTTTTGTTGGACCTTTGATATTCGCTTGTATTCTCACATTCTTTATTGTGAAGCTATTTTCAAGCTGAGGACTGTCTGACAGTAAGGAGCTTTATTGATCGCCGTGGGTTTGTCTAATATCCCTTGGACACCGCATCATGTTGTGCTCACTACAAATTTTTCAATACTGCTGTGATGCTTGCAAAAATTGGTTGCTTTTCATGTTTTTTTTTTATGTGTAGGTCATTCCAGCTTTAGTGTAATAGAATCTTCTAAATTTTCAGGGAATTTCATATATAATTTACATCCTTCTTTTAGTTTTTTGTGTAAGCTTGTTTCATAAAGTGCTATGATCTTTTTTATATATATAAAATCTTTATGATTTTGTTTTTTAGTTTTTATTTAGCCATGAATCTTGGCAGCTGCTCGCATTCTTATTTTTGATGTTCTATGTTGAACCAGATTTATGTCTTCTTCCCGACGGATGAGAAGGTTGGTATGAAACACATAAAGAAATATGTTGAGTTGATGAAGACAGATAATGTTCCCCGAGCAATATTAGTAGTTCAGCAGAATTTGACTCCATTTGCAAGATCATATCTCTTAGAACTTGTTCCAAAATTTCATTTGGAAGTTTTTCAGGTAAATTGGGATTAGCTGGCCTCCAACATAATGTTACCTTAATGATTATCAGATTTGTCTAGGGAAATCTGTCAAATATTTCAGTTCCACCTTATGTTAGATATACTTTTGTTCTTTCGATTTTCAATCTGATTATGGTTTATTTTTTAATGACAATAAAAAAAAAATGATAGGAGGCTGAGCTGCTGGTGAACATTAAAGACCATGTTCTTGTGCCAGAGCATCAGGTGCTTACAAGTGAGGAAAAGAAAACTTTGTTGGAGCGTTATACATTGAAAGAAACTCAGGTATGTTTCTGCATGCATGCACATGAGTTTATCTCGACCCTTTTCAAATGAGTGACCATTTCATGGTCTCTAAATTATGGTAATTTAAAGGAAATAAATTCTATCATCATTTCAAAGATTTTGCAGTTGACTTGAAGCTGTTTTTTTTCAAAGATAGCTTTAAAATTTTTGCATTCTTAATGAAAAACTTGTCATCCTTTGGCATATTTTCTCAATTTTGCTTTCCGTAGAGTTACCAAAATCTTATTTTTGACAAGGTCAAACACAATAGTTTCTTGCCATATATTTGAGTCATAGCAGTAGTGGAATATTGCTTTATGAATGTTTGACATGCCTGGTTCAATAACTGGGTTAATCTGAATGGAGAAGGGGAATGTTGGATGGATGGGTAAAGGAGGAGAGATTCTCAACACCCTTTATGTAGATAATTTACGATCTTACTAAATTGTCAATTGAGAAACTTTCTATTAATTTTTGAAACATTAGTAAACTTACATTTTATGATCGTTTAATACAAACCTGTTTAATACGAACCCTCATAGTGGGATTAAGGCTTTTTTTGTTATTGTTAATCATTTGACCATAATTTTATATGCCTATTCTTTTGGTACATCCTTTACCTTTCATTATATATGCACAAACCATATAAGTTTATTAAATCTTATTTTATTTTACATTCAATGGATTTTTTCCCTTGCCTCTCTAAAATAATGATTTTTCAATGTATTCTTCTTCGTTTTGCACGCATTCAATGTATCATTTTATTTTATTTTCCTTACCACTTCTAACTTTAAAACTCATACTCTCATCTTTATTCTCAATCCTTGTTAGTTTTTACACACATTCAATGTACCATTTTATTATATTTTCTTATCACATCTTTTTTTAAAATTCATACACTCACCTTTATCCTCTATATTCTCATTCTCAATTAAAAAAGGGGCATTTACAAACATGCCACACAATTTTTGTATATTAACAGTTCTAACACCTAAGTTTTCATATTTATACCCATAAGACTGAAATTTTTAACATCATATCGAAAACACCATTAACACTAATTTTATAATAGTGAAAACCATGTTTCATGTCTAAGTTTATGATATCAAGGTGTTATAAATATAAATATGAAACTTAAGGTGTTAGATACATAAATACATAAGAATTGTGCAGTATATATATTTAAATTTCCCATTTAAAAAATTATTGTTTTTTTGTATCTTACAAGAAGATAGAAAATGTGAATCTGTTAAGTTATTTGAAATCATAATACATATGGAAAAACCCAAATTTTGCAATCATCTTGTCCAACATTTATTTTTTTCTATTTTGTGGTGAGGTGTGAGCTTCAAGGTTTTTTGAGATGTGAGCCTCAAATTAACTCATTAAATTAAGATACACAAATAAGCATTTAAGATTAGTCTTCTTAGGATTTAGTGATAAGTAATATAAAAATTGGAGCACGATTTTATTTTAATAAGGGCATTAATGAGTAATTAAAATTGTTAAAATAAAATCATACAAGTACTCGAAAATAAGATGTCTTAAAATAATCAAGTAAATATAAATAGCAAGCCTAAACGAAACAAGTAAATATGCCCTAAAATTGCTAGTTAGGACTTAATGACGAGTAACATTATAAAAATTTGAGCTCGATTTTTTTGCCATAAGGCATTGGATAATTATTTCAAGTGTTAAAATAAAATCATAAAATTTTATACAAGTACGCGATAATAAAAAGTTTTAAGATAAACAAGTAAATATAAATTGCAACTCTTAACATAAACAAGTAAATATTTACCAAAATAACTTAGTTATGACATAGGATTCTCGCTTCAAAAGTCCCTCTCATTCCTGTTACTCAGAGAGTTTTAATTAGAAGTAACGTCATAGCTGTAGTTTCTTGCCTTCCTCATCCTTAATTATATGAACAATCCTTCCAATCTTCTTTATCATTTTTAATCCAAATCTTTTTATTCTCTGATCATTAAAATCAATAAGATTATTATTTAAAACAATGATGATATCAGTTTTTTATAATTTATATCACACACTAATATTTTATTTTACATTTTTGTTGATTTTATTGTTCTTATTCTTCACCCATAAAAAAAATGTCACTATTTAGATTTTCCTCTTTTAATTGTGATAATAAAACTTCATTTTCATCCTCCACAAATTATTTATCATCCAAGGGCACATCATAAAAAAATCATAACATCTTCATCATCCGTCAAAACTTTTAAGCAAATAATGAAAATGGAGGTGTCCCCACTAAAGAAATTGAAGCATACTCTAAATATTATGCATAAATATCAAGGCTCTCATCATTTCTCACTTCTGATAGGCCTAAAGGCGAGTTTTAAATTGCACAAGGTTAAACCATTAATTTATACAACAATAACAACAGGCCTTTATCCCCCTAAGTGGGGTGAGCTACATGAATATTTTTTCTTCATTGTGTTCTATTAAGTGTCATATTTTCATTTAATTCTAATAAATTAAGATCATTTTTATACAACATGCCCAAATCTACCTTTACCTTTCTTCAAATAATTTGAATCTAAAAAAAGCCTCTATTCTCCTAACTGAATCATCAGATGGTTGACGTTTAATGTGAACAAACCATCTAAGGAGACTCTCCCTAATATTGTCTACCACTGAAGCTACACCAACCCTTCCACAAATATATTTGTTTGACATTTTGTCTCTCAATTGTAAAGCCACTCATCCATCTAAGTATTCTCATCTCAACAACATTCATTTTTATGCTTTTCTTTTATAGACGAACATTCTGCACCATAATGCATTGAAAGTCTCACAACCATCTTATAAAATTTATCTTCAACTCTAAATTGTATGTTTCTATCAAACAATAGGCCCAATACATTCTTCCACTTCAACCATCCAACTTGAATTCTACTAGTAACATCCCCAACTGTATTACCGTCACTTTGAACAATAGACCCGAGATATCTAAAACGTTCACTTCTTTTAATGATTTGATCACCCTTTATTACAGCTCCGTCATTAGATGTAGTACTACTCAAATTACATTCTATTTATTTTAAATCGACTCAAATGAAGGCCTTTAAACTCTTAAGTAAACCTCCATCGGCAATAAAACATACACCAAGATACATCCTTTTGTAAATTTCCAATAAGAGCATCCATAACTAAAGCAAAAGATATGGGTTTAAAGCTGATCCCTGATATAGTCTTAACTGAAATAGGAAAATACTTGGTCAATCATTCTTCTGTCCGAACACAATTAAGACCTCTAATTTATATATATATCTTTAATAACTTGAATAGAAGTCATATCAACACATTTCATTCTAGAACTCTCCAAAGAATTTCTCTTGGAACATTATTGTAAGTTTTTTTTCTAAGTAAATAAAAATCATATGTAGATCCTCCTTACTCTATCTACACTTCTCCATCAAATCTCTTAATAAATGTATAGCTTTCAAGGTAGATTTGCTTGAGATAGTTCCAAACTGATTGTGAGAAATTTTTGTATCATGTTTTAAAATATGTTCATTTACTTTCTCCCATAATATTAATGTATGACACATTAACTCAATTCCTCTTAATTTGCTCACTCTTGTGCATCTTTTTTATTCTTAAGAACGAGTACCAAAATACTCTTCCTCTACTCTTCAGACATCTTTTTAGTTTTTAAAATAATCTTAAAAAATTTAGCAAGCCAAAAAATTCTTAAATCTCTTAAACATTTCCACCCTTGAACTTTGAATTTACTAGTCTTTTTTTTTTTCTAAAGAATATTTCATTTCAAATCTAAATTTAAGAATTGTTTTTTATTAAAATAAATATATGGAAGATTTACATACCACACAATTCTTACGTATTTACATACCCTAACACCTAAAACTTCAATATTTACATTCCTGCCACCTTTCCTATGCATGAAAAGGGTGCTATATTTCTTATGTGATATGAAAGTTTTGGGTGGTATAACTGTAAAAATTAAAGCACAGGTGTTAGATATGTATATACATAATAATTGGGTGGTATGTATGTGAATGCCCCTAAATCTATTTATTTTATTTTTTGCCTCTCATATTTTTTGTAAATTAAACTGTTAACATTGTACCATAATGTATCCTATTTTTTACATGAGAAAAAGTCCAAAGGCAAAGCTCCTGGATACAAATGCTGGCTTTTTTCCGAGGCAATATCTAAGACAATTCCCTTAATATCCTCCCCGTCGATTAAACGTTTAAAAAAGCAAATAATTTGTAAATTATATATGTTCCAGCAATGCGTTCAACCCATTTCCTTTTGCATACTTCTAACTGTATTTATTGACAAATTCATCTGCTGCTTATTCCTAACTGTATTCATTAAACACATTTCCTATGATTTTGCTGGCAAACAGCTCCCAAGAATTCAAGTCATAGATCCAATTGCAAGATATTACGGACTGAAGCGTAGTCAAGTTGTGAAGATCATCAGACCCAGCGAAACTGCAGGAAGATATGTCACTTACAGATATGTTGTATGAGTTGTGGGTACTTTTATAAATATATCCTTAACACTAGCTGCCCGTCCTCTGTATTGCAAACATATTTAAAACATGCTTGTATTGGAGTACATTTAATTAAACCAGATTTCAAACAATTTCCTGTTCCAAAATATGTGCATAATTTTTCAATCTGTATCACAATTCATTAATCTTCTGCATACCATTTTTATGTCGAAGGGTGAAGGATTGCAGTGACAGAAGCACTTCCTTCAGCCTTGCTTTAATGTCAGAGTCGATCAAATTCCCATCACCATCAAATTTATTGGGAGGCTTACGACCTAAAATGAACAATTCAGGCTTGTTGATGAAGTGCAGATCCAGAAAAACTCCTGCTTGGCGCAGATGATACTGCGACCGTTGTCCGGCGGAACCTCCGGCAGCACTTATAACTGCGGCAGTTTTTCCAGCCATCACATTTGGAGGTCGAGAGGCCCAGTCAATTGCGTTTTTCAAGGGAGCTGAAATGACAAAAAATAAAAATAATAAAAATAATTAATGAGAATATTACATCGGATGAAATGTAGCTTATTGGATTGCATAGTTTATGGTTAAAATGATACTCATAAAATGGAACTCAGGCATTCACCATAAAAAAAAAAAAAGTTTATAAAGTTTTGAAAAAAGATGTTAAAACAATTCAAAAATCATGATCTAAAATGAGCAGAAAACGTTGTCTTTTTTAAAATCATTTATGGGAAAGCTTTATGACCAGTATTTTTTAAAAAAAATTTCTGAAGAAAGTTAATTTAAATGAGGCCTCAAAGAGTCTTATTGAAGGAGATAGAGCTCCCTGCCAACAAGCTTTGCATCAAGCGGTAAAAATGATGCCTAAAATGTCTTTATATTAAGAATGCTAATTTCATTTTGTGGTAAAACTGTTTATAGTAATTGCTTCGATGGACCATTGCTTGGTGTTCTAATCTGAAAGGATGAAAACTTTATTAAAGTTTGGGGCATTTGCATACATAACACATAATTCTTATGTATTTACATATCTGACACTGACAGATTCATATTTACATGCATACCACTCAAATCTTTAACATTGCATAAAAAATACCACCTTTATCTTTTAAAAAGTAAAATACATATTTTCATGCATGGATTTATGGGGCACCTATGTGTTATAAATGTAAAAATTAAATTTTGGGTCTCAAATATGTAAATATATAAGAGTTGTGTGGTATGATTGTAAATTTCCCTTGAAAGTTTTTCCATCATTTATTGGTCTAGCTTATGTTCCAAGAAATGATTGTTAATTTGTTATCTGAACATGCACAAGTGTAGATGATTTCCTCTTCAATTTATAAATGTTTTTTTTTTTTTTCCTTTTGTAATTTTGTGAAATTTAATGACAATATGAGGTTATTGAGGCAATCTGGGTTATCTTCTACAGACATTCAATGGTCAAGGTGTCTTTCAATTTATTTATTCCTTGTTATTGCATTTTTTTTCAAGTACAACAAAGGACAAAAAAATAAATACCATGAGACACATATATAAACCTAGTGGACAAAATTAATGTAAGGATAAGAATGAAAAGGGATAGATCAAGATAATATAAATGAAAAAAAAGTTCAAAATGATTTACAAGGAAATGTCACTAATGGGCTCACAATCAACTAATACTTTGTCTACATTCATAATAGATTTAAATAGGCCAAGTTGTCAACAGCGCAAGCAATTGTTTCATTTGCATAATCCACATAATTTAAGAAAGCTATATAGATTATAGCAATAGAACTATGAGCAATGTGGTTGATACGTAAAATTTGCAGAACACATGAAACCAGCCTTTGTAAAAGAAAGGTAAGGCTGCATATATCAACCCTCCCCAGACCTTGAAATAATGCGATCTCATGCACTCGGCAATGTCGACAAAATTTGCAACCTTTGAATTGGTAGCATGCCAAAAGAATGATAAAACTACGAGCACGGCATTTACATACATACCGCACATTCTCATGCATGCATATCTAACACCGAAACTTTACTTTTTTACATTTATACGAACCGAATCTCATACATATTACATAAAAAATACTCACTATTTTAACTTCTAAAAAGTGAAATACAACTTTTTATGCATAGGTAAGACTTTATGTAAAAATTGAAATTTAATTGTTAGATATGTAAATACAAAGGAATTTAGTGGTCTGTATGTATACCTTACAATTTAAAATATAGCAATGGAAGTCGGTTGATGAAACTAAATTAAAAAAAAAAAAAACAACAGTTGAGGGTAAATAGTTCAAAAAAATGCTTGCCCAAGAATCATGAAAACATGGATTACTTCCGAGTATCTTTTCAATGTGGATAGTGTTATGCGAAAACAATGCAAAAACATAAAAACTTACACAACAACAATCAAACACAAAGATTTACGTGGTTCAACCTCTAATTAATTCGTCTACGTCCACAGAAAGAGAGATTACACTAGCACCGGATGAGTGAAAGAAAACAACTTAGTTTACAATATCCACACACCTCGCCATATCACACTACATGAGCCCCTAAGTCCCTCTTATAGAGAAGACTAGGGTATACAAGTAAATAAAGTCAAAAGACAAAATTACCCCTAATTAAACAAAAGTCATAAATACAACAATATTTACCTCATCTCTTACTTCCAGATAAGTGAGAGATGACCAAATGAGCTCCAAACTCCAAATCAGCTACACCAAGACGGTTGGATCATGCCTCGCGTAGCTCTTCAAAATGCCAAACTGGGCAATTAGACTTGAGCTCGGTGCTCACCAAACTCCTGCAGTAAGTGACCTTTTGAATTGGTAGTATCTTCGTGAGCATGTTCACTGGATTCTCCTTCATATCTATCTTCTTCAACATAAACTTGCCTTCTTCAATTAAGTCCCGAATAAAGTGGCACCTCACATCAATGTGCTTGGTACAATCACGATGAATTGGATTTGTGACCAATAATATAACACTCTGGTTGTCACAGATTACTGTTGGAGACTCTTGATCAACTCTCAAGTCATCCAATAAGCCCTGCATCCATATCACTTCTTTCATCGCCTCTGTGATTGTCATATACTTAGCCTCCGTAGTAGACAGAGCAACAGTAGACTGACGAACAGACCTCCAACTGACTGGATTCCCAACCAATGTAAATAAATAATCAGTTGCAAATCTCTGTCTATCGACATCACCTGTATAGTCTGAATCAGTGTAGCCTAAACACAAATCTGCAATAGATAATTGTCTTTCAAAAACCAAGCTAACATCAACTATACCCTTCGGATACATCATAATAATTTTTACAGTCTGTCAATGTTTACAAATCATGACATACATCAGACTGCCCACTGCATTAGCATAAAAAGCCGATCGCGTATCTTTCCGTTCCTGATCATATTTAGGAAACTGATCTGAACTCAACTGAAAATGAGATACAATGGGTAGACTCACCACCTTGTTCGAGCCATCAACCCCAAATTTCTTTAGCACATTCCGAACATAAGCTCCACCTTTCTAGTTGTCTGGTCTCTGAGAATCTCCATGCCAAGAATTATGTGAGCTTCACCCAACTCCATTTCGAAATGTTTGAACAGTCGATTCTTCATCCTATCAACATCAATCTGACTAGCAGATTCAATCAACATATAAACGCAAGTAAATGAACTCACTGTTAGCCAATTTCTTGAAATATGCATAATGATCATATTGGTTACTTGTATACTCATTTCCCCTCATGAATTGATCAAATATTTTATACCACTGTTGTGGTGACTGCTTCAACCCATACAAAGACTTGTCCATTTGCAAACCAAGTCTTTTGATACTCCATATCCAAATGGCTGCAACATATAGATCTCCTCTTGTAATTCCCCATGTCGAAATACAATCTTCATATCGCATTTTTCCAAGATCAGACCGTACGATGCTACAAGTGCTAAGATAAAAAGAATTGAGGGATGTTTGACCACTGGGGTGAACACCTCGTCAAAATCAATCCATT
Source organism: Phalaenopsis aphrodite (assembly GCA_003013225.1). Taxonomy (NCBI): domain Eukaryota; kingdom Viridiplantae; phylum Streptophyta; class Magnoliopsida; order Asparagales; family Orchidaceae; genus Phalaenopsis; species Phalaenopsis aphrodite. Next base: position 2,959,269 of record NEWO01000021.1, on the reverse strand, counting down.
CTCATTGCGCAACGCCTTTTGCCACCAGTCTTGCATTGTACCACACATCAACTCAATGAGATCTTTCCTTCTTTGCATACACATATTTGCACAAGATGGTTTTACTTCTAAAAGATGTTTTACCAACCTCCAAGTATCATTCTTCTGAAGAGATTCCATCTATTCTTCCATTGCCACTCTCCAAATATCACAATATGAGCTCTCTACCGATTCTTTACATTGATAAGGAATATTTGTCTCCATGGCTAAAAATATAATACAATGTGATCCTCAACCAAACTAGTTTTGGGACATTATGGCGTCTGGTCCTGCTTCTAGCAATAGATTCCTGTACAAGAATCTCATACTCAACATCTTCTTCCACCTCCTCCTGAACATTATCAACAAATACCTCGTAAGCTGCAACTAAATCAAATATCTAAGTTGGAGTGGACAAACTCTGTGGAACAAATGGAGTTGCATCAAACTCCAACTTCTGCTCCATATATGTGGTCTCATTAGAACTCTCCATTTGCTTTGAGTCTCAATTTTTCAACAAGCTTGTCTCGTCGAATGTAACATCCCTGCTAATGACAACCTTTCTTTCTGACTGATTGTACAAGTTGAAACCCTTAACTCCACGTATGAAGCCAATGAAGATTGTCTTCATTGCTCAATGTTCCAATTTATCATTTTGCACATGGTAGTAAGCTGGACACCCAAATACTCTCATGTGCTCATAATCTCTAGCAGGAAGCCCTGACCACATCTCCTTTGGGGTTTTCTTTCCAATAACTGTAGAAGGCAGACAATTTACTAAGTGAATCATATTTTATGGCCTCAGACCAATAGATTCTAACCCAGCATTGAATAACATACACCGAACTTTCTCCACCAAAGTCTGTTCATCCTCTCTGCCACCCCATTATGCTATCTTGTCTCTAAAAAAAGTGAAGTAATGTTCTATCCCAGCTCTTTGACACTCTTGCAAGAATGCATGTGAAGGGTACTAGCACTCATTGTCTGATCTGATACACCAAATTTTTTTACCAGTATGTTTCAGTCCACTTCTTTCAAGTTATGAAAATCTACAGCACTTTATTTTTGCGCTTCATGTTATAAACCAAAATATACCTAAAGTAATCATCAATAAAAGAGACAGTATCTTCGCCCATTAAATGATGTCTTCGTCAGGTCCTAAAAATTTGTGTGAACATACTCTAAAATATCTTTTATACTATGGATGACAATCACAAAAGATACTCGTGTCTTCTTATCAACACACAATCTTCACAAAAATCTAGTTTGTAGGTGTTTGCTTCTTTGATCAATCCTTTCTTCACCAAATCCTGAATTGAAGCCTCTTCAGCATGGGCTATCCACATATACCACAATATAGTGACTTCAGAAGAATTATCAGCAATAGCAGTCATTTAAGTCATTTTAATACTCTGAAGATAGTAAAGAT